>JAESUZ010002959.1:0-235000 GCA_017311185.1 Proteles cristata cristata
GTGGTAAAATGGGAGAGGACCACCGTCGTCACAGCCATGGGGAGAAGTAGACACGGTTGCTAACCATCCTACATTGCGAAGAGAAGCCAGCATCTTGAAATGTTATGTTTTGGTAAATAATTTATTTCAATCTTTTCTAACACTGTGCAATGTAAGAAAAAAAACACAGGAGAGATTTTGGTCTGTAGAGCTTCTGGTTGCGACATCTGGGCCACAGACATGTGGGACTGAGGTGTTTGGATACTGTGCTTTCTCAAATCCTCTGGCAAGTCCAGTGCTCCGTTCTGTGACTGTAAAGGGCAGATCGCCCAGCTCATCCTCGAATATCGGTCTTGCATGTACCATGTTTGTAAGTCAGGAAGGCTCCGTCTTTCTCTGCACCTTCCAAACCCAACAGTCAAGATCCAATGCACCGTTGCCAAGACTCGCTTAAACAAGATGGAAGGAAAAGACAAAAATTCTCCTTAATCCTGGTTGATATGTGACTTTGCTTAGCACTTTGAATACTATTAAGTGTTTGAATTTCTTCCTGTGTCTTTTTCACCGAGATGACTGTCTTTCTGTTTCGCTGACAGCCTCTGCAGGGCCAAATTGACAGCTCTTTAAAGACGGCTGACGAAAAGCAGCATTAATTAAGTCATTGCCGGACTGTAATTGTGTTAAGAAGTAAAAATCTAATATGAGAAAAGGTTAGTGAGTCCTCTCTTGTGTCAGATTTTCTACTCCCTATGAATATTAATGTCCTTAATGAAGACAATCTTTGCCTCATCAAGTCCTTGTTCTGCATTCAGGTGCCAAATCCCGGTGCCATTGATTTGTTTTTAAAGAACAAATATGTCAGGAGAGAGTGACTGTCCTGTTTCTTATCAACATCATAGAGGATGCTTTTGTATTCCTAGAAAGAGTTTATAGATTTTGTGTGCGTGTACAAGCTCTTGCCAAGGGGAGGGGGAGATCATGATGCGCGGGCAAGGTAAATGAGTTACAGTAATTTAATATTAGTGTTGAGTTTGATTGCATTAGCTCCTTTTCTGTGTGTGTGAGCAATAGTCATATATTAGTGGGGTTACAATCAGCGGTTTTAATGGTAAAATAGGAATTCTCTCCAGCAAAGAAGAGGCCTACGATGTAAGCATCGAAATGAGCTCCGTGAGAGAGTCTGCTCCTCCTTTACTGATGCCTGCCCCCCGCCCCCCGAAGGAGGAGATAATGATGATACTAATGAAGGATGGTTCTTAAGTGGGTTGGGGGCTCTGAGGAATGCAGCTGTACAGAGGAGTGTTGTGTACCATTCTCCTCTCCCTTTCTCTCTCTCCTATTTTTTACTCCCACTTCCTCTAATTAAAGATGAAATCCTTGGGGCGCCTGGGTGGCTTAGTCAGTTAAGTGTCCGACTTTCGCTTAGGTCATGATCTCGCGGTTTGTGGGTTTGAGCCCCGGGGCTCTGTGCTGACTGCCAGCTCAGAGCCTGGAGCCTGTTTCAGTCTGTGACTCCCTCTCTGACCCTCCCCTGCTCACGCTGTCTCTCTCTCTCCTCAAAAAAAAAAAAAAAAGATGAAATCCTTTTCTCTTGGCAATAAGTAGAATAAGTGTAACATCCCCCCCCCCCCTTTGGTATCGCTTGGATTCTTCTGCTCTAGAAAGTCCAGAGCATCCTGCTCCTGCCTAATAAAGTCAGCACTGTCTATTTTTTTCTGAGGAGAGTCTGATTGAGTCAATAAATTGAGTTATGTACCTGAGTGATTAGAACCTGTTAACAGGATTGGGTTGGACTGGGAGTAATGGAGAAACTCCGAAAAGGGTAAGTGCACTGGGAGAGTGTTTTCTGTAGGTAAGTCCAGGTCAATATGGCTGTTCTGTGAGGGAATGTGACTCCGGGCTCCCTTCAACTTCTGCTCATCATCCCGAATATGGTTCTTGTCCTCATGGGCCAAGATGGCTGTTGGAACTCCAGCCATCATGCTCACTTTACAGAGCAGTAAACAGGCAACTTGACATTACCCAAGAGGGAAGGGGGCCCCGATTTACTGTGATCACATACGTGTTGGGCAATTCTCTTATATTAGTTAATGTTTATGTCACTGTATGATGTATCGCTGCCTTTATGAGTGTTCTATTGCTACATAAAAAATTAACACAAACTCTGTAGTTTAAAACAACACACATTTATTATTTCACAGTTCCGTGGGCCAGGAGTCAGGGTTTGGATTGGCTGGGTCTTCTGCTCAGGGTCTCACCAGGCTGAAATCACGTGTTGGTGGAGGCTGTGATTCTCATCTAAGTCCCCGGGTCATCCAAGCCCACTGGCTGTTGGTCTCGTTGATTTTCTTGTGGCTGTAGGACTGATACCCTCCTTTTCTTGCTAGTGGCCACCCAGAGACTGCTCACCTCCCAGAAGCCACCTGGAGTTCCTTTCCACATGGCTCCCAGAGACAGTTCACAACATGGCAGTTTGCTTTCTTCTAGGCCAGCAGGCACTCATCCCTCCGAAGCTTCATCCTCTTGTGAAGGGTCCTCTGGTTAGGTCAGGCTCACCCAGGATAATCTCCATCTGATTAACTATAAGTCAGGAGACAGAATGATACAGGGTATGTAACACCAGCGGGTGGGAATCTTGGGGGTCATCTGAGGATCCTGCTCACCGTACTTCACCTCTTCTACAAATATGGACATTGAGGCTTATAAAGACTGAGAAATATGTCCATGTTTATAAGTGAAGTGGTCTAGGATTGTATCTATGTCTTCATGACTCCAAATCCCATGATTATTTTCCAGGTAATGCAATACCAAATTATTGTCAATATACACAGAGTGGTAGGCTATGCCCTTGGTTTTCCACAGTGTCCTTGAATCACGTGTCTTCCAGGTGGAACATAGTCATTAATTCATTGCGGCGGTGTTCACTGAGAATCTTCTGTTTGCCAAGCACTAACTTGGAGAGACTTTAACATAAGGCCCTATAAAAATGTGGTGAAAAAAGGGCCGAGTTTCTCTCAAACTAGAAGGCCAAAGGCCAGGGTTTGAATTGTAACTCAGTCACATAGTAAGTTTGTAACCCTCTGCAATTCACTTACCCTCAGTTTACTGATCTGTAAAGCAAGTATGATAATAATAGGACTCAGTTCATAGAATTGTTGAGAAATATAACACTTGATCAGTGTTTGTCATGAAATACTCGTGTCCGTGTTGTCCGTTTTTGATGGCAAACTTTTGGAAATAAGGGATGAAGACAGGAAGCTCTTCTGCCCTACTGTTATACCTTCCATCAAATACCAAAGGTTATCAAAAATGAATCCTTCTTATGGAACTGATAGCACATTTCTGCCATGAGGCAGATTTTCCCCATCTTACCCAACACACTTGGGCATTCAGAATAGAGGGAAAAACTGAACCTTTTACTAGTTCTCTCCAAATGCGGTGCAGACTGCTAAGCTGTTTCCTCAGAGGGGGAGACTCGAATTGGCTCCAGGTTCCTTCTAGGCTGCCAGACCGTGGGAAGTGAGAGAGAATGTCAAAGCTGGCGGTTGACAAACAATAAGCTTGTTGCAAAATGAGGAGGATTGGCCTCAGCAATATCCTTCACAAATGTTTTTCTCAGCTTTTAATGAAGAAGGAGAAGGGGAAAAAATTCCACAAACCCTACCAAGAGATTCTGGGGCACGGGGGTCATAATTTGCAAACGTTTTAAGTGCGGCAATGTACCTACTTTGAGTGTATAGGAGGGGAAAATGTTTACATATGCGCAGAATACATGTAATTAAAGAACCGTCCTTCTAAATAGAATGAACAATGTATTATCAGTCTGCTTTGATCCCATCCCCATCCTCCCTCCCTCCAAAGAAACCACTGTTAACGAGTTTGAAATACGGCCTCGGACCATTTTTTGTTTTTAAATCAATTATATCTATGTTATATTCCTTGAGAAAATACATAGAATTGGTTATTACACAAAACTCACAGAGTTGCCTGAAGTTCCTTCTTCTTTTGTAAAAAGTGTCATAATATACAAATCATTCTGCAACTTGCTTGTTTCTTCAACTGTCTTTCACACGTCACCCCCCTCCCCCATGTCGATACATATTGATCTTACTCATTCCTTTCGAACTGCTAAGTATCCTACATTTAATTTGTCTATTCACCTGTTAATGCTTTGGATTGTTTCTACCTTTCCAGTATCTATTTGGAAAAACATGGCAACCGTGGTTTGCCTGTCATTCTTCACTTTGGTCATATGATTTTAATTGCCTCTTAAAGGTTTTATGTTTTTGTTTTTGTTTTTAATTTTCTAAATGATACCAGCTGATAGAAGGTTCATTTGTTTCTTCCCGAATTATACACTAGCAATAGGTCAGGCATTGTGTTAGGTTTTGGGCATGTCACGTTAAGTATAACAGTCTCCCTCTGCCCTCAAGCAACTCAAATAATAAATTCCATGAGACGTGTATGTGCAAGGAAATCTGTTGCACACAGTAGGTCTGTAGAGATGAAAAGTTAGAAGAGGTTCCTCAGAAGAGGACTGTCAGTTTGATTCAACTCTTAAGAAACATCCTTCAAGATACAACAGGCCCTTCCTTAGAACCGTGGTAAATACGGTCTGTAGCAGAGAATGTGACCTTGTATGGTTTTGACTCTCCTGGAGACATCACTAAAGGTGGCCATTTGACTATAATTTAAGACGGTGAAGGAGAGTGAGCTGGGAATTAGGTTGATCTAGGATTTGTCTTAGAAATTAAAAAAAAAAGAATGATGTATATATGTGTGCATGTGTTATAGGGGAAATCTGTTGTTTCTGGTTAATCTGATGACACTAAGAGATAGGTTTCTAGTAATTGAGGATTTAGAATGTAATTTTTATGATTATGATTAATTGGGGATTTTCAGCCCCCAATTTCTTGTCATAACCCACGGGCCTCACTTTTTGTCTATGACATTCTGCGACTGCTATATAAATTTAATGGTGTTAATGACTTCTAGTTCTCATGTTGTGAGCTCTGTATTTTTCTCTGACAGTCAGTAGACCCTGCCCTCTCAACAGCCAAAGGAATGGTCAGGTCCAGGGCCTGGCCAGGGAGTGAGGACGATCAAAACACCTTTGGTATAAGGGTTCCTTCACCATCATTATTTCTCACTATTTACCCCAAAGTCTGGCAAATCCAAACATCACACGTGCTAGATACCTGTGTGCCCACATAAAATTATTTCCTAAATGAGAGAGCATCAATATGGATCTGTTTTGAAAATCCTCATGCCAATCAGAGTGGCTAAAATGAGCAAATCAGAGAACTCTAGATGCTGGAGAAGCTGTGGAGAAACGGGCACCCTCCTACACTGTTGGTGGGAATGTAAACTGGTACAGCCCCTCTGGAAAGCAGTGTGGAGGTTCCTCAAAAAAAATTAACAATAGAACTCCCCTATGACTCAGCAATAGCACTGCTAGGAATTTACCCAAGGGATCCAGAAATGCTGATGCATAGGAGCCCATGTACCCCAATGTTCACAGCAGCACTCTCCACAATAGCTAAAACATGGAAAGAGCCTAAGTGTCCATCAACAGATGAATGGATCAAGAAGATGTGGTTTATCTATACCATGGAATACTACATGGCAATGAGAAACAATGAAATCTGGCCATGTGTAGCAACATGGATGGACCTTGAGGGTGTTATGCTGAGAGAAATAAGTCAGGCAGAAAAGGACAAATATCGTATGTTTGCACGTATAGGAGGATTGGGAGGAACTTAACAGAGTAACAAGGGGGAGAAGAAGGGGAAAATAGTGGGGGAGAGGGAGGGAGGCAAACCATGAGAGACTCTTGAATGCTGAGAACAAACTGAGGACTCATGGGTGTGGGGGGCGGAGGGGGGAGATGGGCATGGAGATGGGCACTTGTGGGGATGAGCACTGGGTGTTATATGGAAACCAACTTGACAATAAACGATCTGTAAAAAAAATAAAAAAAGAAAAAAGAAAATGTCTTCCTGCTTTTTGAAAGGGCTTCAGTGATTTCTTACATTTGTGAACTTTCTTTTAAAAAGGAAAATAAAAGAAAAAGAAAAAGCATGTTTTTACAGTAGAATTACAGAAATATATCCCATGGGGATTTTGTTTTGTCAACCGTGGCTAAACAGAGCGGAAGGAAACTCCAGACAAGTCTCTCTAACTGTAGGGTTTTGACCTTTCTTTTTTTATGTTCTGGAAAGTTAGTTCAAAGTAAATCATTTGTCTCTAAGAGGGGGGTGCTAGGTATTGGAAAAGTAATACATGAAAATGTAAATATGTATATCTTATGCACGTGTGTAAGAAAGGGTGAGTGGGAATTTGTTTTTGAAATAGAAGTTATATTATGTATTAAATTGACTATGGGGTTCCCATGACTCACCAGTTAGATTTTGATTGAAACTGCTTGTAGATGGATGAAAAGTAAAATAATATTTGAGTAAGTGTCCATTTACATAAAACCCACACACAGTCTTTAAGAATAACACTGAAATGCATTATAAGTCAAGGATTTTTTTTAAAAAGTTTCCCTTTGTAAATGTAAAGTGAAGGCTTTCCTTTCCAGAAGGATAGAGTATATGTAACTTTCCCTATTCCAAGTAAAGACCCTGGATGTTGTATATGTAACTAAATTAAGAAGACACTAAGAGTTGAAGAGAAGAAAGCAAAGAGAAGAAGGCAGAGCAGCGAGGAGCCTCTGGACTGAAGGATGAGGTGGTGGCAAGTTTCCTGGGTTTTCTTTTCACATCCTGCAACCCACACTGGGAGCCAAAGAAGCCAGAAACCCAGCAACACTAACAGGTGCACAGAAGAGTGCTGTTCTCTCTAGCCCAAGGATCAAAAAAGGGGCAGCCATGGGGCGCCTGGGTGGCTTAGTCGGTTAAGCGTCCGACTTTTGCTTAGGTCATGATCTCGCGGTTCGTGGGTTCGAGCCCTGCGTCGGGCTCTATGCTGACTGCCAGCTCAGAGCCTGGAGCCTGTTTCAGAGTCTGTCACTCCCTCTCTCTCTAACCCTTCCCTGCTCTCTCTCTCTCTCTCTCTCTCCTAGAAATTAAAAAAAAAAAATTAAAAAAAAAAGGGGCAGCCTAATAAGAGAGAAGACACTTAAATGGCCAGAGAAAGAAATATGGCTCCAACCTCACTCCCACCAGCAAAGGCTAATGGGAAGCTGCTCCTTCCCTTTCATGAGGCTGTCATGAGGTGTCCCATACTCCTACCTGGTTGGTATCAGGGGACACACCAGGGAGAGACAGGATGACCACCACTGCCCACCGGTGCCAGCCCATCCCTCCACCTGCGGCGTCATCAGAGCCCAGCAGGGAGTTAGAAATCCCATGCTCATCCAGAAGGAATGAAGAATCTTAGTGCTCCTGTGCTGGTGTCCACAGAGACAGAATGGGGAATCTGGATTTCTACCTGGAAACAGGAAAGAAATGGCTACATGACGGATCCTTGGAATGTTGAGAACATGGGAACATTCTCTATTTGAGGGCATCAATGTCAGTGCCAGGGTGGCGATATCATGTCACAGTTTGGCAAGATGTGAACTAAGGGGAAATTGGGTTCAGGGTGTGTGGGAGCTCTCTGAATCATTTCTTACAACTGCACGGGAGTTCACCATTACCTCAAAATAAAAGTGCTAAATGAAAATAAAATGAAATACACCATCTTCTGGTCTTCATTTAATACCTTCCTTCACATTCATCTGGTTTTCGTCAAGACATTTAGTGAAGACTTAGTAGGCATTGGGCGGTGAGGATCCTAATATGTGTGTTTCCATTCCTGCCCTCAAGGATTTACTAATCTCTTGAGGAGAAATCAATCTGTAAAACAATAAAAAGGAGGGAATAAGTCCTTAAAAATAGAAATGGATTATTCGGAGGCTCTATGTTTTATCATTCTAATCAACTGGCTAAGGGTCAAATGGCACAAATTGAGAGAGAGAGACTTTATAAAATACATTAGGATTTTCCCAAATTTCCTACTTAGAACAACTCAAGAAATGTGCTCCAGCAAGAAATAACAACCCACTAGCCGTAGGGCAAAACTTATCGATACAATGGATAATTGGAATGTATTGGTACCTTACGCTGCTTCTCCTTACACTCAGCATAAGCATCCTCAACTTCTTTCATGCCAAAATGGTTTAAATACCCTATTTTCAAGGCTGTGGACTACAGTGCCTCATCACATGAAGTACCACTTCTGTTTGTCTTTGTTCTGACCCCAACTGTTATGGTCATTCACTTGACATCATGATCATTGCCCCGTTCCCATCAGTGCCAGGCCACAAAGGGCAGCACCCACAGCAGAGGCAAGATTGCAGAACCTCCCCAGTGGAATCCCAGTGTAAGATGATCAGGTCAGCGAAAGGAATCTGTGAAAGCCACTCCACGGCCAAGTCCACTTGCTTATTTTCTCTGCCTTCTGCTTCAGTGTGTTTCCACATCCTCCCAACAAACCCTGCCTCGGAGGCTGACTGTCTCTCCCCTCATGTGTGAACTATTTTCACTGTGGCTTTTGAGATGGTATTGGTGCCAGATTTAGCATAACATAGACCAATGTTGCCCAAATCAGTTTTGCACGTTGGTGACAGTCGGTGACAAAGTTGTTACAGATCTTCAATGAAGTAAAGGCAATAAGAGAAACAGAGCACACATTTTACAAGCCAAATGTATTCAGTTTAAAGGGTGGGCCTTGAAAAACAGTGGGAGCTACTGTTTTTCCTACTTTGGGGTGATTAAAATGATTTCTGTGCGAAGGTGTGTGTGTTGATGATGGCTACATTTTACTTCTCAATGATCTTAGCTTGCAAGAGAAAAAGTTGGTCTCCACCCCATGATGGTCTAGCCCTCCCTTCTCTGCAATTTATCTGTGGTTGGAAACAGTTAGCAAAAATATTGGAGACTATGAATGCACAGTTTTTTTTAAAGATCAGCAAATATGATAAGAGAGCACGGCTTTCCAAAGTTCTATGGCAAAGTAGGACTTGCTCACATACCTGCCCTCTCTTGGAAACTCATAGGCACCTTTGCATTTTATAGGCTCTGAAAAGTACAGCTAAAGAGACTTAACATGGTGTACATGTAATTAAGCATTTGCTTAATTCATCCAACCACAATATTCTTTTGTTTTCTCTACACAATATAGGTTGTTTCATGGCGTACATTTGGGGAAATGCTGCCATACGTGACATATGATACATTCGAGTGGAGAAAATTTGGGTGGACTAAGAAATTTGGGTAAGATTCGTTGGGCATACGTTCACAAAAGCGATAAATTTGGAGAAAACTTATTTGAAAGTAAAAAGAGATTTGGAGAAAACTTATTTGAAAGTAAAAAAGAGACTTGGACTGGCTGCTGAAGAGGCCAAAGAGAAAGATAAAATCAGTCTCTACTTACAGCTGTGAGCAAAACTGCCCATGGGTTCCAGGCAGCTAACCTGAGTGTGGGAATTAGGCAAGGATCCATCCTGGGGGGTGGTGGGGAGTGTGGTAAACTGGGGAGCACACGCCATGCTGTTCACCTCCCGTGGATCATCACCATTCAAGGAGGTAGGCGTGGTGGTGTTGGGGCATCTTTTGGATTTTGAAGAGAAGCCAGGGATCCAAATCTTTTTTCATGAGAAATTTCTATCTGTCTGTCTACCTACCTACCTACCTACCTACCTACCTACCTACCTACCTATATCTATCTATCTAGAGCATGAGTGGAGGGGAGGCACAAAGGGAGGGAGAGAGAGAATCCCAAGCAGGCTCCACACTCAGCAGGAAGCCCAATGCAAGGCTCAATCCCACGATTCTGGGATCATGACCTGAGCCGAAATCAAGATTGGTTGATGCTCAACTGACTGAGCACCCAGGTGCCCTGAGAAGCTTCTCTTTTTTACAAAGTTGATAATTCACAGCTAAAACCAAAATGTGAGTGAAATATATGCCTGTATATATGTATTTTTGTCTACGTATATGCTATATATACAATATATATTTATAGGTTGCTGGTTTACAAGCTATGATCTATTCTTCATTAGGAGATCATTGCAGAAATTATCTGATATATAATAATAAAGTGTACTGTATCAAAAATTCCACTGATTTTGGAAATATACAGCATCCTAAGGAATCATAAATGTTGAGGCTTATTGTCCAATTAGACCAAGATGGCGCTGGTCAGAATTTTCCTTCCCCAGGAGGTCATATTAATGATGTTTGCTTTTTTTTGTTGGAAAAACAAAACAAAACAAAAGCAGGATCCACCTAGATATCACCCTTGCTACTCCCCTGTTCCTCTCTTTCGTTCTGGGCTCACCTCCTGGGCCGTCCGTGTGTGCATCTGCCCTTGGTATTGGAGTTTATGGAACAATAGCTCTGCTCCGGCAGGTAGATTAAGGTCAGGTTTTATGAGAAGCAGAGAGAGAACTCAAGGGTTTCTTAACATGCCTGATCTAGGAGCCGCAAAGGGATCACAGCTCCCCAGCTGCATTTGTCCATTAGAGTTTTTAAAACAACCACCAGAACACCACGTCATCTCCAAAGAGGACACAGGACTCGCTCGCAGCCTCAGATTAAATTTAACAATTAAAAAACATTTACGCCCCTAGGAGAGAAAATTATCCTCCATAATGTTTTTGCGAACTGCCAACATTGTCGTTTAAAAAAATAAGTTTATTTATTCTGAGAGAGAGACAGACAGGGAGAGAGAGAGAGAGAGAGAGAGAGAGAGAGAGAGAATGTGGGCAAGGCAGGGACAGAGAGAGGGAGAGGGAGTGCAAGGCTCAAACTCAGGAATCCGTGAGATCATGACCTGAGCCAAGATCAAGATTCAGATGCTTAACTGACTGAGCCACCCGGGTGCCCCCCAACATTGCCATTTGTAACTGGCACCCACGCCCCACCTTGGTGAATGTGAAAGTACACACATTCAAGGTGGCTTGAATTGCAAAGCTGAGCATCAGATATGGAATATTACAGCTCTCTAAGCACGCGTTTTTGAGAAGATTTGCTGTCCAAGTCTAAAAGTTGCAACAGGAAGAGGAGGGCACTTTCAGTGGGTGCCAGTACTTCTCAGCTGAGGGTGCTCTCACTCCTCTCATCACACTGTAACCCTCTGGAGCCATTTAGCACTGTCTGGAGACACCATTGCCAAATCTGGAGGACTGGAGCTACCTTGAGCTGGCAGGAAGGGACCAGGGATGCTGCAAAGCATCCTACGATGCACAGCACACACTGCTCTGGCCCAAGAACTTGATGATGCTCAGATTGGCAAATTCTGGCCCATTTCAGGCAGAGAAGATGCTGCTTTGAATTTGCATCATGCACACAGTGAGTTATCTTCAAAGCTGGTGAAGAGGGCAATTTCCTCGCACTTCCGAATTTTTGCCAGACCGGCTGGCATCCTACAGAACTGCCGCCGCGCCTCAGCCTGGGCCGGACTTGGTCTGAGCACTTTGCAGGAAACTCATCGGGGGAGATAAAACGTGTGGCTCTTGTCGGAGCCACCAGTTCTATTTGCTGTTTCTCTGGACACGTGGGAGCCAGCGAGGTTCTCCTGAAGGAAAACTCTGCTCTCTGAAGCTATCATTTCAAGAGATTTCATTTAAAATAGAGTTCTAAGCAGATTCACACGGGGACAAACATGTCCTGCATTTATTTCCTCTCCAGCTATTTCCTGGGATCTTCTGGTGGAGGGAAGAAGCAGGGCGGGCCGAATGTGGTCCTCACCCTCATGGGTCCTGTGATCTAGACCAGGGGTCTGTATACTTTACTATAAAGGGCATGGTTGTAGACACTTCAGACTGGCGGGCCATCTGGGTTCTGTCACAACTACTCAACTGTGCAGCTGGAGCATGAATGCGGTGTAGACGACAGGTAAAAACATGGATGCGTCTGTGTCCCAATAAACCTCTATTTACTGAAACAGCCCACTGTCTCACTCTATGGTCTACATTAGTGGGATAGATATTATTCCGATAAGTACTTGATGACTCATATTTTTCCCATCTGTCTTCTATTCTCCTGTTTTTTTGTTTTGTTTTTTACATGAGAATTCATTTGTTATATTCGGGTCTCAGTGTAAAAGAGCCTCCTTCATGATCAAAAATTGTCCCTCTATGGATTTTCCATCATGTTATCTTGCATTTTGAGCTTCCTAAGACACATATATCAAATCATTTTGTTTATATATTATCTGTTTTTTCTTCCCTTGCAGAGAAACAGGGATCTGATCTATCTTTACATCTCTCTTCCTACCTCATAGAACAGGGCCTGGCATTTAGCCGGTAACACATGTGAACACACACACACACACACACACACACACACACACACACACAAAGCCAATAAAGGAAACTTACAGGAACATACTTAGTGGTGAGATTTAAACTAGTTTGGGGTTTGGGGGGTTGGAGATCTAATTTTAGATCTGGTTACTCTGTCATTGAAGTAACAACTAGTACTAGTAGCTCACATTAATTGATGAAGGTTATGTGCCAGGCAATATTCTAGCCATTTATGTGTATTAACAATTTTATGAAGAATTAATATTATCACCCAATTTATAGACAAGAAAAGAACTTGGAGATGAGGAACCTGAGTGAGGTTACTAATAAAATCTGAGATGGACACCCAGGGAGTGTAATTCTTGCTCCTGAACACTGTAACAGGCTGCTCCCACTATATTTTCCACACCAAAAATATGAAAAATTAAAACAGTTTAAGGGGCACCTGGGCACCTCAGTCAGTTAAGCATCGAACTTTCGCTCAGGTCATGCATGATCTCCCACTTCGTGAGTTCGAGTCCCACATCGGGCTCTGTGCTAATGGCTCAGAGCCTGGAGCCTGCTTTGGATTCTGTGTCCCTCTCTCTCTTTCTGCCCCTCCCCCGCTCACACCTCTGTCTCTCTCTCTCTCTCTCAAAATTAAATAAACATAAAAGAATAGAAATTGATAAAAATTTAAAAAACAAAAAATAAAAACAATTTTTTTAAAAAATTAAAAAATTAAGAATAGAGCAAAAAGCAAGAACTTGACTTTACTAAAAAATTTCATTTATTGCATGACTCTAGTACATCCGAAGAAAGAACCTCATAAAACTAGGAAAACTTTCAATATGTGAATTCTACCCCCTCACCCCACTTCTTGGATTCATTCTGGGAAGTTAGGACCCTGAGTCTGTACACGCCCAGGCGAAATTGGACGCTGCGGGCTCCATGCTGTGGGGAAGGGGGTACTGACCCCTTTCTGTGTGGGGCTGAGTTTGCAGCAGGGCCGACAGCTCCCCACCTGGCAGGGCAGCGGGGACTTCTTCAAGCAAAGATCAGACCCAGTGAGAACGCGGCTTTACTCGGCAGCACTACAAACGCCATCATCTATTTGTTGCCAAGAAATCGTCATTGCCGATTACATGTATGCGAAACAAGACCTCGGCCCTGACTTAAGCCAGGAAAGGGGTGAAAACGGGCTGCCTCAAGGGACAGCAAGGGGTTTGCAAGACTGGGGAGGAGTTCAGAGCTAACAGGAGTGGTGCATCTGTCAGCAACTGTGGGAGAGAGGGGCTAGACCATGACTTTGCAAGAGGCACATGGCATTAGGAGAAGATGGTCCTGAAGGACCAGAATGCCTCTGCTGAGGTGCCATCTGGATGAGCCCTGGGGGACCTCGGGTAGTCTTGGTGCTTATAATAACCACTGGGTGCTCACTTGGTACAGGACGCCATCCTAAGTATTTTATATGTATAGTGTCATTGTGTCCTCACAACCAACCTACTACTATTAGCCCCATTTTCTAGATGAGAAAACTGAGGTATATAGGGGTCCAACAATTTTTTCCCCAAATCACATGGGAGAGCCATGAATGGAACTCAGGGGTATCTGCCTCTAGGTCTCAGACTCGTAACTGCCGTTACTAGTACGGCCCCAAACTGGCTTCATGCTCATTTTGTAGATGGAGAAAATAAGGCTCGGAGAAGGACAATGACTTCTCTGAGATTTTAGCCTGGATCTGAGCCCTTATCTTTCTGGTAGAAAAGCCCCATGGTCCCGTCATTACACTAGGACAGTAGCTGTATATCCAGACCCACTTTGCAAGTTAGCTCTCTCTGGGACATCCCAATTACCTCTCTGAAAAGATGTGATGGAGACTGGTTTGGGTTTGAACCTGGGAAGGAGAGGCACCAGGTAGACCTTGTTGGATAAATCCAGCAAGGCTTCGAGTCTGCTTGGATATGGACAACGAGGCATAGAGAAAAGGCGAGGTTTTGCTCATCTGTGAGTGCCTTGTATCTAGGAAGTGATATTTTGCAGAGATGAGAGAGACAAATGGGATGGTTTGGAGAATTAAGGCGATTTTATCCGTATTATTATTCATCTTAAGTGATTTCAAGCAGGCATTTGCCTCCCCAGAACCAGCTAGTAACTCCTGGGAGACTGTCCTTCTTCTGGTCACAGGTCATACACAGTATTTCACGTCCGAGGGCATAATATTTGATCACAAACCCTGACCTCTAGTCTTGATGACATATGCTCTGAATTTTAAAAGGCTTCTTCCGGAAATATTTAAAGCTAACCATTTCGTTAAATGAGTCCCAGATATCCAGACAGTGTGACTGGGATAATATGGAATTATTTATGAGGATGACTTGTTCTGAGAAGATTATTGTACTAAAGAGATGGAAATCCCACCTTTTCTCCCCATTCACTTGCTGCGATTAGCGCCGATATATTTCAGATGTAGCCAAGAGGGATAAAAGGTAAAGTGGATTTGGGGCCACAGCCATCCTGCAGTCCACATGGATTGGGTGATGCAACTTGCAGTTGCTTTTACGTGGGATCCAGCCTTTGCTTAGGCAGCAAAACATTCTTATATCATGATGAATTTTTGGATTTAAACTGACTGGGTTCATCCTGCATAACTTAGATCTCTTTCATTTGCTTAATTCTTCCTTCCTTCCTTCCTTCCTTCCTTCCTTCCTTCCTTCCTTCCTTCCTTCCGTCCTTCCTTCCTTCCCTTCCTTCCTTCCTTCCTTCCTTCCGTCCTTTCTCTCTCTCTCTCTCTCTCCCTTTCTTTCTTCCTTTCTTTATATTTTAGTAATCTCTACCCCCAACTTGGGACTCAAACTCATGACCCCAAAATCAAGAGGTTCATGCTCCACTGAATGAGCCAGACAGGTGCCCTGGGCTGCTTAATTCTTATCCTTTACTTGGATGGAATTTTAAGCATGTAAGCTTAAAAAATGCTTACATGACTTAGGATAGAATCTATTTTGTTTTCCAAACCAAGAACCCCCTTTAATGTCACCTCAAAACTGAAAGGTTTGATCGATAGTGCTTCACACTGATGTTGGAATAAACATTCTCATATATATTTACTGGCTTTCCAGGCCTCAGAAGATCTGGCCCCTAGCTACCTCTCCAGCTTCCTCTTGTCTTTCTCTCTTTTTCTCTCTGGGTTCCAGCCACATGGCCTTCCATTTCTTTGAAATTGAAATTTCTTTCTGCATATTCTAATTTTGGGGGCTACAACATTCTTTCTTCTTGCTTCACCTTGATCTGTCTCAAATCATCTTTTCAGTGATAGCTTAATCTTACTTCCTCCAGGAAGCACCGCCCCCCCCGCCCCCCCAGATATCTCCCTCTTCCCCCAAGACTGGATCATGCTCTCCTGTTATATATTATCACTGACTAGTTTCTTCTTTTCTATAGGACTTACATCAATTAAAATTAAGTATGGGTGGTTGTGTTATTATTTATGAATATTTAGTTTCCTAGTGGGCTACAAGCTCCATATGAGCAAGTTATCTATGGTCTCTCAGGGCCCACAACAGTGCTTGGCATTTTGTAGTTGCTCAATAAATAAAAGAATGATAAGTGAACAATAAATGAGTAAATGAGTATTTGGTTAGTTGCCCACGAATTATGATTTGGGACTGTTACAGAAAGGCAACTCAAGGCCGTCACAACCCAAACTCTGAATGCTGGTACTTTATTCTGAAGCTTACGTAAAATTTCCACATTATTTTATGCAAGCATGTCTTCTATCATTTTTCTCAATCTTAAAAAAATGAGTTGAATCAAATGATCTGAAGCCTATTGAGATTCTCCTCTATTGCATAAAATCTACTCATTAAAGGCATAATATGCCATTAAAAAATCAGAAAAAAATCAATTATGGCAACATTACCCGGAGTGTGATTTGTGGAGTACTAGTTTTGTCGGAGACTCACATGACCAAGGGCAATTGGGAAATTAACAACAAAAAAGTTAAATTTTGTTTGTTTTAGTGAAGGACTTCTAGAGCCTTAAATATGCTAATGTGCATCATGAGAGCTGATGTGGAGGGTTTAAAATGAAGTGTTTTCCAAACATGTTTGACCACAGAGAATCACCTGGTCATAGACCATCTTTCATAAATGGTGATATGCATATGGAGAGGCAAGTCGGGAGAAGGAACTGCGTTGATTTTTTTTTTTTTGAGAAACTCTACTTTTTCTTCCCTAAACCAAATTTTAAGAATAATGCTTTCTTCCTTGCATTGGCAAGCAGATCCCAATTAAGCACCAGCTCTGTTTTACAGTTTGAACATCAATAACTCTCATTAGAATGGAGGCCTGGCATTCCCATTGTCATCCAGCTCTCACTGGGAGTGGGGAAGGGCAGTGAGCTTTGGGATATTTAAGAAGTGGAATGAGTGCTTTAAACCACTCTGTGGATGGGGGAATAGAAGTAAGGAGAAGCAATATTCCTTTCTGGGAAAGTAATCAGACTCTGAAATATAGCCTCAAAAATGGACAATGGAGAAAAACTTGCAGGAGTTAGCTTCTAACAGGAGAGAAATAATTCAGAAGATCAAATTGAGAGCTTTGGTTAGCATGGGTTTTGATAAAAAAAGAAAGCAAAAAACTAAAAACAAATAACTTCAGCATCATTCATGCCTGAAACCCAAAAGAATATGGACTCTGCCTGTATATACTTGTCAACCCCCTTGTGAATAATATTTTTGTTGTACTTAATGACCATAGGGCGTGACTCATGAATTTGATGGTAAACAGGGTAGTTTTGTAGCCTCGGGTAGTTTTCACCATCTAAGCGGGGGGGTGGGGGGGACGATATTTAGGGTATAAAAAGGACATGAATTTTATAATAAAAATAGCACTAGAGTTTGGTGGATGGGGTTTAAATATCTCTGGGGAATACAAAGTTAAACAGATTACCATATGTTCCCTTCAGGAGCACTTGTAAAATGAAGACCAAATGTGTTTTATAGAATGATGTTCTTCATAATGCAGATAGCCACTGATTTGAAGCTGCAGCTAGAATAAATATGATACCTTTTGAGTGCAATTCGCAGACACTGGTGACCTATCAATTTCCCTATCTCGGGAAAAGAGAACCAGAGGATGACAGCTCCCTCCCAGAAGAGTGGTTGATATACGTTAAGTGGCTACGTCTCTGCCTCTGATTATTAATTGTGGCTAATATAGAGCAGGCAGATGTCCCCAGACTAGACAGATGCTTCGTGGAACAGGGAGGTCTTCAGGCACGGTGGAAAGAAGCTCGGGGTCTGGGTTTCTGGCTGTACCTTGAGGCCAAACAAGCTTGAGCTTCAGAGACTCTCACATTTCAGGCCTTGGGAGGGGTCCTTCTAACGTGTTGTCATGGCAATACGTATCTGTAACATCTGTGCAAGTAAAATGTTTGCAGCAGAATCGGCTAAGATGCTGTCTATTTCCTCTCCAACTTTGCCTTGGCCATACTTAACCTTTGAGTTGAGTGGCATCAGAACGACCACTTGTATTTTAAGGTCCAGTTACAGGAAGTATGGTTGGAGGACAAATTCCTTTGGGGGTTGGTATGATCTATTTATGTGCTCCTCCGTCACCTCTTTTACAGTCAGGGTCCTGCTAGTATCCTGGTTTGGAGTGGCTTCTAGAAACACCCCTACACCTACTGTGTCAATGAACCCAGTGCCGTTATGAGAAGGCGCAAGGCCAATGGCAGCCCTGTGATGTGAAGATATCTTAAGGTGTCTGTACCGCCAATGGTCAGTAGAAGACAAACAGAGTTAGGAAGGTAAAGAGTGGCACGCTGGTCTGTGGAAAATTCTTCCGAGCATCAGATATGTACACTAGTAAGTGGAGAATAGGATTCCCATCAACAGTCCACTTGGATACTCTGTGCCCTCAGGAGGATAGAAGGATACTCACTCGTGCAGCAGACACAATTATTAATGCACCATACTGGGCACCTGGGTGGCCCCGTTGTCCGGCTCTTGGTTTTGGTTCAGCTTATGATCTCAAGTTCGTGGGTTCGAGCTCCATGTCGGGCTCTGCACCGTCAGTGCGGAGCCTGCTTGGGATTCTTTCTCTCCTCTCTCTGCCCCCTCCGCAGCTTGTGCTCTCTCCTCAAATAAATTTTTAAAAGATAAAGAAAAAAATAAATGCACCACACATTATTTTTTCTGTTTTGAGGGAAATTAAAAGAAACTATCATAATGCCACTGTTTAAATTCCTCGCTAATATGACACAGAATACTAGCATAAATGAGAGACCGTAAAATGCAAAATACACCATAAAATAAGAACATCATGACAAACTGATAACTGGGGGTTGTTCATTCAAAGAGTGTTTCAGGTTAGTCATTCCATGAAAAACTTGGAATTTCCCTGAAATCCTACAGCTTACATAGGAAAGAAACTTGATGGAGGCTTTCCCCAAACTGAAAACTATTCTAAAAATGTATGCGACATTACCTCTGAGATATAAAACTCACATAAACATTTGCAAACTACCTATAATAGAAAGGGTTTTGATCAACCATGATGGGAAAGGATGACGTTATTTTTCTATTTTCTCTATGGAAAGATATTTTATAAAATCTCTGTCCGGACAAGACAATCAAAGAGCATGATGCAAAAAAACAAAACAAAACAAAAAAACAGAAACAAAAACAGAAACAAAAAAAAGCCCTCACAAAAACAAACAAAACCAAAAAAATATAGGAAAAATCTTTCCGAGATGTCAGGCAGTTACTAAAATATT
Source organism: Proteles cristata cristata (assembly GCA_017311185.1). Lineage (NCBI taxonomy): Eukaryota > Metazoa > Chordata > Mammalia > Carnivora > Hyaenidae > Proteles > Proteles cristata. Next base: position 19,031 of record JAESUZ010002959.1, read on the forward strand.
GAGTTATTTTTTTCAGATTTTGGCATGTGTGTTTGTGGTTTTAGCTCTTTAAAATTTATAATTCAGCTGCATGTATTTTCTCATTCCCAATAGTTACTTTCTTGTGTAATTTTGTTTCAGTAATTTGGAATTCTTTTTTTTTTTTTAATTTTTTTTTATAGTTCTTTTATTTTTGAGACAGAGACAGAGCATGAGCAGGGGAGGGGCAGAGAGCGCGGGAGACACAGAATCCAAAACAGGCTCCAGGCTCCCAGCTGTCAGCACAGAGCTCGACATGGGGCTTGAACCCACAAACCGTGAGATCATGACCTAAGCCGAAGTCGGACACTTAACCAACTGAGCCACCCAGGCACCCCTGGAATTCTTTTTTAAAGGAGGATCCAAACGGAAGAAGTTTTAACATCAACAAAACCACACGACACTAGATACTTCAGCCATGTTGGCCTCGGTTTTCTCACCTGTAAAATGGGTGGCAATAACACGAGGTGAGTGGTTGTAGAGAGAACATTGACAGGCTAAGGCACTGGAAAGGGCTTAGGTGACAAAAGTCACAAATCCAGAGTCTGCAAAACCTGGGAACAAGACCGCAGGTGCCAGGTCGCCCCCGTCCTCATGCAGCAGCTCAACGCCCGTGAAGAACTATGTGACATCTGTGTGGTTCTTGTGGGATGAGCTCACCTCAGGGCCTCTTCTCCAGGGTCTTAGGGGGCTGTCCTCAAGGAGGTGGGGGGACAGTTCCTTGGTACTTGTCTGCAAGTTCTCTCTCCTTCCTCATTCTTGTGCCACCTTGCATTTTTTCTGAGAGACAGAGGTGGGAACGAGGCAGAGGCTACCTTCCACCTGCTTCTGCGGTTCCTTCTGGAAAGCGCGGTCATGGAAGACTGCGGTTTGTAGGCAGGTCTTAAAAGCAGCGCCATTATCCGGATGCGGATTTTGCGGGTGTCACAGGCGGACGGCGGGGCCCCTCTGCTATTGCCAGCGCAGACGTGGCCCGGGGACCCCGGAGCGGGCCATCGTGAAGCAGCTTCTTAATCCCGGGTCAGGAAGTGGTTTTGGAGCCAATAGTTCTGGTGGCAGTTTCCTGATTCTCCACATCCCTGATGTCTGCGGGCCGGCCCTGCAGCGCGCATTCTGGAGCCATCCCGGAAGGTGACCTCCGTTCCTCCAACAACCGTCATGCGCCTCGGTGCGTTCATATTTTGTGCTTCCCAATCTGGACTGATGCAGGATGATGTGCAGAGAGGTCTTTTTTTTAAATGTTTATTTCTGAGAGAGACAGAGCGCGAGTGGGGGGGTGGACAGAGAGAGAGAGGGAGACACAGAATCCAAAGCAGGCTCCAGGCTCCAGGCTCTGAGCTGTCAGCACAGAGCCCGACCCGGGGCTCGAACCCACAAACCAGTCAACCGACTGAGTCACCCAGGGGCCCCGACATGCAGATAGCTCTAATGCATCGTTCAGAGATTTCCTCTACTGTCGGGCAAAGTAGAGAGAATCAGAAAGTTACTTCTCTCCGAATATGGCCTAGAAGTGTCAGGGGCTTGCTGACCGGGCCTTGCATTTTGTGGCGAGGAGAGGTAATTTCAACTCTCCTGTTCAAGACTGAATAAGGGCAGATTGTTGTATATCCATATAGATAGGGAACAGTGACCAGTGATCAGAAACCCAGTCTCTGGAATTTAAGTGTCAACCTCAAGGAAAGGGAAGAGGTGAGAGCCTGAATCAATTAAGTTTCTTTCACTTGGTGACAAAAGGCTTGCCATTGAAATAAAGTGCAGAGATAGAAAAATAAATGTTGCACTCCTGAGCGCACGCATTGCCATCAAACCGGTACGGGATACAAGCCGCCATATGTTGAGGGTTAACACACGCAGTTACCATACTTTACATGCCTGCCTTCAATTCAATCATTTCTTTTTTTTTTTTTTAATGTTTTATTTATCTCTAGGAGAGAGAGAGAGAGAGACAGCGTGAGCAGGGGAGGGTCAGAGAGAGAGGGAGACACAGACTCCGAAACAGGCCCCAGGCTCCGAGCTGGCAGTCAGCACAGAGCCCGATGCGGGGCTTGAACCCACGAACCGCGAGATCATGACCTAAGTGAAAGTCGGACGCCTAACCGACTAAGCTACCCAGGCGCCCCCAATTCAATCATTTCTACTTACTCCTCACAGAGACCCGATAAGGTGGGGGATGGGCTAATATCATTTCTGTGTAAACCCAGGAAAGGGCGCCGGAACTCAGGCAGGCTACCAGGTGATCCACAGCTAATAAGGGAACTAGATAGAATTCAGACTTAGGGTTTGCATAAAGAGCAATATGGGGAACACGTCAGGTGCAGGAGATGTGTGAGAAAAAGATTTGGAAAGGGAAGGGGAGTTCGTTGATTTTTGAATAGTTGTGGCCAATATGATCCTGGTGCCTGGGAAGGATGCCGAACTCTCTAAGAGAATCATTAAGTAAGAAGAGACACGTGTTTTTCTGAGTGGGTAGGGGTGGCTCCCTGGTCGTATTCCCCTGGGTCGCCATGGCCGCCGCGAGGACCCCTTTGTTCTCTCTCCCGCCACACGGGTGCAGGCAGGATCGTCCAGGACCAAATGGATCCGCCGCACATCCACCTGTTTAGTCGAATGTCAGAGCCCAGAGAGACGCCCCTCAGACAGTGGTGGAGAAAAATGGGGCAGCTTCCTCTTTCCTGAGCCACAAACAGGTGCAGTGGGAGAACGTGGCCCCCACGTGGGTGTCCAGAGTGATCACTGCACTCCTGTGGCTGCAGAAAAAGGGCGAGCGAGGGTCCTTGCAGCCTCCTGCCTGGTTCTGAGTCGCGCCCAGGGAAGGCCCCCGGCTCCGCTGTTTGTCATTCTCTTTCTTGTGACCCCTCGCTGTCCCACACGTTTGCCCCTTTGCTCTTTTTAACCTTCTCTGCCAGAGTCCGAGAGGTGATGCCTTTAAGACCTCAGGCTCTACCTGGATTTGAACCCTGGTCACACTTATCGGTGATACAACCCTGGGTAAAGATGGCCCCTCTCTCTATCTCAGTTTCCATATCCTCACCTGTAAAATGGGACAGTTTTTACCCATAGGGCTTTTATGAAGATTCCCTGATTTAATACAGGTCAGTGCCTAAACCACCACCTGGGACAGGGGCGCCTGGGCGGCTCAGTCTGTTAAGCATGTGATTTCGGCTCAGGTCGTGATCTTGCAGATGTCGTGGGTTCAAGCCCCACATTGGCTCACTGCTGTCAGCACAGAGCCTGCTCTGGATCCTCTGTCTCCCTCTTTCTCTGCCCCTCCCTCACTCACGTGTGCACGTGCTCTCTCTTTCTCTCTCTAAAATAAATAAACATTTAAACAAAAAAACCCCACCACCTGGAACATAGTAAAAGCTCATGAAATCTTAGCGATTTTCCCCATTCATTTTCAAACCATGTGCCCCCAACCTCACACATCTATGTCTCATTTCATGATTTTTGCCACATCAGCACCTGCAATAGTACTGTATTTGCTTAATAGTTTTATTTAACTTAATTCATCCCATATAACAGTATCAATGATATAAGCGATTTAAAATGCGGGTTAATTTTTTTTCCTAACATCCTTTTCTTTGTCCCTTAGCAACTAAAATTTAAAAGTTAGTTTACGTATTCCTAAACTCCCGTGTACCGCCAGTGGGCTAAGCACTACACTTCAGGAAATACTTGGGTGCATAATTGGTTTTTACACGTTGACTTATTTTATTAACTCATTAATTTACTAATTCCTCTAGTTATACATTCAAGGACTCACTGAGTCATTAATGACCGGAATTGTTTTTTGACAGCCATGTGCCAAGTACCTCGTGTGCGCAGGCCCTGTGCTGGACCCTGAAGGGACGCAAACACGCCCCGGGTAAGTCCTTGACCGTGGGAAGTTCACAGTCCGATGAGGGAGGGAGCCAGCCATGCAAATAAGCAATCGCAGTGCCGTGTGACAAGCCCCTAAGAGGGTATGCGGGACACGGCATGGGGGCCCCAGGGGAGGCAAGGCTCCTGCAGCCAGATGATTCTCCAAGGACACAAACTCAGCCTCCCCACTCCTGACAAAACAACACTGGTCATGATGCAATAGTTCCTGCTTGTTGTCAAATGGTGTGAACATCAACAAGGGAGGACTTCCCGTGCGGGGTTAGACAACACAGAAAATGGAGGCAGAAAGGGTCCTCCCTCCCTTCCTTCCTCTCTCCCTTCCTTCCTTCTTTCCTCTCTCCATCCCTTCCCTCTCCCCCCCCCTCCCCTCCCCCTCCCCCTCCCTCCCCCCCCTCCCCCTCCCCCCCTCCCCCTCCCCTTCCTTCTACCATCACTCCCCCCTCCCTCCACACATATTTGTTGAGCACCTACTATGTGCATGAGCCAGAGAACATAGTCTCTGCCATCACAGAGTTTAAAATCTTGCATGAGGACCGGATGTTATGGTACAAACAACCACACAGAGAATAATTCTGATCATGGCAATAGCCAGGGAGAACACAGGGTTATGAGAGCATCTAGAAAACTCCAAGTAGACTAGGCAGTTAAAAGTGTCAGCTCTGAGAAGGTGACATGTAAGGGAAGGAAGATCCCCAGAACAAGAAGGAACTAGCTGAGGTGTGGGAAGAGTGGTGTTCTGGGCAGAGACATCTCAGCATGTTGGGATGGCTGGAAATGGAATGAGATCCACAGTTCTGAGGAATGCAGAGATCTCTTTGCTGGATGTTAGTGACAAGACCTTGAAGGAGGAAACCAGGAGATGAGGCTGGGGGCACAGGATGTTGAAGATGACCTGGGGCACCGTAGACACTATTGCCCACCACCGTCCTCGGTGTAAGGAGAAAAAGTGTGAAGATTCTAGACAGGGGAGATCCCAACTCGATTCTCATTGAGAAATCCTCACTCTCAACTGCGACGTGGAGAATGCATTGGCCAGGGCGTGCACTTGGACAAGCGTGCTCAAGTCAAGGGTAGGAAAAGTGAAAAAGAAGGGGCCTCAAAAGAATTAAGCAGGGTAGAAAGAAATTCCAAACGGATTCCCTAAGAGAATTAATTGCCAAGGGGATCCCCTGGAGACCCAGTGGGCAGGGCCACGGTGGAAACCAATGTCACGGCTATATTTAAAGTTGCCTTTGAACTCCATGCTGCGGGAAGAGCACAGGCTTTGAAGCAAAGCAGACGGAGGTTCACACGCTGCCTCTACATCTTTGGCTGTTTAACCTTAACCTCCCAACCCCCCATTTCATCATGTACAGATAGACACGTAACAACACTGCCCTCATAGAGCCATTGCAAGGCTTCGACAAAGAACACACGGAATTTCGGGCACATAGTAGGCGATCAGTAAAGTGGAGTGTATCGTAGTGCTGTGTCACATTCTGTTTTGTGCAGATGCTGGGGGACCCAGCGTTTCTTTCCGGGTTTACCGGGAATTCTAAAGAAGCCGCCATACTGTGAAAATATTCTTTCTGATATGCTGCACATTCTAGTAAATGGCATTATTCATGGATGTGTCAAAGCCATAAAATAGGAGATTTTGAGGCAATCACAGCTGTGAATGATTAATATTTTCATCCCAAGATGCCACAGAGGTAGCAAGGCTATGTTAATTATTACATGCCTGAGCCTCGTACTGTGGGCTCCCTCCCCAAGTGTCTGTTAATTTGCTCATATGCTGTGCAGTGAATGGGACTTGAGGACTTTCCTCTCAGAAAACACGGTGGCTCTCTGTCAGTCCTCATGTCCCCAATAACTGCTTTATACTTCTGCAGGAGGGGGAAAAAATCCCCAAATCTGATAACAATGATGGCTTTTAAGCAGAAATGTTGAAGAAGTGCTTTATCAAAGATGGCTTTGAGCTTTCCTTTTTGTCTCCTTTTTATTTATCTTTTCCTTAATTTTCTCTTAAAAATTTTAGATGCACTGGAATTGTGAATACCCCATATGCAAATACAGCCATCTTTTAAATTGTTTTCTGTTGGCATTAAATTTTAAATTTCTTGAGTCCTCTCCCTATCATATTTTAAATGTATTTTTATGTATAGAAACGTTTTCCTTTTGCAGTTTTGACCCAAGAACAGCAGCTCTACCTCCCTGTAAATATTTGTTTGGCCTTCGGTGTTGTTATTTCTTTATTTTGAGGACATTGGGTTCATATCTTTACCTCCAAAACCCCTCTTAAAAATACAGGTAGATTTTTAAAAATTAAAAGAAAGAAGAAGCAAGGGCCAAGAGCTATGCCCTCATTGTCCACGTGAATGCTTGAATTTCTCTAAACCCCAGTGTGTTCTTAGACACCGAACCAATTCCTCCTGCAATTTCCGTAAATCTCTCTATTCATATGATTTCACTAGGATCCGTCTCTGTTGAAAAATCTAGTTGAGGCTGCCTGGCAGTCTGAAAAGAGGAAGATCTATTAATTTCATCATTTGTATGAATCATGTCTAAATGATCTCAGCAGAGAAAATGTGTTAGCCATTTAAATCTCATCATTACATATTATATAATAATTACTGCTAATTCTAGTTTGGATGGGCCACAGTTTGGCTTTCCGTCCCCTTTTGCAAAGTGGAGGGTAGGGTGACCTCACCGAACGTAGCCCCTCCAGCCTTATCGCCTTCCCTTGCCTTCCTCATTATGGACTTAATAGCCACATTCAACACTGAGCGTCTGGCCAACTTAAGGTCTGTTTTGTGCTCATAATTAGTATTCATTTTGTGAACGTGGAGTTCACCCTCAGCCCAGAACGGAGCCTCATGTTAATCACTGCTGTGTCTTCCCCTCTTTGCTTCTGATCCGTCTGCATCGTGACGCTTGTCCCCTACCTCATGTGTTGCCCTTACGAGCCACGCGGGCACCTCCACACCGCCCGGTGTCAGAATGAGAAACTTTGGGCAGATCCGTAATCACACCGTTCTCATCAACTCTGTGCATGTTATTCATTTCATTTCCACATTCAAACCGTTAATATGCCTTAATTTCTCTCACTTTGTGAATATTTAATTCCTCCCTTTTCAACATCATTTTTAGGTTGTGTGAATCATTTTCAAAGCCTTTGCTCTTCTCCCCGCACTATCATCTGCATATTTTATGAAATGGCACGGTTGAGTCTCGGAGGGCCCTTGATAAAAATGGAACTGGCAGCCTGCTCATTAGCTGTTTACCTGGAGCTGTGTGAGTCCCCGATAATGGCGCACTCCCGATAATGGCGCCTCCCATTTGGATTCGAATTAGGATTCTCTGACAAATAACAACCAGAAGCCTTCTTGGGGACGTCGCCTGTCTTCCAGTGCCCTCCTTGCCTCCTTTGCAGAGTTTCTGGGAAACTTGCTTTGGGAGGCTGTCCCAGGGAATGTTCCACCTTGACTTCAGAGGCAGCTTAATTTTTGAAGTGGAAACACAAAAGCTCTAGCAAATTAGCACCTCCAAGGAGGGTGAGATTCCCCAGAAAGGACACATTCTAAAGGTCAGGTTATTTGACCTTCTGGAGTTTTGCAGATGACAGAAGCCACTTCTCTGCTTTAACCAGGTGGCCAAGGGCCCCATTTTGTCTGGGGCTGGGGTTCCCTGGGGCAAGGGCCCTATGGTTTTGAAAGCAGGGAAGTTCCAGGCAAATGAGGATGGCTTGGTCACCCTCATGATCAACTCCATGACTTGTGTGCCGCTCCCGGCCTTGAAAGTTGCTGGGATGGTCAAGGGATTCTAGAGATGAGCCTCCTGTGTTTGTCCCTGAAGAAGCCAAGCAAAGGGCACAGAACACCGACCTGTGGTCCGTGAACTTAGCTTGAACACTATTTTTGTGAACTGACAACCTACATTTAAAAATTAGGAGATTCAGCGGTGCCTGGGGGACTTGGTTGAGCGTCCGACTTTGGCTCAGGTCATGATCTCACAGTTCATGGGTTCAAGCCCCGCATTAGGCTCTGTGCTGACAACTCAGAGCCTGGAGCCTGCTTTGGATTCTGTGTCTCCCTCTCTCTGCCCCTCCCTGGCTCGCTCACTCTCTCTCGTGCGCTGTCTCTCAAAAATAAGTTAACATTTTTTTAAAAATCAGGAGATTCAAGGGCACCTTGGCGGGGGGTGCTCAGTCAGTTAAGCATCCGGCCCTTGATTTGGGCTCTGGTCATGATCTCACAGTTTATGAGATCAAACCCCGCATCTGGCTCTGTCCGGGCTGACTGCACAGAGCCTGCTTGGGATTCTCTCTCCCCCTCTCTCGGCCCCTCCCCTGCTCATGCTCACTCTCTCTTTCAAAGTAAATACATAAGAATCAGGAGATTCTTCTATAAATATTTGAGATTTTCACTTCTCTTGAGAAGTCAAAGACATGGCTACTCTGTGTCCACATTCTTTATGGGAATGATTGATCAGCTGGAGCGGGGCAGTGACTGTCCCTTTAGGTGGGGCACCTGCTTCCCAGTTTTACAATCCTCCCTAGCCGGCTCCATTCAGTCTGCATAGCAATCCTGTCTCTGCTTGCATTTGACTGTGTAACCCCGGGTAAAACTGAGTGCTGGCAGCAGAGACAAGCCTCAGTTCTGTTACCTCTGAGCTATCTGACTTTGGGCAAGATAAGTAAACATGCGAGGTCTCAGTTTTCTCATCTGTGACCCGAGAATAATAGAAGTGTACTGGTCTAGTATGTTGTAGGTACTAAGCTAAATAAAATACGTACATTGCAAAAATGCAAAGAAACAGTTTAGTGATGACCTGGTCCAAGTAAGTGTTCATTAAAAGTGCTCCGTTCTTTTACCTTTTATTATGTGATCATTAGTTTTGCAGAAAAATAAACTGGAACCCACAATTGCCTGGTGAGCCTCTTAGAATAGAAATAGAAACAGTGTGGATGAAAACAGTAAGAAGGGGATATTATTGGCATTGAGGAAAGTGATTTCATGATGTCTGCAGGATCCAAATATTGAGGCGGACCGAGCAGCTCTGGGTGACCACCTGCACCATTAATGATATCGCTGACTGGGGCACAGGAAACAGAACATTCCATTCTTCACATGCAGGTAATCTTGTGTTCTTCCTCGCATTAGCAAATCCTCTAACACCTTTATGAATTCAACAAACCTATACTTTTTATACAAACTGAATTTCTTTGTAGTAGAAGTTGTTTCCTGAAGATTTTCTCCTGTTGAAATGGCTTTATCCTGTAGTAGCCTTGCGACGCTGGGGCTTTTATCACTGGGCAAAAATGATACGTTATTAATACCTTGGATTTACGTAGCATTTTTCTTCCGAACAGTTCAAAGCTTCTAGATGTTCTCAAAGAAATGGTATTTGATGTTAGTGAAGAAGATGTTACATGACAGGAAATAACTGTCTGTCTTAAGATTGTCCCCCCACCCACGGCTTTTAAAACAGACTATTGTAATGCTACAGGCTCAGAGCTTTCCTAAGGAGATAATTTGGGAAGCTCTGTGGTTTGGTGGAAAGCATTTTTTATTCTGAGTTATTAGGACCTGGGTTTAAAACTCTGATTGGTCTCTGGAGCTGTCTGGGCTTGGCACCCCCCAAACAGGCAGGTTTTTGAAGAGAGTTAAATAAAGGGACTGTTTGCAAAACTGTGAGCAGGTGTAGGGAAGTTACCAGGATGGTGGGGTAGGTGAGGGCTGCTCACAGAGAGGCTCTTCTGTGACACTTGTGCCTCAGAGGTGAGAGGAAGGAGAGGGTAGACTTAGGAGACCAAGGATGTGGAAATGACCACCTTATCCCAGGAGGGTCCTACTCCACTCAGGGAGGGAGCTAAAAGAAAATATACTGAGATCACTCTCTCTTCCCCCCCGCCCCCAACTCTGATTTCCTGGTGGAGATCCCTGCTGGCCAAATCCAACCAGAAGCTTTGGGAGGAAGAACCCTTTGTAGCGGTGTATACTGCTTAGCCTCCCAGGACACTGCAAATGAGCAGCAGGTATAGAAGGAGTCAGAAAGGGACAAGCATAATCAGCTAAGCTTCCGAGTCAGTCTTTTATCGTGTCCAAATTTCCTTCTTAGCAAGCTAGAGCTATGTGCATAATACCTTAGCTCAAAGTGTGATTTGAGGACAACGTGATGTAACACGCACACTCTCCTAGCAACTAATGGCTCCTCACTTGAAGGATGAAATAGACCAGTGCTTTGCATATGGTCATTTCGTCTACAAGGCAACACAAGCTGAGGGCGGGGGTGCTAAAAGCTCTGTGATACTCTATGAAAATATCTGAGCCCTGAAAATACAAATCGTGGTTTTAAAATATAAAGTGTAACTTGATAACAATAGGTAAATCCTTTATCAATTTTAGATGAAGCATAATAATGGTATGCATTATTCAGCTTTGTCAATGAATCAGGCCATAGCAAACTCTTATTTAGCTCTATAGAAGCTTAGCTAAAGTGGTATATGTTTGATACATCTATCTAGGACTTACAGAGTTCTTGGTTAATCCGTTTCACATACTGATTTTCCTGGGGAAGATTATATTTTAAGAGATTTACATTTATGATCATCTCAGTGTTTTGACTGAGGAATCAAATAACTGAGCAGGAAGGGACACTGAGAACACAGAGACTAGTCAGAAATAAAACAACAACAACAGCAATAACAATAACAACTCGTGACCCAAAGGTCATACTCAATCCCATGATCCTTTTACATATAAATTATGTCTTCGTTTTAAATTAAATTTCAAAATTCTAAATAAAATTTATTTTAAAAGAAAAAATTTTAAAAATTCTAGAAAACTTTTTTTACCTCTTAACGCCTCAAGAATTAAGATGCATTTTATTTATTTATTTTTTTAAAAAATAGTTTATTGTCAAACTGGTTTCCATATAACACCCAGTGCTCATCCCCACAAGTGCCCTCCTCCATAACCATCCCCCCTCCCCCCCACATCCATCAGTCCTCAGTTTGTTCTCAGTATTCAAGAGTCTCTCATGGTTTGCCTCCCTCCCTCTCCTTAACTATTTTTCCCTTTCCCCTTCCCCACCGTCTTCCGTTAAGTTTCTCAAGATCCACATATGAGTGAAAGCATATGGTATCTGTCCTTCTCTGCCTGACTTATTTTGCTCAGCATGACGCCCTCCAGGTCCGTCCATATTGCTACGCATGGCCAGATTTCATTCTTTCTCACTGCCATGTAGTATTCCATGGTATAGATAAACCACATCTTCTTGATCCATTCGTCCGTTGATGGACACTTAGGCTCTTTCCGTGTTTTAGCTATTGTGGAGAGTGCTGCTATGAACATTGGGGTCCATGTGCTCCTATGCATCAGCATTTCTGTATCCCTTGGGTAAATTCCTAGCAGTGCTATTGCTGGGTCATAGGGGAGTTCTATTGTTAGTTTCCTCAGAAACCCCCACCCTGTTTTCCAGAGGGGCTGCACCCGTTTACATTCCCACCAACAGTGTAGGAGGGTGCCCGTTTCTCCACATCCTCGCCAGCATCTAGAGTTCTCTGATTGGCTCATTTTAGCCACTCTGACTGGCGTGAGGTGGTATCTCAGTGTGGTTTTGATCTGTATTTCCCTGATGAGGAGGATGCTGAGCATCGTTTCATGTGTCTGTTGGCCATCTGGATGTCCTCTTTGGAGAAGTGTCTGTTCATATCTTCTGCCCATTTCTTCCCTGGGTTGTTTGTTTTTCGGGCGTGTAGTTTGGTGAGTTCCTTGTAGATTCTGGATATCAACCCTTTATCTGATATGTCATTTGCAACTATCTTTTCCCATTCCGTTGGTTGCCTATTAATTTTCTGGGTTGTTTCCTTGGCTGTGCAGAAGCTTTTAATCTTGAGGAGGTCCCAACAGTTTATTTTTGCTAAGATGCATTTTAAATGATGTCATTTTAGACTTGATGAATACAGGGTGACCCACTTTTAAACATATGGCGTTTTGCATAGAAGCTGGGATTTCTAGTTTCTGTCTAAAGGTTGGAGGGTATCTCAGCCCTGGTTCTAGGTATCCCATGCCAATGGCAATTGTAGAGAAACAGAGGAGCTCTGGGCTCCTGAGAGGACCGAGGATCTCGGATCAACCCTGTCCTTTCCCACCTCTTCTTTGTTCATTGGAGTCAGAGGAACCTAGGCTGGTGGCTGCAGACTCGGGGGTCCTGAGCCTGTAGAAGCCTTCTAGGGTGGAAGGGAGGGGCATGGACTCATTTTAATATTTACAATATTAATGTGTGTATTACCCAGAATAAAGCAACAGATCAAGTTGTCAGTTCACTTGGGTATAATAATAATGGTTGCCTCCTAACCATTAGAGACTCTTAAATACTGAGAACAAACTGCAGGTCGACAGGGGTGAGGGAGAGGGGAAAGTGGGTGATGGGCATGGAGGAGGGCACTGGCTGCGATGAGCACTGGGTGTTATATGTAAGCCAGTTAATATGACAATATCATATTAAAAAGTGATTCTTTAAAAATGGCTGCCTCCTAATCAGGTTCATATGGGCAGGTGATGAGCGAGGAGCAATGATAATAACAACAACAATAATAATAATAATACATAAGAGGTGAGGGGCGATAGGTCCAATACACAGTAAATGCAGTGCGATTGATTAAGTGTGGATCTCTGGAATGAAGAGAAAGGGGAGGGTGGGAGGGAATCCTTGGCAGGGGAAACTTTAAGGAAATGCTCTCCAGAGAGATTTAGTGACCTGTCCAAAAAAATAACATGCCTTGTCAGGAAGTGTCAGACCTCTGGGTTCTCAGTTCCATATCCTTTGCTTTCAAACTGCATTCTAACTTGGCAGTCAGACTTATGGAAAAACTATATTCAAACCTCATAAGCAAATCCGTTCTAACAAAGCGACTTTCAGGGAGAAGATTCTCCCACTTTTGTCCAAGTAAATGCCGGCAAAGGTTTGAGTAAAAATCTCTGTGCTATATTGTTTACGTACAATACTCCTCGTATATATTAGGGCACATTAGTGTTTTCTACCAGGATTATTATTTCTCATTGAAGATACTTCCTATATTATATTTTACTTTGTGTATGATAATATATATGGTATTTTAGAGATAGTAGATCGCTCTTGTCTTAATTTCCACATCCGCAAATTTGGGATTACAACAAACTATTTTGTGATGGTAACCAAAGACGGGCACATCATATATGTGAATATTTTTTAACTCCTTAAGGGAGAGGCACATTATAAATGCGAGCCATTATTCAATATCGTTCTTGAAAAAAAATAGACCATGCAATCTTGCAAATAAAAGATAATTCTGCAGAAAATGTCTCTATGTCACCTTTCTGGTGTTAAATACTTGAAGTGAAGAAGCTTCTGGGCCTCTTGCTTGTATGACTGTTCACAATCTAATTGATCTCACTGTCTGAATTGTCCTTTCCTAATTTCACTGCAGTACTCATTTACTGTGCTCGCTGCTCAGATATCTGCGAGAGGTATCAGGCCTCCCCCCAACCTTAGTCAATTAGACAAGCTATTGTTTCTGATTAAGATATCACATCCCAGAGAATAATAGCAATTAGAGTCGGAACAGAGACCTGTGGGTCATGCCATGCACTACCTGCCAGCTCAAGAGATTGTTTTATGTTACATTGTAGTTTTGTGTGGTTTTCCTGATGTTGACTTTAAAAAAATCCAAACACTCATCAGTGTTAATTACACCCCTGTCCTGTATCCCTCCCATGACTTAATCTGACGACTTTGCATTGCCGATTCTCATAAATTGGCACTGAATGATGGCTTTTAATGTCATCTCATCAAAGGACGGGGATGTGGGACATTTTCTTTTCAGCAGAGAAAGCAATTGTCGTTTTATTTGCTTTGGTTTTAGTTGGGAGTTGGAAGTAAATTTTATCCAAATACATTCATCTGCCAGACTTTCTGAGCTTCAAAATGCTTAGAACATAGTACGGCAATTTTCCGCTAACTTTCTTTTTTAAATCAGGTATGTCCAGTATCAGAAGGGTTAATTTCTCCATGGAGAGAACAGTGTCCATAAGAAAGAAGCTTAAATTTCTCAGAAGCTTCTTTGAATCAGTTCTCCCTTTGCATGGGGTTCAGCAGAATAGCCTCAGGGTGGGGGGGAATGACCTTGAGTGTGGTTAATGTAAGAAGAGGTGATGAATTATTATTATTATTATTAATTATTATTATTATTATCATTATCATCATCATTATTATTATTATGCATTTGAGCCTTTATTCTATGCTAAACACTTTGCAAAGTGCTTTCCATGCATTATCTCATTTAATCCTCACTTCTACCTGAAGCCAAGGACCATTATTATACTCAAAGGAAAAAGAGGTCAGAGAAAGTTATAAAACCTGCCAAGGTCACTATGCTAGTACATTATGGAGCTAAGATGATAATGATAATTTTATTGACATAATATGTAATAATTATAGTTAATATTTAATGGTAATAATAATAATAAAAATAAATAATGGGAAGCCTTTTCTTTCCATCTCCAAGGTGGCATTCTGAATGGCACACAGGGCTATGGTCATTTTTTTTTCGAGCTCGAGAATTTCCGAACCTGTTACAACATCCTAATGACCAGGATTTTAAAAAAATCCAAACACTCATCAGTGTTAATTACACCCCTGTCCTGTATCCCTCCCATGACTTAATCTGACGACTTTGCATTGCCGATTCTCATAAATTGGCACTGAATGATGGCTTTTAATGTCACCATTTTCCATTAAATATTGTATTTGTTGAAATCATCTCATGTAGATCTACCTCAAGTGATTTAGAAAATACATATTTTGCACATCGTCCCTAATTTGGTTGGTTTTGGGGTTTTTTTGGTCATTTTACAAGTAATGCAAGTATATTATATTTAAATTTTTAAAAATCTTTTAATTTTTATTTTTGAGAGAGAGAGAGGAGCAGAGAGAGAGGGAGACACAGAATGTGAAGCAGGCTTCAGGCTCCAAGCTGTCAGCACAGAGCCTGACGCGAGGCTCAAACCCACCAGATGTGAGATCATGACCTGAGACAAAATTGGCTTAACTGACTAAGCCACCTACGTGCCCCCATATTATTTTGAATTAAAAACAGTATAGGAGGGAATAAAATGAAAAATGTCCCCCTTTCCCTGCCAGCCTTGAGCCTCTCTTCCATCTCATAGTTATATCACCTGCTGACAGTTCTTCTGGTCTTCTTTCAGAAAAGTATTATAGGGGCACCAGGTGGCTTAGTCACTTAAGCATCTGACTCTTCTTGATCTCAGCTCAGGTCTTGATCTCAGGGTGTGAGTTCAGGCTCCACCTTGGGTTCTGTGTTAGGTGTGAAGCCTACTTAAGAAAAAAACCCAGAAAGGTATTATAAATACTTACATCACTTAAGTTTCATATTTTTTAAAATATTTATTTTGAGGGGCACCTGGGTGGCTTAGTCGGTTGTGCGTCCAACTTTCGCTTAGGTCATGATCTTGCAGTTTGTGGGTTCGAGCCCCGTGTCGGGCTCTGTGCTGACTGCCAGCTCAGAGCCTGAAGACTGTTTCAGTCTGTGACTCCCTCTCTCTCTGACCCTCCCCTGCTCACGCTGTCTCTCTTTCTCTCTCCTAGAAATTAAAAAAAATTATTTTGAGAGAGACAGGGCACATTTGTGGTGGGCAGAGAGGCAAGGGATAGAGGATCTGAAGCTGGCTCTGTGATGACAGCCGAGAGCCTGACATGGGGCTCTAATTCATACCTGTGAGATCATGACCTGAGCTGAAGTCAGTTGCTTAACCAACTGAGCCACCCAGGTGCCCCCGTATGCCTTTTTAACCCAAACGAGATGACACTATGCATATTGCACTATGCTATTTTTCTGTCTTAATATATAATAAGAATAATGCACGAATTGTGTGTCTAATATTCATTAGATATTTTTCTAAGCCCTTTATACATATTAACTCATTTAATCATTACAATGATTCTATGAGATAGGCATATTCCTATCCTTGTTTTGCACAGGAGAAAACGGGCACAGAAAGGTTAAAAACATTGCTCCCGAACCTAAGTTATTATTGAAGGGGTGAAGCTGGAATTTGATTCTACCTTGGAGATCTTTCAATATCAGGGAATAAAAATGAATCTTACTCCTTTTAACTTCTGTATAATATTTCACCATTCAGTCTATCAGAGTCCCCTACAATGAACATTTGGACTACTGGCTTTCTTTTTCTGTTTTAAACACCATTGTGGTAATAGTCTTTAGGCACACACAGCTTTGTGTCATGCACAAGCAAACATTTCTGATTCAGATTCCCAGAACGGAATCCCTTGATTTTAAAGTCATGTGCATTTAAGACAGAGAAAAAGTCAAACTATCCTTTAGGGAAGTGGCTGGCATTTCCTTTCCTTTGTGGAAAACTCTGACAACTTCATTCTCTACCTTAAAAACTTCCATTTTCAGAGGCTGCAGGATTGAGGATATTTTCCTTAACTTAGCTTCATCCTAAGTTTCCAGACTCATTCTTTTAGAAACACTGATGCTTTCTAGCTATTCTGATCGTCTTTCTGTTCCCTGACTGGGCTGTGTTCTTCTGCACCTCTTTCCCTGAGTACTGGCTATCCCCCTCTACCTGGAATTCACCTGCGGTGAACACATTCTTACTTAGATTTCATGACCCAACTCAAATACCTTCTCTCTATTCACTCACAGACAGACCTGGTCATTCCTTTCATTAGCTCTCAGCAACCTGCATTGTGGCAGGTTCAAATGTTGACAGTCACATACTCTAGGCGGCACAAATGTAGATTTATCTTCCTACAACTAAGATAAAATTATGGGGCACCTGGGTGGCTCAGTCGGTTGCACCTCCGGCTTCTGCTCAGGTCATGATCTCACAGTTTGTGGGTTCGAGACCCATGTTGGGCTCTGTGCTGACAGCTAGCTCAGAGCCTGGAGCCTGTTTCGGATTCTGTGTCTCCCTCTCTCTCTGGCCCTCCCGTGCTCATGCTGTCTCTCTTTCTCTCAAAAATAAATAAAACATTTAAATTTTTTTAAAAATAAAATAAAATAAAATAAAATTTTTACTCAAGTGCCCTGATTTCCACCAATGGCTAAAAACTCTTAATCTCATCACCTCTGTCACCACCAAGTTAAATTCCGGTAATATTTAAGATTCTCTACCTATCCACTTACTTCCATGGCTTTATAATTTTTGAAGCATTGCTGTTGATGAGAAAGTCATCTGGCATTAAATAAGAAAATGTCCAGGACTTATACCATTCTCTGGCCCTGCTGCTCTCTACTACTAATAGGTTATTTCATCTGGTGTTTGGGGATCATGTTCTGGAATCTCCTTCTCATAGCTGATATTGCTGCATTCTTTGTCCATTCTCTATATCTTAGCATATACCCTATGCTCCTTGGGAGCCCAGGGGCTCTTGACTGGCTTCCTGATACCATACTGGCACCATCAGTGCTCCATGACACTGTCCTTGGAACTCTGCCTCTGGACATGTCGTTCAGTCCTTGCTAATAGACTGTTTGGGCGCCATGTTGATTTCTCTGGTCCCGTGTTTTTGAAGTAGTGTGCTCAATGGAAGAGAAACGTTCCTAAGTGGTTTACAGGCTGACTGGGCTATGCCAGAAGGGGTGGCTTACAAGTATTCATGATCCAGGACTTTTCCAAACCTATCTGAGAATTTGTCTGACACCCAGCTTCTCCCACTAAAGGTTGTTCTCTATGAGAGGAGAAAGGCTGTAGCTTCTTCTTAGATATTGTTTCCCAAAAACTCTCCTCCCACCCAATGTAATTTTTTTAAAGAAAATTTCTTTACCAGGTGGGAATAAGACTACAACATTATCATACATCTGCTCCTCTTTTTTGCTTTCTTTAGGAAATAGTGTTTCTCTAGTCTTTTAAGCTCTTCCATTGATATTTGGAATTCTGATAAAACCACTTCTTTTCCTCTGAACCAAGCCTGCTTCTTGAAAATCAAGAGCACTTAGGCTTCCACAATATTATTTGTTTCACAAGTTCAGTGAATTGAAAATTGGCTTTTTAAAAAAAT
Organism: Proteles cristata cristata; assembly: GCA_017311185.1. Lineage (NCBI taxonomy): Eukaryota > Metazoa > Chordata > Mammalia > Carnivora > Hyaenidae > Proteles > Proteles cristata. The sequence goes on from JAESUZ010002959.1 coordinate 37,001, forward strand.
CTTAATCCATATCAACCTTCTCCTCGAAGGTGTTGGTGAGGGTTATAGCAATGTGGTAAGAAGTATTGGAAATCTACATATTTTAATGCCAACATTTTACCCATTGCAGGACCTGCAATGTATTATAGTGTTTTCTACACTGAATGCCATCCTTTGTTTACCCTTTGTGCCTTGCCTGTGAGCTCCTCCAGGAACACTTCTCCCAACACTCCAGCAGCAGGCCTCTTGGGGACACATGTCAGTGCTCAGTGTATCAGTAAACAAATATTTATTGAGCATCACTTCAGGTAAGATACTGGGCTAGGCATCGAGGATCAGCATCCATCAGAACAGAGTCACGACTTTCACGCAGCTTACATGCTAGTGAGGGAGGTTAATATTTAACAGGTCATCCACACAGTTTATTAATTATAACTGTGACCATGGTTTTTACTGTTTGCTCCTACTTGTTGTGAAGCCATACCATGGGATTTCCCTTTTACTTTCTGAGAAAGGAATACTTGAGTTGAGATGTGAAATCAATCGAAGGTAATAAGTAGGCAAGCTATGGTTGAATAGAATGGAGAAGGGGAAGATTGAATTAAGAAACAAGGCAGAAGTCTCCCAGGGAGGAAGGACCTCAGTTTGTCCAAAGCTCAAAGGGAAGGCCCGTTCGGCTGCAGGACAAAGAGAAATAAGAGGAAGAACTGGATGATGAGTGGATGGAGCTAGAGCAAGCCTTTGATGTTTACTGAATAAATAAGTGAATGAATGAGCTCAGAGCAGTCAGAGGCTTTGACTTCTGCTCTAGATTGAAGAGCTACATGGAGTCTTTAGTTACGTGACATTGACCAGTACAGTTATTCGTGGTGCAATCACAAAACAAACCAGACACTGGACTAAACGCAGAAGTGCTGGAAGTTTCCAGCCCCTTAAATACAAATGTTATCTGGTTGCCTCTCATCTACGGCAACATCTTTATGGCTAAACCGACACAGAGCATTTCCCCTCAACCCTTCTACTTGGTGGTTTCAGCTCAGTGAAGAAATACTTGAGAAGTAAATCATTCAACACCTCATGCCCTGTGTCAAATGGTGGCAAGGTATCTGTTGAGAGAATGGAATATTTACCGAAGCCCCAGATGAGGAGAGGTGGATAAGCACTCTGATCTGTTCTTATCAGTGAGAGTCAAAACATTAGGAAGGTCCAGGACAATCAGGCATCCTCAGCTGATGGAGAACCAGGATAAATGTGGACAGAATTGATTCAGGGTTAGTAGGTGCCAGGATGAAAGGCAAAACTCCAGGAGGATCAATCCAGTAACCACTGCTTTGAGTTAGCAACCTAGAGATGTCAAGGGAATATGGCAGATACCTTGTGGGCGTCTGGTTTGTGGCAACCAGCCAATTGGAGCAAGGATTTTGCCCTCACTGTACTATCAGATAGCTCTAATAAAAGTCAGATGGGAGAGCTAATCAGATCGTTCCTTGGCCTGGACCCTTTTAAATCAGAGAGAGAGGTCTATTTTGGCTCTCCATGTTAAGTAGACCCAGAGACCTGACATTTTGTGTTTATTTGAAATGATAAACTTAATCATGAGCGAAATGTTAAGAAATGACAGAACTGGCCACAGTAAGGTCACATCGTGTCCCTGCCAAACATAATACAAGCTCTCGCCTTCACCGGGTTGCCAGTCTCTGCCACAGGGGGACCAAGCTGCTTGCAAATGGGGACTAGAGTCTGTCTATGTGATAATTAATCCATGGCACTCAGGAAAGACTGCCAAATCTGCCATATGGTAGTTTTATGACCTGGACTGCTGTTATCTCTGGAGAAAGCTAACATCCTAATCTCATTTACTTGTTATCTGTGATTTGAACTTGTACTTCTACAGGGTAAAATGGAAGCACAGCAATGAGGCCCAGGATTCCAGAGCCCTGAGATGTACCTACTGAAGCTTCTATCACAAAAGTGTGTAGGAAAAGCCACAAAACTCTGACCTGGGCACCTGAATGTGTCCTGAGCTCACAATGCTTGAGTCCCATGAAGATATCCAATAGATGTTTTATAGGATTCTATTATACATGTACTAGAAACACCTGACTTCAAAAGGAAAGAGGGACTGCCTTCCAGAAACACCATGGGGTAGAATCACATTTCCCCCTCTTGTGTTTCTTTGGAATGTGCAGACTAGGTGTTCAGGATCGAGTTTTTACCATGGTGACATCTGGGTTTTTTGTTGTTGTTATTGTTGTTATTGTTGTTTTTACCATGGAGTTACCTATAGGACTTCCATAGTGAAGTCTAAAAAGAGTTTTATTGAGAGGTAAACCTTGAAAGTAATTCATAACTGCTAAAACTACCAATGGCATGTTGTAATAGTTACCGGGGCTCCACCATGGAGAAGGAAGGCTGTGAGCTGTTCCCAAATCCAGGAGCTCTGTCTGTGACCACATCCTTTTCCCTTCTGCTCAAGGAGTTACATTATAAAAGATGAAGCTGGTGCAGATCTCAGGCCACAAATTCAAATTTGAAAGAAGAAACATAATATCTCTGATGTTCTTGAAGTCATCTTAGTTTCTATGATGAACCTTCATGTGGAGACGCTCATCTCATCTCAACATCGCTTTCCTAACATCTATTCTTCCCTCACTTCCTTTGAGACAAGTATCCAATATTATTCAGGTCCTGAGCCCAGCTCAGAGGCAACATTTCCCATCCACACTGGAACCCAGCAGGGGCCACGTAATACATGGTGACAAATGAGTTGAAAGTGCAAGTCTGTGTGTGTGGAAGATAAAAATCAAGTATCTAACTCTTCTTTGCCTTTCTCCTGCTTCCTGGCCTTTCCCCCTCTTTGGAATGTTGATGCAATGGCTGGAGCTCCAGTATGTTTATTACATCCTGTGTACTTCAGAACCATTTTGAAAACAAGAAACAGGAGAATGTGGAGGGTCATAGACTATGTCTATGTATACACATGCACATGCATATGAGTATATATGCCTTTATATACACATGTACATATATTTATATATACATATATCTCATGATGAGGATGATAATGATGTTAGAGACATAGATACATAGCTCTTTTCATTCTCTTCTTATTTCCTCTAAGCTCTTTTTTCAACATATCAATTGAGGTCAAGTTGATATACAATGAAATGCACAGATCTTAAGGGTATGAGCCCATGATTTTGTCCAACATATACTGTGAGGTGACCCCGCAGTCAAGATAGAGACTATCTCCATGGCTTTAGGTGATTTTCACATTATATCTTATTGTATTTTATTTTATTCTAATTTTTAATTAATTTTTATTGTTTATTTTTTTTCCATGATATTTTTAAGGAGTGGTTCAGAAGCTGCAAAATCGCATGTGTGCCTGCAGCCTTTGGGATGGGGGATGTCCTGTTATTGGAAGGGACTGAGACTGGGCGTGTCTGGGAAAGGAGGTCCAGGAATCACAGCACACAGGAGGTCCTCAGACCCCTGGCCTTTCTCCCGTTGGTCTTCTGTGTGGTCACTCTTATCGAGAAAGCATGTCAGGCTGTTTTCTGCAGAAATATTCTGATTATGTGAACTAGATCATGTGGCCTGTCATAAATCACCCTCTCAGTCCCCTGGTATTTTGAAAGCTGATGAAGCCGCTGATTCTTGGCTCCTTACTTTGTATGCAAATGATGAATTATAGATGGGAAATAGGAAAAGAAGGTTTTCCCTGGTTTGTCGGTTAGAAGCAAAGTGGATTAGAGAAAGAACACTGCTCCTCTCGACTATTTATTGTGACATTGCTTAGAAACATTCAAACTCCAAAGCCTCCAAGCCTCCAGGGACATTGTTAGCCTTCTGCAGGAATTATTAAAATGTACAGAAATGTAGGCACCACACTTTATAATAATTAATCAGGGTCTGTTGATTAATAAAGCTCATTTTTTAGTCTCGATGATTCCAAGTATCATACAAAGGACAGTGTCCTTGTCATTTTGATTAAGAAAGCAGACTTTGCAGTGGAAAGAAGTACAAGAAGAGTTGTACTTCCGCCGTCTCCCCATAAAATAAATATTGAATGAGAATATTAACTCGTTAACCTTGACAACAATTTGTAATTTTCATAAGGGGGAAAAACTCGCATATTCAGCAAATAAATCGCTGCGGGGATTTCAGGAAAACAAATTGGAGAGAATGAAGAATGCTACCATATGAATTCTGTCATTTTTATGGGCCAGGGTGATTAATTTGTTTGCTTAGGTCCCTCAATTAAGGCCACAAATAGTGTAAGGTGTTGGGAGCAAGTTAACCGTTGGGTCTGGTACGGAAGCGTCAACTCCGAGTAAGAAAGAAAGGTCATTTGGGAGAAGTGAGCAACTTGGCCCCCATCCCTGAGTCTTAATACCCTACCACAACCACGTTACCTGGGGTTAGCTGCTGAAGCTGTAATTTTACTCTATTAATCGTTTAAAGCTTGTTTTAACAGATAACCCCTTTCACTGGGCAACTACACGGGAAAATCATTCGGTGGAATTAGCAGTACCAGCTACGGCTTTTCCAGGGTTATCTAATTATTTTGAACTCAATTTAACTAGGAATAGAGATAAAATAAATAACCCATGAACTATTTACCTTCCTGGTTAAAAGGCTTCTTTCGTCCATTAAAAAAAAAAAAATGGAAGAAAAGAAATCAAAAGCATTTGAGGCTAACATCAAAGACCTGTTTTCTTAATTTTGCATTCATACTGGGCACCCAAGATCTATTTCTTCCCTCCTCTGACCTTTCACACTCCTACCCCTGAGGATGTCATTCGTTGAGGTATTTGCCATTATGCGTGTGTTAAGCGGACTGTTTTCTCCCAGCTAGCCTGGCTTTAAACTTGCTGCCTAGTGACTTTGGATAATCCACATTTTTGTTTGCGATCTTTGTTTGTTGTTCTTGTTGGCTCCACTACCATCCCCTCTGGAGAGAACTGGAGACTTAATATGGTTATTTTTAAATTTACTTGAACATTGACTTTTTGAAGGAGAGGTATGAATTAGTATGTTTGTGGGATGGTGGAGGGGAAACCTGTGTGAAGTGCATTTTATATTTTGGTCAGAACAAAGTCGTCGAGAGGCAGAGAAAACAGCCCGTTGAGTCCATGGGGAGATCAGAGCATTTCTGCAGAAACTTACTGTAAGGCCTTTCTTGGTCTTACCACTTTCCAGTGACAAGGTGTTGGTCAAATCCCTTTATCTCATAGAGGCTGTTTCCTGTTTTGTAGAATGAGGCTAATGATATCGCTTACATTATAGGGTTGACGTTGGGATTAAATGAAACACTTATAAAGTGCTCATCACAATATCTGGCACATAGTTAAGAATTGAAAAAATGTTTGCATTGATAACAATGATGAACGTGGATGTGCTTGCAGGTTGAGAGTGACAGAAGATTAAAAGAGCAGGAATTGGATATTTAATGGAGTTAGTCTCCAGGGCAATAGGCGAGGAACGAGAACAGAGGTGAGGAAGCTGGCTTTGGATTATGGGAGGCATAATGAAAGAGGGTGGTGGTGGAAATCGGTCCATGTAAGTTTGGAAATGAAGGAGAAGAAAGATGAACGAGTCCATGCAGTAGAATCTTCTTTCCAATTGTGTGTTATTCAGAAGAACAATGTCAGTGCTGTTTGGGAAGACACTTAAGAAATCGGCACAGTGAGGAATGAGAGAGGCAGCTGACCTAGAGTACTGAATGGCAGACTAGGAAAAGCTTTTGATCCCACTAATAAATCAGTGATGAATGTGTGTTAGAGACATTTCCACAAGGCAGCCTTTAAAGGGAGGGTCATAGAAGATAGTCGTTGGGCAAATTGTTTCCATGTTAATATTAAAGACTTGATCTTGGACAAAGGATAATAATAACAAAAAAAAGCTTGATGGTCAACTGCATTATTATCTGCTACAGAGAGCCATGTGATTTTGGTGCACAGTAGGTGCTCAATAAATATTTGTTGGGTGTTAACTCTTAACTGCCTCCAGATATCTCAGAGTTTAGATTGGACAGTGGTTTTATCCAGTGTTGTTACTGATGTTTAAAAGCAAACAATATGAGAAACAAACAAACAAGACAAAGTAGTATTGTCCCAAAGTGTAATAAAAATATTCACGAATCCTTACTAATGTAAATGATGGAATGGACAAATGAATGGAAAAAATAGACAAATATCCCATGTGAGAGAGTCCCAGATAATTTATGTAGATCCTATGCTTTCAAGAAGATGGGCCATAACTCCCCTCTTCTCAGATATAGGGCCTGCATAGTGACTTCCTTCCAAAGAGTACAGTATGGAAAATGGAGGATCCCTTTGTATTGGAAACACCTCACCAGCACTACCTCAGCCAGTTGATCTAGGTTAATATTAATGATGATAAATTGTGGGGAGAGTATGTACTCTTGATGCTATGTGATGAAAATGGCACTTTTTGGTCTTCCTCCCAAAAATCTATGACCCTAGTCTCATCATGAGAAAAACATCAGACAGATCTTCATTGGGGAACATTCTACAAAATACTTGACCAGTGTTCTTCAGAACTGTCAGGTCATCAAAAATATGGTATGTGACTGATTATCACGGCCAGGAGGAGCCCAAGGAGACATGATGGCTAATTGTAATGTGATATCTTGGGTTAGATCCTGGAACAGAAAAAGGACATTAGGTAAAAACTAAGGAAAACTGAATAATAGTATTGACTTTAGTTAATGATAGTGTATTGTTATTGGTTTATTCATTGTGAAAAATGCACTGTAGTCATATCAGGTGTTCAAGTGGGTGTGGACTAGACGGGAACTCTATACTGTTGTTGCAATTTTTCTGTAAATATATAACACTATTTTAAAATAAAATAGTTTTTTGTAAGGAAATCATAGTTAATCTTTACAAAGAGTGATTAATGAAGAGTGAGGCTGGAGATTAAAACAAACATTATCTTGTTGGCATATGGGAAGTAAAGAATCCAGCTCCAAAAGGGAGATCAGAAATGTTGGTGTTTGTGGGGCACCTGTGTGGTTCGGTGGGTTGAGTGTCTGACTTTGGCTAAGGTCGTGATCTCATGGTTTGCGTTCAAGTCCTGCTTCAGATTTTGTGCTGACAGTGTGTAGCCTACCTGGGATTCTCTCTCCTCCCCTGACTCGTTCTCTCTCTCTCTCTCTCTGTCAGATAAATAAATAAGTTTAAAAATAAAAAATAAAAAAAGAAATGTCATTGCTTCCCTGCAGTAAACACTGACAATCCACTTCCTGTTGCTGAAACAAAGGTACACATCGGGGAAATTCTCAAACACAGGAGAAGTACACCCACCACCTTATACAATTATAGGACTATCCAACAGATACTTCCAGAAGCTCTCTTCCTTTCCTTTCTTCCTCTTGAGGCAATTTGCTTAAATTCCTTTTGAAAATAGCACTTAACTTCTGTGGCTCAGAGAATTGATGTGCAGATTTGGTGACAATGTGCCATTGGGTTGGACAAGGAAGCTCTTAAAACAGCATCTAGCACAAAACTGCATTGTAAATGTGAGTTTTCATAGTTCCTACTTTTTTCCTTAACTCAAATAATATTTAAAATGATAGACCTAACATTGTTGGATCATCCTTTAATTGTTAAAAAATGTAGGGATTGTCAACTTTTTTGGATCAATATGTGAAGCTCTGGTTAACATCATTGTACATAAGTATTTACTTATCTGATAACTTCTTTTGGACAAATGACCAGAAGTGGGATTATTAGAAAGTCAAAGGATCTGAATGATTTTAAGCCTCTTGAAGCACATTGCAGAATGGCTTTCAGATAAAGAATAAACCGCGTCATACTCTCATGGGTAATATATAACACTGTCCTTCAATGGTGCAAATATATTTTTCCCCTTTATACTGTAGGCTCTTTTCTATGTTGAAGGAATGCCCTCAGTTTTGAGGTGGAGGCTGGCTTCCCCTATAGCTGCTGAAATGGTCATGTTTATGTCTCCACATTGCTTTGTGGCCAAGATGTTGTCTAAGCCCTTCCATTGAGATGCCCAGAACTGCCCCATATTTGCATGGGAGCCAGTGAGGCAAAGAAGCAAAATGCTGCAGGGACATCCTCCCAGTAGCTGTGGGGTTTTGAGCCCCAGAGCGAGTTCCTAGATGAACACTGGCAGGGAGCTGAGACGGAAACCAAGGTGGTGCGGTGCTGGCAGGCCACATAGCAGCACCTAGAGCTGGGGACTACTTGTGTCTGTCACCTGAGGCCGTGTGCATGGCCACTCATCCTGGATTTAATTCTCCAACTTTCCCAGAAATGCCGTGAGTGACCCAATAACATTATAACAAATTACTGTCTTGCTAAAATCAGCTGCACTAGGCCACTGCTACATGCCAGGAAGACCCCTATGGTTATATATGTATCATCTTACCTCCCCTCCATAGCACTGAGTATTGATACAGTTTTCATCTGTTCATCTGCTGGGTAAAAATCTGATGTTCCTTTGTTTTAAAGATCAGTATTGGGGTGCCTGGGTGGCCTAGTGGGTTAAGCTTCTGATGTCAGCTCAGGTCATGATCTTGTGGTTTCTGAGTTCAAGCCCAGGTTGGGCTCTGTGGTGACAGCTCAGAGCCTGGAGCCTGCTTTGGATTCTGTGTCTCCCTCTCTATCTGCCCCTCCTCCTCTCATTTTCTCTCTCTCTCTCAAGAATAAATAAACTTTTATTTATTAAATAAAAATTAAAATTATTAAATTTTAATTAAAGATCGCTATTGAGTTTGAGAACACCTTTCCATGTTTCCTTGTCAGCTGGCTTTCGCACTCTACTTTATTCCCCCATAGAACATGTTCTACCTTCCTCATAGGAAATGAAGTTGGAGAATCTCAAAGGAAGAACACAGAAAATGGTAGATCACGGCTCTTTGCTAGGGAGTGTTATGTTTCTTTCTTCCACTTTTCTGAATTTTCTTTTTTTTTCCTGTTAATAGTCATAATAGGTAATATTTCTTGTTTATTTTCTATGTACTAACAAATTTTCCAAGGGCTCTCCATGCATTATTTCATTTAATCCTTCAAAAATCCCCTGAGATAGATAAAATCACTATCCCCATTTCATGGATGAGAAAACTAAACCAGAGAGGGGTTATTAACTCATTGAAGGTTACCAATCTAGCAAGAAGACTATAACCCATGAAGCCTAATTACAGAGATGGAAACCTTTTCCACTTCACTAGGCTACATGTTATTTCTCTGTTGATTAAAAACCACCAACTATCATAAAACCCTAAGAAGAATGGACATATAAGCAGATCATCAAAATTACTAACAAATCATTACTACAACCTGTCTGTTATTGAAGTTGTTGTTTTACCATATCAATTGGCAAAGGATTTCAAGGTTTTGCATTTTAGTTGAAATTCAAGGTTTTCTGAAGATCAATGGAATCTGCAACTTTCTATATGAATCCTTACAATAGCTTATTAAAATGAGGCAGTGGGGAAAATACTGGGGGAGGTAGTCATTCATTTACGGCAGCTTTCATTGACTAATACCAACGAAGGTTCCTGTTCTGCTTTTGTTTCTCAAAGTGCTAATAGCAAGATTCTGTCCCTGCAATCCTATTACTGGCAGCAATGGAATATAATCAGGCAGTACCTGCAGGATAAGTCAAAAGATTAAATTAAGTTGGGATTTGAATCCCCACTAAACACAGAATCAAACAAAGATTAGATTTCTGGACCTCAGTCTCAGAATGGCTTTCAAGGGCTTCTCTTAAACAACAACAAAAACATCATTATTCACTCTGACCACTGGCATGTTAAAAGGAAATGCAGACAAAGAGAGATGAGGGAGAGAGGGGACTGCCATAGGATGGAGTCTTGTTCTTTATTCCCTAAGTACCTTCCAACTTCACAGAGCAGGTTCATTTCCTGACTGACTGGAGAAGTCCTGTGTTGAATTCACATTTGACTCCATGAAGAAATCCAAGTGGAAGGATGTATATTTCCACCCCAAGAATCCTGACAATCTCATCTTAATCCATCATCTGCTTCTGAATACGAAGCCAAGTTAGCACAAGACTCATCTGGGTTTGGAAAAGCTACTAGGAAGAAATTCTGGAAAAGCTATAGTGTAGGTAACCAAGGGCACTAAAGATGTGAAAATGCACACACACACACACACACACACACACACACTGGAGGGGAGGGCAGGGGAAGGTTTTTCCTTCCCTTCTCCTTTGTCCATTTTCTGTTTTTGTGGAAGGCGGACTTGCTATTCCTAAGTGTGCTATATGATCCCCTTTTTTAAGCAGACCAAATTACAAGAAATCAAGTTTTAACAGTGATTCTTGACAGTGGAACTTTTTCCATGTCCTGGATTTCTCCTTGATGCACTTCCATCAAGAGCAACGTGCTTCCTCAAGACAACTTGACTCCAAATTACCTTTTACAGCTATTCTAGAGATTTCATTCTTCTTATAGTCTTTTTCATAAAGAAACAAAGGTTTAACCACTTTCTAGGATTAGAGAGCAAGGAAACCTCACCACAGTGAAGGTGCCCATTGGTGCTTCAAAACATATACAAATCTCTGCACATCAAAACCTTCAGAACCACATTTGAGTCTGACAACACCAAAATTCTATTGCATTAAAGATAGAACTCAATAATATCAATGATCATAAGAATAACTAAAATGTATTGATTTTTTATCACATCTTGGGCATCTCCTCAGAACTTTGCCTACACGAGCTCATTTAATTCTAATAACAAAGTCATGAAGCAGGCTTACTGATTAGATGAGGCCTTGGGAACTGATATGGAGAGGTCAGTCACCCAAATTCACAGAGCTGGCCAGAAGAGGAGCCGGGGTTCACATCCCAATGGTTGGAAACCAGATCCCATGCTCCTCCTGATAATACAGGATCTCCTCTGCAAAGGATGCTAAAAAATCAATTTAGAGTATATTTTTCATTTTCTGCCCCTGTACATTATTTACAATTTAAAACAGTTTCCTTCCTTGGCCACCGATGTGTGCATCTGCCCATTGTAGTGGCCATTAATGCTTTCTGTCTGCTCAGAATCGTAACTACTGCTGCTCTACATTTGGGGTGCCATCCCTTTCCCTTTGATTACAGATCTAGAGGGAGAGCCAACCAAACTTCTCTACCATGCCTTGGCCAGCAGATAGGCATGTGACCCAAACTAAAACAAATGGTTTCATTCCCCTGTGATTTGAATCTGGAAAAAGATGACTCCACCACTGGATTAACTGGCACTGCCCTTCAGGGCATCAGTCTCTTCTTTGCCGTTGTGTGGAGCAGTCTTGATTCCTATACTTTCTGAGACCTGGTTCTACAGCTTTCCTTTTGATTTTGTGGCCTGTTACATAAACTCTTCCATTAAATTTGCTCTCTTTCTCTCTCTCTCTGGCTTAACCTAGCCAAAGTGGATTTCTGTTGTTACCAGCCAAAGAACCTTAACAAGAATCTTAACGGATATACCTATCAAGACAGACAAAGGTTAAAGAAAAAAGAACATTTCCCCACAGGAGTAATTTCCATGCATTCCCTAAATTAAATACAATGGCAAAGAATTATTTATTATGTGCTTGTTGTATGGAGGCACCATGCAAAGTGCTTTCTGTACATTCTTTACTGATGAGAAAACTGGCTTACACAAGTCAAATATAACAAAAGGAAATAGATGGTGTTGGAAGATCTCAAAACAAGCCAAGCCTTATTCTAGGAGCCACAGCCCTATGTACAGCTTTAGGAATGGTGGATCACTGATGTTTGACTCAAAATTAACATCAAAAACAAGCCATTGTATGAGGAACCTGGGTGGCTCAGTCAGGTAAGGCATCCGACTCTTGATTTCAACTCACGTCATAATCTCAAGGCTGTGAGATAGATAGAGCCCGACGTTAGACTATGCACTAGCAGTGAGAGCCTGCTTGAGATTCTCTCTCTCCATCTTTCTCTGCCCCTCCCCACACCATGCACTCTTTCTCTCTCTTTCAAACATAAACATTTTTAAAAAATGAGCAATTGTATAACATTTGTAATTTACTGCGGGCTTTCCTATAAAGGCTTTCTTTTGCTTCGTGAGGCCACTCTGGAGGTAGGTAGCATGCCCCACTGCTAGAAGCACTGGACCCCCTGCCACCCCCCTCCTTGCTTCAGACCTCCTCATCCCCCACAGCACTCAGGTCCCCACGCACACATCACCTTCTAAGAGAGTCCATTCTGACAAACTCGTGGAAGTGTTCGCCCCTCTATAGACACTCATGATCCCCTTCATTTTCCTCCTGGCTCTTATAACTGCCAGAAATTATATTCCTGTGGTTTCTTGTGCATTATGTCACCCCATTAGAATGCAAATCCCTGTGACTATCTTGTTCACCTCAGTATTTTCAGCACATTATAACTGTTTCTGACACAGAGCAGACACTTACTAACATTTGCTTAATATATAAATAAAAGAACACATTGTTATTATTTTATACTTCCTCTCCCTTTATAGCTCTGGAACTGCTGGCAGTTTAGTGGTGATTCAGTTACTTCACCTTAGTGAACTTCTGTTTTTTTCATCTGTTAAATGGGGACAAATTGCATTTTATACTTAGGAGTCCAATGTAGCATGTTCAGTAGTAGATGGGTAAAGAGTAGTGTCTGCCCGCATCCCCTTCCCGCTGAACTCTTACTGCAATTAGACACAACAGTACAGGCTCTCTATGTATTACTTCACATAGAAGTCACACAACAACGCCAATATCTATATTGGAGATAAATTGCTCCAAATGGTCATTGGGTATGTGTCCAAGCTTGGAGGCAAAGGTGGAGACTCAGACTAAGCTTGGAGAAGAAATGGCCCCCTAAAGGAGACCTGGGTACTGTTACCAGAAGGGGAAAATGCAAGACTGGACAGACACAGTCAATAGACAGCTACCCCATTTGTTTGGGCAGCACTAAATGATAGCTCTGAAGATGATGCTTCTGATGATAAAAGAGAAGAAGGCATGACTCAGAGTGATCAGACAGCCTATGCAAGATTCCTCATCGAGAAATAGGGTGAGTAACATTTGCCTAGGATTTTCACTGCTACAACTGAGGAATTCCCAGGTAAACTGAGATGAGTTAGTCACACTATCCAGAAAATACTAGTAGAACCATGCCTCAAACTCTGCTTGACATTATCCTTCCTTCTTCCTCTGATGTTCATGCCTCAGTCACCCACCAAGCATTTTCTGAGCACTGGCTGGGCAGTGAGGGTTCACAGAGTCTCTTCTGCCAAAGACAATATCAAAACAGTAAAAGCTTGAATGCAATAGGTCCATCACAACATGCTATGGAATTATAAAGTGACCTAACTCTGATGAGGGTTATATGTGAGATTAGACGTGAGAATATTTCCAGAGAAAGTCACCTCTGATGTCTGTCTTGAAGGAGAAATAGGATCAAGGTTATGGTTCGTGATTCTGAGTAAATGGTCTTTCCATTAACCTGGACTATAAAGTGTGGGCTCCGTCAACAGAAGTACAGAAAGATAGTTGGTTCTCCCCAGGATTGACCGTATATTGGCTGATGGCTTGACGTATGGAATAGGAATGGTGTTATACACAGATGCGAACATAACCTCATAGGGATATGTGTGTTCAGCTGAATTTTAGATAATTGGTGTCTGGCTATGTCTGACTTTCTACAAGAAAGATAACAAATGTCTGAAAATTTGGGTCTTGTTTGCCTCTTGTTGAGCGTTCCACCATCCACATAGCACTGCAGCACCCACACCATAAGGGCTAAGACACACTCCTGCTGCCAAGAAACCCGCCCCCCCCAACCATGGTCTTGGCTCCTATCCTAGAACAGATAAAAGATGGCTCTCAAGACAAGCCCCAAATATCAACTTAGCCCTGAAACACACACACACACACACACACACACACACACACACACACACACACACACACAAGCACATACACTGTGTGTGAAGATTATTCTAAACACCTTGCTATTTCAAAGAGATTGTACATAAAGGAGGATTTGAGTCAGAAAAAAAAACACAAACCATTTTGTTTCATAAATAGAATTGGTGTGGGAGTTGATTGTTTTCTCTCCTGAGGGATAAACATTTTAATTTAATAACAGTCAGAAAGTACCTAAATGTTCTTGAAGAAAAAATATGGTGTTCCTAGGAGGGCAGAATCTATTCACTTGCTGAATACTCAGAATGAGGCATTTCATTGCAGTGTTACTCCACAACACCAACCACAATTTTTCCAAGTGTTGCATTTTACAAAACAAAGCAAAAAAAAAAACCTGTAGTTCTCACTTATTGAGAACTTTTTACATGTGGGCAAGAATAGTGCATATCTGGGGCGCCTGGGTGGCTTAGTCGGTTAAGCGTTCGACTTTCGCTTAGGTCATGATCTCGCGGTTCGTGGGTTCGAGCCCCGCGTCGGGCTCTGTGCAGACTGCCGGCTCAGAGCCTGGAGCCTGTTTCAGTCTGTGACTCCCTCTCTCTCTGACCCTCCCCTACTCACGCTGTCTCTCTCTCTCTCTCCCTCTCTCTCTCCTAGAAATAAATAAAATATTAAAAAAAAAAAAGAATAGTGCATATGTTATCTGACTTATTTCCCATGTTGAGCTATGAAGCTGGGATGATTCTAATCCTCATTTTGCAGGTAGTTAAACAAGAGCTGGGAAAAGTTAGCTTGCAAGTAAGGGGCAGAGAAGGAATTCAAACTCAAATGTTTACAACACCTTCCAAAAGAGCCATGTAAGGTGGGACATAGATTTGTAAGACTAGAAAGGACTGAAAAAAGGAATCGAAAAAAGGAAAATGAGTTCGCAGAGGATTTATTAAGAGAATGCCACCACAGCTGAGGCAACAGACAGGGAGGCAGCCGGGCCAAGGAAATAAAATTATATGTGTGAAGAAAAAAAAAGGATATATTCACATACATGGAATCAGATCATGTTTGGGGCAGATTGCTTATCTATTGCCAGACCTTTGTGAAAGGTCTAGTTGACTTTCCATGCATATATATGAAATAGTACTGAGAAGGGCTCAGTAGTTAGAGATGTTTAGGTTACTAAGACCTCTACTTCATGTAGTAGCCAGTCTGTCCTACCTTCATCTTCTTGGTCTCAGTTTGTCTAGAAATACCCTAGTCAGCTCTAAGTCAATCAGTGAAGACCTATTCTTTACTGCTAATAATATTGTCTAATATTTATAGAGTGCTTATTTTATGCCAGGCTCTCATCTGAGGATGTTAGCTGTGTTAACTAATTAGGAGCCTCACAACAATGCCACGAGGAAGGTATCTTTATTATTCCTATTCTTTTTAGAAGAAGAAATTGTGACAGAAAGAAGTTAAGTCACTTACCCAGTGTCCCACAGTTAGTGAGTGTCAAAGCTGGGATTCAAACCCAAGAAGTCTTGCTCCACAGTCCATATCCCAAGCATCATGTCATACTGCCTCTAAGCCAGGCTTCAGCATACTTTTTCTATAAAGGACCAGATAGTAAATATTTTAGGCTTTGCAAGCCATATGGTCCCTGTCACAACTTCTCATCTCTGTTGTACAAAAACTTCCATTGTCGTGCCAAAGCAGCTATAGGCAATACATAAATGAATGGGCAAGGCTGTGTGCCAATAAAACTTTATTCATAAAAAGAGACAGTGTCCAGATTTCAGCCATTGGCCTAGACTATATCACACTGTATATAATGACTGGGATTCTTGGTCTCTTATGTAGGTCATTGGAGCCATAGTTACAGTAAAATTTATTACATGCCTTCTGGCTTTTCTACATCTTGTTTCTTCTGCTTGTAACATCCCCCTTTTCTTTGTTAGGTTAATGATATCGTTGATGACGGTGATACTTGCTAATGTTGGCCAAGTGTTTCAATATAGGTCAGGGAGCTGAGGTAAAAGAAGGAATGAAATTTTACCATACATCCAGAGTATGCAAGCAGAGATGAGACTCAAAACCAAAAGTGTTTAATGTCAAAGAACCTCATCCTACTCATTAAGAATAGATCCTTAAAGTGTGATTTAGAGGCGACTTGCATCAGGATCCTGGGGAAGGGATGACAAATCTGCATCTTAATAAGTTGACTAGGTGATTCTTAAGTGCATTAATGTGGTGAGCACAGCATTAGCACTGTGAGGTGAACCACTTCTTCTGGGATGGTCTTTTAGACCCTTAAGTCTGGATTAGGACTTCTGGGGCTCTCCAATCTTTGTGATTATCCATCCTACTAGATCCCAGATCATAATTACCTGAACAATTGTCTATCTCCTTCATGAGTCAATCATCCTCGAAGGTCACAAATCGCATCTATAGGTCACTATCCTACAGATAAACTCCATTATGTAGTTTGACATCTGTGTATATTTTCTGAATGAGTAAATTAATTAACAGAAGTACTAATTTCATAGGGTTTACAAAGATCTTTTAACTGCATTTTCTATGTTTAGTGCTATGATATATATCTATCTATATATAGATAGTATGATATGTATCTATATATGTATATATAGATATTTATATCTATGTATGTAGATATATATAAGTATATATATAGAGAGACATATATATCTATGATTCATTTGGTTTCCCCTTGATTCCCTTGTTTTTTTCTTTTCTTTTGCTACAAATCCCTCTGTTCAATTTTCAGTGTATTTGAATATATACCAGCTCCCCTATAAACACGGTTTTTATTTTTATTTTAAGTGTGCCTTTTGTCGAATATAACTAAAGAGAGCTAGGAAATATAACTGTCCTTTAGGAAGCATATCTTAAAAGGTGATATTATTTATATGTCATTTTATTAACAAGGATTTATTAATACTTGTAATGGGCCTAGTGTGGAATTATCAAGCAGAGTCCTTACCTTCAAAGAACTTTTAACTTTGTTGATGAAGATTGAAAACTCTATTAAAGGGCAAGGAATATGTGTAATTCAGTAGTAAATTGCACAGATATATCCATTTGTTTAACAAATAAGCATTTGTTAAGCACTTAAACCTTCTAGTCACTGGTCCACACATTAGAGATACAGAAGTGAGAAAGGCAGCGTCCATGGAACTTCCATTTTAGTTCAAAGAGACAACACTGTAAGCCAGAAAGACAATAAATGAACAGGACAATTGCAGATAGTGGTAAGTGATGGAAGAAATCAAAACAGGGTAACATGATAGTGACTGGGGATGGGTCACTCACTGGGGATGAGTCTCAGAGGTAAAGCTTGAGGGACAAGAAGGAGCATGATATGTGAAGACTGCTCACAGAGCAGTCAGGCTAAGAAAAAAAAAAACCCAAAAAACAAATGCAAGAGTCCTTACGAGCAACAAGCTGGGAGTGTTCTAGAACATCTCTAGAACATTGTGGGGAAGGCAAATGGTAGGAGATGGAAACTGAGAGGTAAGCATGGCCCAGTCCTGTAAGGTGACATGGTGAGGAACTGAGACTTTGTCCTTGTGTGTTGTGAAGCCCTGGGTGGGGCCTGCTAGGAAATTAACATGAACTGCTGATTTTTTTCCCCCTGTCATCCCTTATTGCCCTTCCTAGAAGCAGTTATATTGCCTTTTTCTAAGCATTCACCAGTCAGAATCTTCCTTTCTATTTTTTTCCTAAATTTTTATTTCAACTCTAGTTAGTTAACATATAGTGTACTACTGGTTTCAGGAGCAGAACCCAGTGATTCATCACTTACACACAACACTCAGTGCTCATCACAATGAGAGCCTTCCTTAGTACCCATCACTTATCTAACCCATCCCCCCACCCCCCATCAGCCCTCAGTTTGGTCTCTATAGTTAAGAGTCTCTAATGGTTTGCTTCCCTCTCTTTTTTTTTCCCTTCCCCTACATTCATCTGTTTTGTTTCTTAAATTCCACATATGAGTGAAATCATATGGTATTCGTCTCTCTTTGACTAACTTGTTTCTCGTAGCATAATACACTCTAGTTCCATTCACTTTGTTGCAATTGGCAAGATTTCATTCCTTATGATGGCTAATATTCCATTGGGGATGGAATGATGGAATGATGGCTTTATCCATTCATCTGTCAATGGACGTTTGGGTTCTTCCCATAACTTGACTATTGTTGATAATGCTGCTGTAAACATCAGGGTGTACATGCCCCTTCAAGCCAGTATTTTTATTCTTTGGGCAAATACCTAATAGTGCAATTATTGACTCATATGGTAACTCTACTTTTAACTTTTTGAGGAGCCTCTATATTGCTTTCTAGAGCAGCTGCACCATTTTGCATTCCTACAAAGAGTGTAAGAGGGTTCCCCTTTCTCCACATCCTTACCAATACTTGTTGTTTCCTGAGTTAATTTTAGTTATTCTGACAGGTGTAAGGTGGTAACTCATTGTGGTTCTGATTTGTATTTTCCTGATGATGAGTGATGTTGAGCATCTTTCCATGTGTCTGTGGTCCATCTGGATGTCTTCGTTGGAAAAATGTCTATTCATGTCTTCTGCCTATTTGTTAACTGGATTTTTTGTTTTTGAGGTGTTAATTTTGATAAATTCTTTATAGATTTTGGATACTAACGCTTTATCAGAGACTTCATTTGCAAATATCTTCTCCCATTCTGTAGGTTGCCTTTTAGTTTTGTTGATCATTTCCTTCACTGTGCAGAGGCTTTTTGTCTTGATGAAGTCCCAGTAGTTCATTTTGCTTTTGTTTTCCTGGCCTCTGAAGATGTGTCCAGTAAGAAGTTGCTCTGGATGAGGTCCAAGAGGTTGCCGCCTGTGTTCTCCTCTAGGATTTTGATGATTTCCTTTCTCACATTTTGAATTATTGTTTTGAACATAAGTTTTTTTGAACATAACTTTGGAACATAAATTTGAGTTATTTTTTTGAAGAGTGGGTTGTGGAGGGACAAGAGTAAAAGGAAAGAGATAACTTAGGGGGCCAGTGGCAAAAGTCCATGTTGAAATTTTGGCTGGTAGTAGTAGAGATGGAGAGGAGTAAACAGATGAGGGGTATTTTGTCGGCAGAAGATTTGCTGATGTGTAGCATGTGGGGAATGAGGCCAAGCGACAATTCAGGGATGACCGTAGAGGATGCTGCCATTTACCAAGACATGGGAGCCTATCGGAGAAACACTTTTGCTGACCACTTAGAAAGTTTCTATAAAGGCATGTTAAGACTGAGATGCATATCATCCAAGTAGAAAAAATCAAATATGTAGCTGGGCATATGAATGGAACACAGTGAGGAAAAAACAAAACCAAAACCAAAACTTTGGATACAATTTGGAAGTCATGGACCACAGATAATATTTAAAACCCTAACATGAGATGAAGTTGCCTAAGGAAAGAGTACAGCTAAAGAAGAGTAGGGAAGTTGAGAACCACACCATGGAACAAGTCAACATAGTAAAGTCAAGCAGATGATGGAGCACCAGCAAAAAAAAACTGAAAAAGTGAGCCTGGAGGCAATGGAGATGCCCAGAAGCTGCCACAGGAATGGCAGGAAGAGAGATTTAGGAGGGTGGATGGGATGAGCATCAACATACGCAGTGCTACTGAGGTGTTAAGTAACATGAAACTGGAGTAGTTCTGAGACGTGGTGGGAATTATCAAAGAAAACCAGCTTTAATCGGGTGTTAGGAAGGAGGGAGCCCTCATATAACACTACTGAGAAGTTTTGCTGCAGAGGAGAGTAGAGGAAGGGGGGGAGGCCCGTTTTGGAGGGTCCCATGGGGAAAAAGCATTTTTGGTTGCCTTTCATCCACAGGAAGTGGTTAAGTCTTTGCAAAATTTCTCTCATTTGAGTGCCAAAGGTCACACTCTAAAGAAATGTTACAGCCCTCAGAAGCCATGATGCTGAAGAATACTTGATGTGGAATTTCTAAGGAGTTTGAACTTACAGTTGCCATCAATTACATAATGTCCTCACTAAGTTCAACTTTCCTACATTCATATTTTTATGAGAAATGATGCAGCACATCTTCTACTCTCAGCTAAGTAAACAAGAAGGTATTGCCAATGCCCACCATGTACGCTTATTCATACACATTCCGGACAGCCATGGCGACACATATCCCTTCGAATACCTATCAATTCAGATCTTTTAAAAGAAAATAGAAACAAAAGGCCACACAATTTTGTACATAAATCAGCCCAAAGGATACTCACTTGATGTGCTAAGAGACCCTAACAAGGACAGCAGCCATCTGGCAATCAACCCATTATATTGAAATACAAATGTCAACACAAGCAAAATATGTGGAGTTGTTGACCATTGACAGCCTGTTGATGGGCATCTATTTAGCTTTCAAAGCAGTCTGGCAGATAGATTAAAAAAATCCATCAGACCTGAAAAACCTTAACAGGCCAAATTTCCCCGGGGGGCCTTTCTATATGGTACTTATCATTTTCAGAGCAGTGATAGCTCTGATTATCTCAGGCATCATTAGCCTAAATAGAGTAATGATGCTAGTGTGGGGAGTCTTCTTAAACACATAATCTGGGGCAGGCATGTGTGTGCGTGCCTGCGTGGGCACATCGCATGGCTTGGGCCCTGCAACTTGTAAGGTGGTGCTAATTTCCTTCGCTTCATTAGAGTTTTGCACTTGATAATTACCTTTCTGCCATCACTGAGCCCCTTCATGTGATTACGCTGAGGGAATGAGCGACCTCGGTGTCCGTTTGCAAGGCATGCATTCATTGTCCAGAATCTTACCTCAGCCTCCATCAGTAGCCACCCTCTGCTAAGAAAGTGATCTTTGTGCACTTTCTTTGCCTGATGAAACAGTTTCCATATTCACTTGGCTTCCTAATTGGGCCTTGTACCTCTTGGAGGGGGAAAAAAAAATCTAAGTTCCCTCCAGCTTGGCGGAAGCTCAAGTGAGTAAGCCATACAGATGTGGTTTCTGAAGGAGCAATTGATTTGTTTCACACACCACCTACCTTCCTTGAAAATTAAAAAAGCTCACCGACAAAGTGGCAATTGGTCAGGACCTCAGGAGGGCGAAAATACAGAAAAAAAATTAATTTCAAACTGTGAAACTCAGCCAGCGAGAGTTAATAGCCCCATTTCCTACACACAGCATTCACCTTCTGGTAAAGGCAACAGAGCCTGGGTGTGTGTGTGTGTGTGTGTGTGTGTGTGTGTGTGTGTGTGTGTGTGTGTGTGTGTGTGTGTGTTTGCTGATTTTTTTTTAATGGGGGAAATCTGAGAAGGCATATGTCTCGTACCTTGATTTCAGCACTCTTGCTACATGTACTGAATGTCACCGCCATCTTCCTAAAGGAGGGTTTGCAAAGCCCGTGCCTCATTATTTCCTGCACCAGCAGATCTACCATGGAGCAGGCGATGGTCGCTCCCACAGTTTTCTCTAATGGCGGAAACACAGTAATTAACCACATCCCCCCAAATGCTGGCTGAATGGCTAGCCCCTAATTTGTATACTTTCTGCAGAGGTTTCAGTGTCTCATGAAATTTATTGCCCTACTAAAGTCACCTTTTAAATTATGGATCATGATATTGGTATGCTGCTAAAAATGTTCACAGCATTGTAATTTTATGCACTGGCAATAAACATGAAAAATGCATTTTGGGGTTGTTTAACATTAAAAATAATGTTTTGGAAAATAAATTTTAGGAGAAATTTAGTGCTGGGGAAAAGAACCATATTCACAGTCCCGGAGACACAGATCCATAATCCGAAGAGCACCTTGGACAGGGACCAAATTTGCAGCACGGATAGGTCAACATCCAGGTACCACAAGGACGCTTAACTTCACATAGGTTGGATTTAGACCGCAGTGGATCCACGTTTTCCTGTCAACTCTCAGCCATCAAGGGCTCCCCTTTTACTGCTCTCCAAACAGTAGCAGGGTTTATTTCCAGAGCTGGCGGTTGATTGCAAAGCAATTGGCAGCATTGCAACAAATCACCTTGTTCAGGAACAAAAGTGATATGGCGCAAGCCGCCTTTCTGAAGAGCACTTCAACTTGGTCAACCAGGGACAGCTGTTCATGGAATTAACTTTACCCGAAGAGTTAATTCAGGGACTGGTGTCTCTGCCATGGTGCTTGGCTCTACCAACAGATGTGTGTCTTGTGAATGGGGCTAGTGATTCAGGAAGAACAAGTCATCTTGAGAGTCATCAGGAGTCCAAATACATAGGTCTGAAACCCATCATATGTCTTATGAGCTGTGTGACCCTGGGCAAGTGACCTACACCTCTGTTCCTCTCTTTCCCCATCTGTAAAATAGGGGTAATGATAGAACATAATACAAGGGTGGTTTTGAGGATTAAACTAGAAAATACATACAGGAGGACATGTGGAAGGTACAGAGTAAGAAACTAATAATATTGTTGAGGGTGATGTTGATGATGATGATAGAATGAGCCCACCCACACTGCATGATATCAAAACTATATAAAACAGATGATATGAGAATCAGCAGGAGTTAAGGCTAGAAATCATGAATTTCCTTTCTCTTTCATTCCTGCATTCTCTACCGAGGAAATTCCACTCGGCCTTCAACCTTAGCCTAGCAAGTGCTGGGTGGACTTCTTTTTATTCCCCACAACCTTGCCAAGAAAGAAGGAATTCCTCTCTCATTGAGTATTCCCATAGATTTTGCCTTAAATTCATTTTTTTTCATTTTACACATTATAATATATCTAATTGGTTATGTGACTCTTTCATATCAAACTTCAAGCTGCTCTGCATAAGGAATACACCTTACTTATCTGTGTACCTGCAGTGCACAGTGGGAACATATTAAGAGTTGGCTTATTCTATGCATGCTCTTTAAATCTGATGGGGAAAAGGTGCACCTGGGTGGCTCAGTTGGTTAAGCATCCAACTTTGGCTCCGGTCGTGATCTCGTAGTTCATGGGTTTGAGCCCCGAGTTGGGCTCTGTGCTGACAGCTTGAGGTCTGGAACCTGTTGCAGATTTCCATGTCTCCCTCTCTCAACCCCTCCCACCTGGTCTCTAAATGAATAGACATTAAAAAATTTAAAATTTGGTGGGAAACAAATAGGAAAATCAGGGGTGTCTTGAGGGGTGTTTGACTTCAGCCAAAATTATTTCTTGGGCCTCCCTGCAAATAAGGAATGAGGGTGAATTTATATCAAATTTAAGGCACCTGTGGAAGCCACACGTGGTCCTTCACTACATTGGAGAGGAATGTTAAGAAATGATACCTGTGTGAATAATCTTCTGACCACTGTTGGTCTCCGAGTTCCTTTTGGTTCTGGCTATCATCTGCCAGTTTTGGAGGCTGGGAGGAAGTTCACAAACCCCAATATCAACCAATTCTAGGAAAAGAAGGTATGTAGAGATATTCTTGTGGGCTTTTGTTGTCGTTCTTCATGACATGTATCTAAAGAGCCAAGAACATATTCTAAGTTCCTAGTAGCAGTATTTTTTATTAAATGACTTAACGTCATGATATAAAGATATACAAATGTCATAAAAAGAGATCATGAAAATCTTGGTGGGGGGTGTCAGGGGAAGTGAAAAACGATGGCTGTGGTAATTAAGTTTGGGGAGAAAATAAACACCATCTAACATCACAGTCCAAATGAAGTCTAACATGGTGGTTCTCAAATTTTAGTTCACAGTAGAATTGGCCATGGAAATGGTCTGGAGTGCTATTTTTTCCAACTTTATTTTTTGTTTTTGTTTTTAATTTTTTTTAAGTTTATTCATTTTGAGAGACATAGAATATGAGTGGGGGAGGGGCAGAGAGAAAGAGGGACAGAGAATCCCAAGCAGGCTCTGCACTCTCTGATGTGGGGCTCAAACTGAACTCAGGAACCATGAGATCGTGACCTGAGCTGAAGTCAGATTCTTAACCAACTGAGCCAGCCAGGTGCCCCTGGAATGTGATTTTTGATGCCCATCCCACAGAGATTGTTTCAGTGGGTCTGGGCAGAGCCCAGGGATCTAAATGGTTAATTAGCACCCTTCAGATGATCCTCACGAAGGAAGGTCATCTGCAGACCAGACTCCAGGGAAGACTGGTACAAGGTGCATTTTGATTATAACAGACAATTTTGAGCATGTAGAGCCAATGTGTGTTATTTATGGGTTTAATTCATGTCCTACCATATAGTATTATACACGTTACTAAAATTCACAATATAGAGGTTATACAAATTTATGAAGATAAATACATTCTCACATTGTTTATATTCCCCAGTGAATCTTCTTGGACATCTCTTGGGGGTAAATGCTCCAAACTAGTGCTTTTCAAATCTGAATGTGCTTATGGTTAACATGGAGACCTTGTTTCAATCTAGATTTTGATTCCGTATGGTTTGAGATGAGGTTTGAGATTGTGTTTTTCTAACAAGCTTGCAGGTGATACCAGTACTACTGGTCTGGGAACCACACATTAAGTATTGAGGGTCCATACAGTAGCAGCTCTATGGATGACCTTCAGGTTGAAGTTTGAACTGATCAGGCCTATGTGTCGACGATGTGGAGAGGTTGAAGATTATCAGCCAGCTCCCCCTAAAACTTCAATCTAGAACATTACCTATAATTGTGCCTTGAAGTTTCACTGATGTGGAACAGGTGAAAAGCAGGCTAAATAGGCACTCCCCAGCCCTTTAAGTACTTTTCTAGAGGGATTCTCTTTCAGCTGATCTCTTGAATTAACAAGACAGTAGTCCTTGAAGTCACACGCAATAACTTTCCCAGATGCAACATTGGGCAAGATGATTCTCCCTGATTAAGCCGTTGACAGGAAGCATCTTTGCAGCAAACATCATGCCAGGTTTTATTAGTAAACTGGCCCTACGAAGTTTTCTCTTACCGTCAGAGGCCCTAGCAGAGCACTCCTTCCCACAGATTGGAATGAACACACTGAAGAATGTCATGCTTGGTGTTACCAAGAACCATAATTAGACAAACTTACAAATCTACACTAACGCATTAATCTGTAGAGTTTATGAAGTAGACACAGGAAATTTAAATAATTAATTCTTAGAATCATCCCGAGAAAGCTCTGTTCTTCCTGATGCACAGACACTGAAATTAGTTTACCATGACAAGCCCTGTTTAGATGAAACAGCAACTCCTCATGTGCTTATGTAATAGACCTGAAACCTGTTAGAAGAAATGATTACAGGGGCGCCTGGCTGGCTCAGTCAGCAGAGCATGCGGCTCTTGATTTCAGGGTTATGAGTTTGAGCCCCATGATAGGCATACAAGTGACTAAAAAAAGAACATTTTTAAAATGTTGTTTATTTTTAAACTTTAGGTGTAATTAGCATATACTTGTATATTAGTTTCAGGTATACAATATAGTGATTCAACAATTCCATATATTACTCAGTGCTCAACACAAGTGCACTGTTAATACACTTCACCTGTTTCACCGCTCCCCCTCCCCCCCCAGGCCCAGCCTCCCACCTGACGACTTCACTTCTCTATACTTAAGAGTCTGGGTGTTTGGGTTTGTTTCTTTGTTTCCTTTTTCCTTTGTTCATTTGGGTTTTTTCCTTAAATTCCACAGATGAGTGAAATCTGATGGACTTACTTCAGTTAGCATCATACTCTCTAGATCCATCCATGTTGTTGTAAAGGGCAAGATTTCATTCTTTTTTATGGCAGTGAATATTTCATTGTATATATGCACACCATCTTCCTTATCCATTTCCCTATTGATGGACAATTGAGTTGCTTCCATATCTTGGCTATTATAAATAAGGCTGCAATAAACGTAGATGTGCAAATGTTTTATTTTGAATTAGTGCTTTGGTTTCTTTGGGTAAATACCCAGTAGTGGAATTACTGGATCATAGGTAATTCTATTTTTATTTTTTTGAGGGACCTCCATAATATTTTCCACAGTGGCTGTGCCAGCTTGCATTCCCACCAAGAGCACATAAGGATTCCCTTTTCTCGACATCCTTACCAACACTTCTTGTTTCTTGTCTTTTTGAGGTAGCCATTCTGACAGGTGTGAGGTAGTGTCTTATTGTTTTGATTTGCGTTTCCCTGTGATGAATGATGTTGAGCTTCTTTTCATGTGTCTGTTGGTCATCTGCATGTCTTCTTTGGAAAAGTGTCTATTCATGTCTTCTGCCCCTTTTTCAAATGGGTTACTTGGTTTTTTGGTGTTGAATTGTATACATTCTTTATAGATTTTGAATATTAACCCTTTATCATATATGTCATTTGCAAATATCTTCTCTCCTTCAGAAGGTTGTCTCTTAGTTTTGTTGGTGGTTTCCTTCCCTGTGCAATGACTTTTTAATTGGTTGTAATCCCAGTCATTTAAATGTGCTTTTGTATCCCTTGCTAAAGGAGACATCTAGAAAAATGTGTCTACAGTGGATGTCAAAGATATTACTGTCTTTGTTTTCTTCCAGAAATGTTATGATTTCAGGCCTCACATTTAGGCCTCTAATCCATTTCGAGTTTATTTTTGTGTATGGTGTAAGAAAGGGGTCCAGGTTCATTGTCTTTCAGTTTCATTATCATCCATGTGGCCATCCAGTTTTCCCAATACAATTTGTTGAAGACACTCTTTTGGGGAGGCAGCTGTTTTTGATGTTCAATGACCAAAATCTAAAATAGCTTGATCTCACTGGCGAGTCTTATAGACTTTTTTGTAGACTCACTTCCTTCTGCACAATGGGGAAAATAATAATTATTGTCCTAAAAGACAAGACTCCAATCCAATTTATTTTAAAGGGTTTGAAGGGCATGCAATGAAATAGTAAGTTATTAGTTTACATCTAGATTCTGCCTTAGATTTCCCGATGTTATTAATATAGAGAAATATTTATATTCTCTCTGTGACTAAATTGTTTTGAGAATGCATTACCAATCAAAAGGGACATCACTTTGTTGGACAAAGTTTCCAACCTTCATTAACGAACATAAATTGAGTTAACTTAGTAAATGTAAGTAAAATGAAACCCTTGGACAGGGATGGGGGTGGCGAGGGGGAAGGCCAAGCAGAAAGATGGCATATCACAGAACGTTTCCCATATTATATTCACAGCCCTGAAGGGCATCAGAAGTACAGCTGGTCTCTGACTAAGAAGAGACAGCAGAGGTCTCTGTCACAGTGAGGCACCACAGCAGACTACTTAACCACATCTGCCTTCACGGGCCATGGGTTCCCTCTCTAAGTTTTGGGCCTAAATATTGGAACATCCACTTGCAAGTGAGGTACAGAGCTAAGTAGAAGAGCCAGGACACATTGGAGGAGGCTAGCTGCACATTGGACAGGAAAGGGCCCAGAAAGCATTAGGAAAACTGTCTGCAGCAATGGACAGGAAGGTGCTTTGGAGGATTTAACCGCACTTTTTATATCTCCACCTGACTTCCGTGATGAAGTGATGAAAACAACTAAGTAATTGGTTCCTCTGCTTTGCCTGACCTGACCCTTCAAACATCTACCCTTCATGGAAAGAATTGGAACAAGGCAGGAGAATCTACTTCCTTAGCTCCCGAGAAACAGGCTTCTGCCTGGGCCATGGTCTTACACATAACTTATGTTCAAATATTTGGTGATGATATTGTAACTGGGACACAGGGTCATTTATGCCTCTAAGACGGTGCTTTTGAAATTCTCTTGTTAAACCTCATGATGCTAATGGGCATGCCACCACCACCACCACCAACAGCAAAAAATCCATAATTAAATAAGTTTAAAACTGTTGCTTTCTATGTCTCCATATTAGATATTCCTTTTATCAGCATATCAAAAGATCTGAGAAGTTCTGCCCTAAAGAAACATGTTTAGGTTTTTATTTTTTGTTGAGAATTTCCAAAATATAAATGGGCACAGAACACAATCCTAGAAGTTACTAGCTTTGCCTTATGGGAAACTAGTTTCCCCACTCCCCCCCGCCACTCCCTTCCACTCCCACCCTCCCTTTCTTCTTTTCCCTCAACATTTTTTTTGAGGGTTGGGGGAGTCGGTCTTGTAATGTCCATGCTCCTCAACATAGCTTCAACTGGAAAACTCTGCATTTCGGAAGGATTACTGAACTTGGAGCCTTAATAAATCAGATATACTGCACTTCATTGTGCTGGTTGTCATTCTAAGTGTCTTCTTCCACACTGAATTCTAATGGAGAGCTGGGGGGAGACATCAGACCAGACATCCCCAAATATATAGGAAGTAGAATCTTGTATCTGTCCTAGGTACTTACTTCCTTGAGTTATACACAAAAGACAGAACTGGGTTCAGGAGATGGAGTCTTCAGAAAGAACCAGACAATGGGCAATGAAGTAGGATGTGAGGAGAAGTCCATCTGTGCCGGGCTCTACTGGACACTTGCTTTTATTAGACACTGGCTGCTGATACTAGGATGAAGGGAGTGGTTTTTTTTTTTAATGAGCTTTTTTATTTTAGAATAAAATTAACTTTCTAGAAAAGTTGTGACAATAGTTCAGAGTGTTCCCATAGACCCCACACCAGTTTTCCTTATTATTATCATCTTACATTAGTATGTTTCTCACAATTAATGAACTGTTATTGATACATTATTGTTAACTACAGTCACTTTTAGTGTATTCGGGTTATTCAGATTCCCTTGGGTTTTTACCCAATGTCCTTCTCTATTCCAGAACACTCACTGGGATTCCATGTAACACCCTGTTGCCGTGTCTCCTTAGGTTTCTCTCAGGTGTGACAGTTTCTCAGATTTGGCTTGCTGTTGAGGACTCTGGAAGTTTGGGTAGGTTAGGTAACTTTGCAGAGTGTGTTCCAGTTGAGGTTTATCTAATGTTTTTCTCAGGATGAGATGGGTTTTGTGTGTGGGGGAGGAAGAGACCACAGAGCTGAAGTCCTACATGCATCTCAAGTCGAGGGTACACGCCACCAGCCTGACTTGATGCTGCTGATGTGAACCTTGCACCCTTGGCTAAGGTAGTGTTTGCCAGGTTTCTTGGCTCTAAAGTTCCTCCCCGCCCCCCATTTTCCATACTGTATTCTTTGGAGAGAAGTCATTCTGTGTAGCCCAGACCCAAGGAGTGAGGAGCTTTGCTCTACCTCCTTGAGGGTAGAGTATCTGATTTGGAGACACTCATGTTCTGCACATGAGGCAGGTTAATTTTTCCCCATTTATGTGTGTATGTGGGTATGTATGTGTATACTTATCAATCCAATTATGTATTTATCAGTATGGGTATTTCATACTTGGGGTTATAATCCAATATGACTTTACTCATTTTGTCGCTCAAATTATTCCAATTTTGTCAGTGGGGCTGGCTCAAGCGGGAGGGATTTCCAGTCCCTCCCTGGGATAGAATTCTGGCTAAGTCTTTTCTCCTGGATAGAAAGCTGTTGTTATGAAGAACTTCCTGGGCTTGTTTCACAGTGATTGGTTTTCTCCTCCCCATGCCGGGGCCAGGAGACAATCTTGGTTTGGTTCTTAGAGGTAAAGCCCATGGCGGTGTGGGATCCTCACTAAGGCTGGAACCCCAGGATTTCTCACTCTCATGGAGTCCATACTCAGCCTCTGGTAAATCATTGAAAGTACCATTTCAGGTTTCCTACCAGTTTGGGGCTCCCACAGCTTCTATTTAGGGGGTAAGCAGGTCTCCTCTGTGACTCTGCATTTGCCTGTCTCTGCAGATTTTATGGTGGCAGTCTTGCTCTGTGAAGTCAGCTCTCTGATGGGTCCAAAGCCTTGGTTGGGTTTCAATTTCCCCAGTTCTTTCTTGCCTTAAGGGTGGGGATGGCGATTTCCAAGCTCTCTACACATTAAAGCTAATGCTAGAGTCAAGCCGAGTGGGGTTTTTTTCTTAAGTATTTGGCTTTGCTAAACATGAAAAAAGATCATGTAAAAGGATATGGGTTTGTCAGAGCAAACTCACACTCATTAGCACAGGATAATGTGCCTTTTACCATTGCCACTAGAGATGGTGGATCAGCACATCCTATAAAAACACAGAAATGACGAGGAAGAGGCCCTATCTCGATACCCATAGCTCTTTCAGAAGAAAATGGATAATCGTGTGTCCTGGATGGGTTTTAAATATGCATGAAGGGAGGTGATACAACTTGATGACCTTTTACAGCCCCAGTGATTTATACCTGAGCCTGGCATTTTGGGAAAAGATATCGGCCCCAGGCCAGCCAAGAGGTTGCAGAGAGAAAAAAAAAAAAAAACCATCTGTACAGGGGCTCATCTGAATTTGCTCTGACTGTTGCATGGGACAGACTCGTATATTTTGGATGAAACAAGGGCTCTAGAAATTTTCCAGAGAAAAAATACTACTTTGTAGTTGGGAAGTGTATGGCATTAAGCAGTGAGATCATTTTATTATGCCAACATGATTAGTGAGGTATTTCCCAGGCTCCAGTCCTTTGAAAACTACTTTCTAATTTTTTCCCCCATATCCACATGCTTCTTACACTAGTCATCTCTAAATATTTTTGTCTAAGTTGATTCTACAACTGTTTAAAGTCAAGTACACTTGAATTTGAAACCATACCTTAAGGCTTTGATGCTCTAGTTATATAGCTGGTTATGCGTTTTGTCTCCATATAAATGTATTCTTTTTAAGGTAAGTTGCATCCATGAATTTACTACCTAGATATCATCCAATGCTGCAACACTGGTTCACAACCTAGGAAAACATAAGATTAGTGCTAGAGGATTATTTAGCTGAGAACAGAGGCTCAAGAGAATGAAATACAAGACACACAAGTTTTGAAGGGTGGATGTGAAGATGGGGGGATAGTGTCAATATTAACCTGGTTCCTTGGGACTTTGATGTGTATCTTGGGGAGAGTTGAGCTGGTTTGTTATTGATTGAAATGGGATCATCATAAGGATATTCACGCTACTACAAATGAATGGAAGAAGTCATGAAAGGGATACATGACTATACCTTTACTTTCCTCATGATTTTGCCTGAAGATCATCATTCAATTGCTTACTGGTACTAGAACACCTTTTGAAAACCAGAGACACTCTTCCTGTTACAGGAAAGGGAACTGAAAGCATAAGGAGATTTGGGTTAAGAGTCTTTGCTCCTTACTGATCTTTTAACACTGGGGTCTAGGCTCAGTGGTGTTGTGGGTGGCTGGATCTTCTGATAATGAACACAAGTTACCAATAATCTGCCACTCTTCTTTTTTTACATTCAATAAATTTTGGGCACCTGCCATCTTTTAGATTTTGTGATAGCTGCCAATTATACAATGGTGTAAAAGACAGATGTGGTGGTTCACACCTTTATAGAGGTTCCAGCCTAACAGGAAAGACATAATAAGCAGTATCTTCTCTTTCAAGTTGATAGGCAGAGGAAATGCTACAGGCCCTATCTCTCTGCATTAAATTCCAAGAAATGATATAAAACTCTTTTCTTTTAAAGAAAGGGAATATGTAGTCTCACATAAGGATAAGAAATGGTTTATTCTGGGGCGCCTGGGTGGCTTAGTCGGTTAAGTGTCCGACTTTCGCTTAGGTCATGATCTCGCAGTTCGTGGGTTCGAGCCCCGCGTCGGGCTCTGTGCTGACTGCCAGCTGGGAGCCTGGAGCCTGTTTCAGTCTGTGACTCCCTCTCTCACTGACCCTCCCCTGCTCACGCTGTCTCTCTCTCTCTCCTAGAAATAAATAAAACATTAAAAAAAAAAAGAAAAAAAAAAGAAATGGTTTATTCTTGGTAGTGGGTTTCTGTTAGAATACTCCATGCCCACAGATGGGAAGGGCAGAGGTGGAAGAGTGAAAGATAATTCACTGGAATCCCAGGCCAGAATGGTTGACTTGTGTAGCCCTCCATTTTGAAGCAGGCAGCAGCCAGGGAGGTGTCTGCATGCAGCTGAAAGCAGAAAATGTAGGAGCTTGATTCAGAGCAGCAGGGCGAAATATGGGGTGTTTGTTCTCAGAAGAGCAGCTGCCCAAATGCCTCTGCTCCTGGTTCTCACCAAAAGTAAAGCCACATCTCCACAGTCACCACTCAAGAAATGCTAAATCCATAAGAGAAGGACAAGCAGAACTCCCCCCTGAAGAAATAGAGTGAATAGAGCAATTTAAGACTTTGCCAGCCAAGAAAAACAAAACAAAACAAAACAGAACAGAACAACCTTGGTAAAGAAAGTGAGGGAAGGTGGGGAAGAATGTTCTAGGTAGAAGGAGTAGTATATGCCAAGACCCAGAGACAGGAGTGAAGGTTTCTCAGAGGAACTAGAAATCTTGTGTATCTGGAGTAGAAAGCATTAAGTGGTGATAGTGGTGTGATGAAGTGAATGTGGTAGACCGATGGTAGTTTATAGATCGTTTAGACCATGCTTACAATTTAGACTTATCTTGGGGGCACCATTATGTCATGTAAGGACTTCAAGCAAAGAAATGGGAATGACCTTTTTAAAAAATT
This sequence comes from Proteles cristata cristata, assembly GCA_017311185.1. Classification (NCBI taxonomy): domain Eukaryota; kingdom Metazoa; phylum Chordata; class Mammalia; order Carnivora; family Hyaenidae; genus Proteles; species Proteles cristata. The sequence goes on from JAESUZ010002959.1 coordinate 69,326, forward strand.
TTTTTTAATGTTTTATTTTTATTTTTGAGACAGAGAGCATGAGCAGGGGAGGGGCAGAGAGAGAGGGAGACACAGAATCTGAAGACAGGCTCCAGGCTCTGAGCTGTCAGCACAGAGCCCGATGCGGGGCTCGAACCCATGAACCATGAGATCATGACCTGAGCTGAAGTCAGACGCTCAACCGACTGAGCCACCCAGGTGCCCCAGAAATGGGAATGACCTTGATTGTCTTATGACAACAGGTCACGGGTCAGCAAACATTTTCTGTGAAGGGCCAGATGGAAGCATTTTAGGCTTTGTTAGTCATAAGTTCTCTGCACAACCATTCAAGCCTTCTGTGGCCACACACAAGCAGGTGTAGACAACACATAAATGAATGGGCGTGGGCGTATTCCCCAAAATTTGATTTATGAAAAACAGGCTAGATTTGCCCCACAGGCCATAATGTGCTCACCCCTGAAATAGAAGTAATAAAACCCAAAGGAAAAAAGAAAACACAGAGGAAACCTTCCTAACTCCGTTGCTTTACCTTAGTTAACTGATGAGACAGAAGATTTTTTTGAACTGAATCTGAAAAGACTAGCATCAAAAAGGTTGGGATTGTGTTTGTAATTTTTCTTTATTTCCTATGCTGACAGGTTTACAACTGGGGAAATCTGACATTCACATCTTAGCCTCATTGTCTTCTGTCACCTGAGTAACACCTCTCTCACTACTGCCAAAATGGCGACTTCTGCTACTGGGTCAGACCAATTATTTCCTAAATGGTCTGTGTTCACCTGCACTTCAAATGCTCTTCTCTGAGGTAGGAGGGTGGGAGAAATAATAATGCCTGGTGTTCATTGTACCCCACACATCCATTATGCGAGCAACACATCAGTCTGCTCAATTAAAGAGTCTATGCCTACAAAGCAACTGTATATCATGTGCATTACTGCTCCGCCACAGACACCGTTCACATACCTGACTTTGAGAGTCCTTTTCTGCTTACTAGGTACTTTATCCTAGTTTAAAAATAAATTACAAAAAGCGTCAACAGTACCCTTAAAGTAAATCTTTCCTTGCACACTCATATCACTACTTTGTCGGAAATATTTTGAAATAGCTTCTCTCTCTCAAGTTTCCTTTTTAAATTACCATGGAGACCTTTGAGTGTTAGGATGATAGTCAGATCTGGGGAAAACTGGTGCAGTTAGTTTTAGAGACTGTCTCTGGAACCTTCCCTCATTTCTCCCCATCCTTCTAGAAAGTATCAAAATGATTATAAACATGCTAATAGTAATGGCAGTTAACATTTACTGAATGTTGGCTCAGAGCTTTTCTTGAAATACCTCACTTATTTCTCACAACAAGGCTATCAGGGAATTACTATTAAGATCCCTATTTGGGTGCCTGGTGGCTCGGTGGGTTAAGCATCTGACTCTTGGTTTCAGCTCAGGTCATGATCTCGCTGTTAGTGAGTTTAAGCCCCATGTCAGGGCACCGTAAGTGCAGAGCATGTTTAGTATTCTCTCTCCCTCTCTCTGCCGCTCGCTCTTTCTCTCAAAATAAATAGGCTTTTAAGAAAAATACCTAAGGAAAAGGAAGAGTTGGCAAAGCCAGGCATTGGGTCCTGGGTCTTTCCGTCCAAACCTCATGCTGTGCCCGGTGGGTTGCACCACCCCTCTGCCCCAGCACCTGACACTCTCCTAACCTGTCTGCCTCCCACCCCAGGAAACTTTTGCTGTTGATGGGAAATTAGATAATGATTACAAAAGGGACACTTTGTTTCTCTATCAGACCTTTCAGTATCACACACATTTCACATTCATTCAGATGAGGCGGGTTAAAACAGAAGTCAAAAGAAATGGAGAAGAAAATCACAATTTTTGAACATGAAAAACAGCCTCACAGTGTTCATAGCCTCACAGGCTGAAGCCAGTAGAGCTGGGACCTCGGTTCAGTCAGTCTTATCTTGTCTTGACTTCCTTCCTTTCTTTAATTAAAAAGCTTTTTTTAACGTTTATTTTTGAGAGCGAGAGACAGAACATGAGTGGGGGAGGGGCAGAGGGAGAGAGAGACACTGAATCAGAAGCAGGTTCCAGGCTCTAAGCTGTCAGCACAGAGCCTGATGAGGGGCTCGAACTCATGAACCGTGAGATCATGATCTGAGCCGAAGTTGGACTCTTAACTGACTGACCCCTCCAGGTGCCCTGGTCCAAGCTTTCTAACACCAGATAGAATGTTCTTTCCAGGTGTCACTACTCCTAACATAGTTTTCCTCAGGATTGCCCTTTCTGCGGGCCATCTGATGCCTTCTCATGATTAAAACACAAATGATTTCCAAATACAGACATACATACATGCAAACCACAAATGACTTCAGAAAGCCTTTGATAGTGAGTCTAAAGGTGGGTGTCCCTGGGGTAGGAGATTGGGGCTGTGGGAACCTGCATGCCAGACCATACAGCCTACTTATCTGAAGAGCTGATACTAGTTTGAACTAAATTGCATATACTGTCTGAATATCCAAAGGAAATATATGGAAGATTTTGGTATATATGGAATAATAATATATAATGGAATATATACTCCATATGGAATATATTGATTTTATATAGTAAATATGAATCTATGTTTGTCAAGCCGACCTAAGTTTTCTTTTGGAAACTCTTTAAAGTTATTCCGTCACAGAGGGATAGACAAAAACACTGATTTATAAATATAAAATATTGTATATATTGTATTACATTATTATTAGAGTATAGTATATTAGTTAGGGCTGTGTTATCCATGTAATAATCCCATTGTGGTCATCTCACAGAATGGCTGAAACTGCACCCATAATTTGATTCAGATATAGAGACTTGTCTTGACATACAGAGGCACCTGTGATACCTTATGGAAAGGGTTAGTGATCACGTAGTAACGTTTTGTGGGAGAGCAGCAGAGCCTTGCAAGCAGATGGGGTGACCAGCATAGGCTGTTATGATGAATATGGATAGGATGGGGTTTACATGGTTTGGACTCCCTGCCTATGCCCCGTGAGGGAGACCCCAAGCTTTCATGGGGCAGGGAGCAATGGAGGAGGGCAGAATCGTGGGGCTTCAAAGCTGGCTTGATCTAACGTCAAAAATAGAGTCGAACTTCTTATTATAAACCCCCTTCTGTGTCCTGTTTAGTTCTTTGATAGAACTCATCCAAGCTTGTCGTTATATGATGCTTCATTCATTGCTTGTTACTTCTCTCTCCACCTAACTGTGGGACCATTACTTTATTCAGTTTTATTCATTAGTAGATACCCAGGCTGATCGAAATACCTTGCACATAATAGATGATCAAAAAGAATCTTCGAGGGGTGCCTGGTATGGCTTGGTCAGTTAAGTGTCCGACTTCGGCTCAGGTCATGATCACACAGTTTGTGGGTTCGAGCCCCATGTTGGGCTCTGTGCTGACGGCTAGCTCAGAGCCTGGAGGCTGCTTCAGATTCTGTATCTCCCTCTCTCTGACCCTCCCCTGCTTGCTCGCTTGCTCTCTCTCTCTCTCAGAAATAAATTAAAAACATTTAAAAAAAAATTTTTAAAAAGAGTCATGGAGGCCAATAGGAACATGAAAAGGTGCTCAACATTAGTAATCATTAGGGAAATGCAAATCAAAACTATAATGAGATATTATCTCACACCCGTTAGAATGGCTCTCATCAAAAAAAAAAACAAGAAATAACAAGTGTTGATGAGGAATGTGGAGAGAAGGGACCCCTTGTGCACTGTTGGTGGGAATGTAAATTAGTGCAGCCACTATGGAAACAGTATGGAGTTTCCTCAAAACATTAAAAATAGAACTACCAGATGGTCTGGCAATCCGCATTTCGAGGGTATGTCCAAAGGAAATGAAAATAGTATATTGAGGAGATATTTGCACTCCCATGTTTATTGCAGCATTATTCAAAATAGTCGAGGTATGGAAAAAACCTATCTTCAATGGATAAAGAAGATATGGTATATATAGACCATGGAAAGTTATTCAGTCCTGAGAAAGATGGAAATCCTGTCATTTGTGACAACATGGATGGAACTTGAGTGCATTATGCTAAGTGAAATAAGCCAGACAGAGGAAGACAAATACTGGGCGGTATCAGTTACCTGTGGAATCCTAAGAAAAAAAAAGTCAAGCTCCTAGAAGTAGAGTAGAAAAATGGTTGCCAGTGGTGAAGGAGTAGGGGAAATAGGGAGAGATTGGTAAAAGGGTACCAGCATTCAGCTCTAAGATGAATAAGATCTGAGGATCTAATGTAAAGCATGGTAACTATAGCTGATAATGCTTCACTGTAGAATTAAACTTTGCTAAGAGAGTAGAATTTCAGGGTCCTCTCACATACACCCAAAGGTAAGTATGTGAGGTGATGGAGGTGCTAATGGAGGTGATGGGGGGGCGGGGAATCTTTCTACAATGTATACGTATACCAAATCATCTTAAAATACGCTTTCAATATCTTAGCATTTTTATATGTTGATTATAGTTCACTGAAGCTAAAATTAAAAACAAAAACCCACAAAAGTAGACTTTGGATAAATAACGTTCAGGGCAACTCTGTGCTAGATGCCAGATATATGGAAGATGTCAAGTCATAGTTCTTCACAAGAGTCGCAACATTTCTCAACCATGAGGTTAAGTAGTTTAGTGACATTGTATTGCCAGGGGACAGAAAGAAGAGAGACAGGAGTAAATAGAACATGCCAAGTGGTATCAAAGTATAGAGGTTCCTTTCCATTGTGGGACACAGGAGACCACTTCCCCTGTCCTAGGTGCTGAGCTTCTACAGAGGAAGGGAAGCAGAGTGGAGTCCTTGTGTGATGGAGGCCTCGGTGAGTGGATTCCAGAATTGAGTGCACGTCTAATTTGGTATCTCTCGCTATTGAGAAAACAAACCAGCAGACCAACAGACTTCCACAGGAGTGTCTGAAACTTTGCAAGAGGAAAAGAGGAGGAAAACCTTCCCCCATCGCTTCACACAACCTCTTATCAGACACCTTCCACAAATAGCAGGTGTGAAACAGTACAGCAAACCAGAAAATAAAAACGGGGGGGAGGGGGAATGCTGACAAAAAAAATCAGATTTTTATGCCAAATTCTATTTTCTAAAAGCGACTGTCATCACTTCTCACTCCCCATTTCAAATCATTTAAAACTGCCCCTCACAGCAGCATTTCCAGAACTGTTCATTCCACCTGTATTCCGTGAGGACATGGATTTGTTGGGCAGGTGTGTTTGGGGAGCTGTTGTGTGTTTCACTGGATCCTGGAGAGTCTGAATGTACACAGCGTGGTCCAAGCTCCGGGACTCACGGCATTTCCAAATCTCCGTAACTGCTGAACACATTCAGGAAACACACTTGGTAAATTCCCCAGGAGCTAGTGTGGGGAGACCATGCTTTGAGATACTGGAGTGAAGGATGAAATGTAGGTCACTGACGGTAGGCCTTACATGGTTTGCTTATCTGGAATCTTCCAGACCTTCTGGCCTCATTATTTGACTGACTTTTCCTTTCTTCCATGAATGTCCTTTGGTAGAAAGCTGCTTATGGATTCTAAGGACACTGGATTCTATCTTACGCTTCTTGTGCTAGAGGCCTCTTCTGCCTTGTAATGATAGAAGTTATGTATGGCTATCATTGTGGGGCTCATCTGTAAAGTGGAGGGTCAGGTGAGCAAATGATCTTTAAAATCTCTTCATCCTCCATCCTTTACGAGGATGTGACTTTATTCTCCCCAGTGGTCCTCAAGTATGTTAATTCCTTTCTCTGAGCTTCATTTTTTAAAATCTGCAAAATGGGGGGAATTACAGAACATTTCTCCTAGGATTCTGTAAGGGTTAGATGGAATGTGAAGACTTCCTATTGTGATGTTATCAGTATGACTCCATGAAAATTAATAATAAGCTCTATCAACCGCTTACAAGAAAATTGTCACCGCATCACCTAGTGTTGGTCTTGCTTTAGAACGATGCATCCTGTGAGCTCTCTGGCTCCAAAGGCCTTTTACTGATGTAAAAATAACCCTTAAAGTGTTCTTAACATGTAGTTCAAAGAATGTTAATGTGCTCTGAGGCCAAACAAAGGGAAGTTTGATTGCCAAAAACTTATTTTTTTAAAAAAATAATTTTATTTCTAGGAGAGAGAGACAGCGTCAGCAGGGGAGGGTCAGAGAGACAGGGAGACACAGACTCTGAAACAGGCTCCAGGCTCTGATTTGGCAGTCAGCACAGAGCCCAACGTGGGGCTCGAACCCACGAACCGCGAGATCATGACCTAAGTGAAAGTCGGACGCTTAACGGACTAAGCCACACAGGCACCCCCTGGAAACTTAATTTTTAAACACCTTAAATAAATACGTGCGTTTTTTTTTTCTGATGGCAGAGAGTCAGGGCAGAATCTTGAAGGGAAGAATGTGACAGGACATACATTATGGCTTCGCAGGAAATTGGCTAGAGGAACTTGAAGCTGTATCAGCTGATACAAGTTTGAGGATAACCTTTGTACGTAAGAGACTTTAACCTTTCAGTGTGGTTTTCCTCCATGACTTTCTTGATGCTCAGAGACAAGTGAATGATATGGAATAGATGTTGTCCTTCCTTTGGATGTGCCTGCATTCAGTATGACCAAAGCCCAAACCCACCATCTTCCAGGTACAGACAAGACCCTGCCCTTGTCTCCATTCATGACTCTACTATCTACCCAGTTGCACAGCCCATATACCTCATTCCTCACTGTTCTTTTTTCTTTTCTTCTCACTTTCAAGTCCTCTTGAGTCTGTCTCTAAAATGTTACCATCCAGACTCCTAACCTTCTTCCCAGACCCCCTTTTGAACTCTCCCCAATCCCGCTTCATGGCAATTCCATCCTTCCAGCTGCTTAGGCTCCAAGTACTGGCATCAGCCATGCTATTCCCCTCTTTCTCCATGCCTCATCCATCATCAAACTATGGCAACCCCCCATCTTCAGAGTCTGTACAGAATCTGCCTACTGATCTGCACCTCTACCACTCCCATCGGCACCCAAAGCACCCCTCTCCAAGCCTAGATTTTTCTTTTCAGCAATTTCTTAGTCTGGTTTTCTGGTTGCTGTTCTTTTCTTCCTACAGAGTGAGATTTCTTGATCTTGACACTATTATTATTTGGGCACAGATAGTCCTTTGTTGTTAGGGGCTGTTTGGGACATTGTAAAGTTATAGCAGCATCCTCTGCCTATGAGATAGCAGTACCATGCCCCAACACTTGGGACACTGAAAACCCGACAGTGGCTTCCCACCCCTCAGGTCCCACAGTCACTACATAATTGCCCCAACTTCATTTTCTGCCTTTATCTGCTGTGTGTATTCATTTTCAGTCATGGTGGCATGGGGGACCTGTTCCTACCTCTGAAACTTTGCACTTACTATTTTTTCCATCTGGAAAAATCTTCCCCCAGATTACCACTTGGTTTGCTCCTTCATCTCCTCAAGGTGGTACTTCTGTGTAGTCATATGATGCTATATGCTGCATCCAGCAGGATAATCTTTGATGACTTGAGTGCATGTTCCCCAAATATTGTTAAAGAACAAAGAGTGACTTGACAAAAAGTACACATTATGACCCCCATTTTGCTAAAGGGAGAATCAAATGAGTATTTATATGCATACTGTTAATAATAAAAGAGGAAGTATACTGGAAGCATAGACACAGAAATGTTAACTGTGTTTATCTCTGTGCAGTAGCTTCACAAGCAATTTGTTTGCTGAGTACCTTTATTTATTGTACAAATTTTTCTATTTTGAAGACATTTTGTAATCCAAGAAAAACACTGAACACTATTTTAAAAAGAGGAACAGTATCATAATCCTAAATGGCTCCAAGATCCAAGGACCAATTGGGAAAATATGGAAAAGTGGAGCATAGTAAATTTGGGTGGACCCTGGCATTAAAACACCACTCATGAGAATCAAGGGAATATGTTTAGATGCTTTAAGTGAGGGGGCAGGTACTGAATTAAGTGACCTAGAATGTTCCCATTTATGGGGACCTTGGTAATCATAGAATATGACATCCTCCTCTTTAATAAGGTGGGAGCTCCAGAGAAATCAACTAGCCCAAAGTCACATAGTTAAATAGTGGCAGAGATGAGATTGTTCAATTATTTTTCATCAAGCATTTATTAGGTTTCCACTACATACTAGGTACAAGGACTACAATGGTGAGAGATAAATATAATCCCGCTCTTGAGTGCAATGCAGAAGAAACACACATGCACATACAAATTCAAATACTACAGAAAGTGCCATTCAGTATAGAAATCATTAGCTGCACATGACTGTACAGCACTTAAAGCATGGCTGGTCTGAACTGAGAGGTGCCGTAAATCTGAAATGCACATGGAATTTACATAAAGGCTGTATAATATCTCATTAATATTTTTATATTGATTGCATGTCAAAATGATAGTACAATAGTCTCCCCTTAGTTGTGGTTTTGCTTTCTGTGGTTTCTGTTACCCTCAGTCAACTGGGGTCCTGAAGCAGATAATCCTCCTTCTGATGAGCAGCTGGTCAGTAGCATCCTGATGCTCTGTCACATGCCTATATCACTCACCTCACTTCGTCTCCTCACGTAGGCATTTTCTCATCACACATCATCATAGGAAGGCTAAGTACAGCACAGTAAGATACTGAGAGAGAGGGAGAGACCATATTCACATTCCTTTTATTATAGTATATTATAATTGTTCTTTTATGATCGATTATTGTTAATCTCTTAGTGTGCCTAATTAATGAAATAAACTGTATCACAGGTATGAAAACATAGCATATAGAGGGTCCAGTTTTATTCACGGTTTCAAGCATCTACTGGGAATCTTGGAAGTATTCCCTACAGACAAGGGAGGGACTACTGTATTTGGAACATACTTCGTTAAGTAAAATATGTTATTGAGGTTTGTTCCTTTTTCCTTTTTTTTTTTTTTTTTATAAACATGGCTACTACTAAAAAATTCCAAATTACATATGTGGCTTGCTTCTCTATTACTTTTGGACAACATTGCATAAGCATTATGATGCATACTTGTTTGGTAGGATGATAGAAATGTAAGTGTCCATCAACTGATGAATGGATCAAGAGGATGTGGTTTATCTATACGATGGAATACTACATGGCAATGAGAAAGAATGAAATCTGGCCATGTTTAGCAACGTGGATGGAACTTGAGGGTGTTATGCCGAGCGAAATAAGTCAGGCAGAGAAGGACAGACACCATATGTTTGCACGTATAGGAGGATTAGGAGGAACTTAATGGAGGACCATTGAGGAGAAGAAGGGGAAAAACCGTGGGGGAGAGGCATGGAGGCAAACCATGAGAGACTCTTGAATGCCAAGAACAAACTGAGGGCAGGTGGGGGTGGGGGGGACGGGAAGGGGGGTGATGGGCATGGAGGAGGGCACTTCTGGGTGTTATATGGAAACCAACTTGACAATAAACTATTTTAAAAAAATAAAAATAAATAAAAGGCATTTAAAAAAAAAGAAATGTAAGTAGAGAGCTCAAGTTCAAGTTCTCTTCTCAATCTTGAGGACAGAGAAGGGCAAGAGATACATCAACTGTGACCTGGATGGTCAGCGAGCTTTAGGCTGGGATCAGGCTGAGGGCGTTGGGGGATAGAATTAAACACAAAATCATGGGGTGCCTGGGTGGATCAGACGGTTGAGTGTCCGACTTCGGCTCAGGTCATGATCTTGCAGTCTATGAGTTCTAGCCCTGCACTGGGCTCTGTGCTGACAGCTCGGAGCCTGGACTCTTCTTGGGATTCTGTGTCTCCTGCTCTCCCTGTTCCTCCCCTGCTCGCACTCTGTCTCTCTCTCTCAAAAATAAAGATTAAAAAAAAATTTTTTTAAAGGCAAAACCAAATATTTAGAGCAGGCCATGTTTTGCAAAGTCAGTGGCATGATTAACAAAAAAATTAAGGAACATGTTACAATCCTTTTTTAAAAAACTAGATTTCAGTCTCTAATGGAAGGTATTGACAGCCTTTTAATCCCAGGCCTGGGAATGGATATGTGGACTCCAGTGAGGCCAATACCACCGGCTCAGTCCTTTTTTTCTCCAATATCTTATTACGAGATAAGCTCATTTCAGGGAAGGGTAAATTCTGCCTAGACCCGAGAAAAATAATGACATTGAATTAGCTAGATAGATGGCAATGAGTAATCCACATGAAATTCTTAAATTTGGGCCGGGAAGGGAGACTCAGCATTGGTTCAAGTGTCTCTGATTATACAATTTATTCCCGGCCCAGAGAATGAATGTGCACTATAAAATATTTCTGGAATAACCTTTTAGTAAAAAACAATAGAAATTGTAAGACAAATTAAGGTTTAGTGTCGCAGAAGATTATAGTGTGAACAGACTATCCTCATAGGGTCTGTTTAACTGGTGACAAGCTGGAGGAGGGGAGCTCTGTAAGGATATTTGACATGAAAAATGTGAATTCGCTCTCTGAGTGTTTACTAGCGTTCACAAGTAGCAGGAAATGAGCTGTGAAATGTATTGTCAAACATTCAGTGTTCAAAATATAATGCATTACTTCAAGTTAGGCTTTTGGCTTTCTGAAATCCTCCTTGTCAATTTGTCCATCTCTAGGATAGATGAATTGGCCCCTTCTGGTGTCCATCCCGAGCTATAATGGCGAGCTGCGGCAGAAATTGGGACTTGGTTTTCCAGGAGCCATTTATAGTTCCCTTTCTTGCCTGCCTCAATTGCAGAGGTTGGGAAAAATCAAATATTTGCCCCTTGCGATTGGTGGTGGTAGTCATGTGACTCGTGTTTGTCCAGTGAGATTTGGGTATCTGTCTCTAGGGAGAACATTCTTTCCCAAATGAGAAAATGAAAGAGCCCTGCTGAGAGAGGACCCTGTGCCCTTTTGCTTTCTTCCTCCTTCTGCCTGATTTTTAGCGACAGGGCTGACATTTGTCTGCTATCACAGATATGGTGGTACAGCTGTGCAGATGCTGAAATGCTCCCGTGAAGTGCTCCCGTGAAATACTCCATGTTGGTAAATGGCAACTTTCCCAAGTCTCCCTCTCTCGACCTAATGCATTGCCCAAGCCCACAGGACCTCCCAATGATTCCAAAAGGAGAGAGCCTGGGCCAGCAGGGGTCTCCAGGCCTGTGCCATTTGTTAAATAATTTGGATGTCACCTCTACTGGAAGTGCAATGACCACCCTATAACCATGAGATCTCAAGCTACACACTCGGAAGGGAATAGAATATTCCAAGAAATTGGTTCACCTCAATTGGTGAAGCTGCAGCACCAGGCCAGGACATTGTTTTTTCAAATGTTTTATTATGGTAAAATATACATAACATAAAATTTACCATCTTAACCATCTTTATGTGTACAGTTCATTGGTATGAAATATGTTCATAATGTTGTGCAACCATTGACCCCATCCATCTCTAGAGCTCTTTTCATCTTGTAAAACAAACTCAGTACTCATTAAACACCAATTTCCCATTTTCTGGCTGCTGGCAGCCACCATTCTACTTTCTGTATCTGTGAATTTGGTTACTCTAAGTAGCTCCTACATGTGAATTCTATGGTATGTGTTTATGTGACTAGCTTATTTAATTTGGCATAATGTCCTCAGGTGTCATTCGTGGTGTAACATGTTGCAGACTCTCCTTCCTTTTCAAGTGTGAGTAATATTCCATGCTGTGCATATACTACACTTTGCTTATCTATTCATCCATCAATGGACACCTGGGTTGCTTGTGCATGTTAGTATCTGCCATGAACATGGGTGTACAGACTTCTCTCTGAGACTCTACTTTCAATTTTGGGGGGTATAGATATACCCAGAAGTTGAATTGCTGAATGATAGGTTAATTCTATTTTTATTTTTTGAGGAGCTACCCTTCTGTCACCTACAGTGTCTACATCATCCCAAGACTTAATATTGTTTGACATAGCCCACTGTGGGACAGTTTCCCTTACTCTATTTCTTGCATCTGAAAAAAATATACTGTTAGTTTTGATTCATAGAAACAAAATATTTCTCACCCCAGCTCTACTCAGGCATACCTGGTGTGTGAGAGTTCTCTACACTTTCCTATTGTGGATCTTTTCCTTTGATCTAACTGTCCCCTCTTTGGGGTCTTCACCTTTAAGATCTAGCTTTCTCTGGTCATCTCTGATGTGACCTGTTGTTCAGATGACAAATATTTATCAGAGGAATAAGCGAGTGAAAGAAACAGACCAAAGAGGTTCACTTTAAATGTAACACACTCACAGAGATTTTTCTAATATATGTTTGGTTTTTATAATCCATGTTTGCTCCCCCTCAATTATTTTATTCCCCTATCCTCTTCCTTTTCTTTCTCCATTACTCTTTTCTTCATTTGCTTGTTCATTCATTGACATGCTAATGAGATTAATATTTATGGAGTACCCCCTCTTTACTAGGAGCCAGTGTAGGCTCTGAGAACGCAGGGCTTCATGAACTGAACAAAGTCCTTACCTCATGAACAGGGAGACAAAGAAACATCAGTCAATCGATCTATGTCAGATGGTGATAAGTGCTATAGAGAAAAAAGAAATAAACAGTGTTAGGAGATAAAAGGTAGTAGAGCTGCCATTCTGGATGAGAAAAGCCCCTTGGAAGAGGTGATATTCGATCAGAGATGGGGATAAATGAGGACGCAAGTCACACAGGGCTAGAGGGAAGAACAGTTCAGGCACAGGACCCAAGGTGTGGACTTACCTGGCAACAGAAAAAGAGACTCGGGGTGTGGGGGAGGGAGGGGATGAGCTTGGAGAGAGAGTTAAGGGCTTCTCTCCCTTCTCCCTCTTCCCACCTGTTGTCATTCTTGTTACACAATAGGAGTTTCTGGCAGGGACTATGGCAGCAGGTAATCCAAGAGACCACACTGCTCACTTTTCTTATTGTCTAGCTCCTCCTCCTGTGTTGGGCTCTTTGGCTTGCTACCAGTACTTTCCAGGCTCCAACTCTTGTCCCAACACTGAGTCTGAAGGATATCTTCAGACATCCTCTTGTGGGCCGTGACACTCATCTTTCCAGTATCTAGACTTACCTTGTCACCAATCCTCACCATCTCTCACTGTTTGACCATGTCCCACTTTAGGATCTATATTTGGTTTATTAATTAGGATGCAAGCAACAGAAATTACTCAAGCTATTGGGTGAAATAAAGAGGCAGGTTTATAGTAAGAATATAGGGTGGTTTGTTTAGAGTCTGGCTCTTCATTAAAAACCTACCTGTGATCTTTCAGACCTGCCCACAGACAGTTACAAAGGCTTTTTCTAGCAGACCTCGGAGGAGGAAGCTGCCCTCTTGACACGAGGCGTGGGGCACAGCCAAGGCATTAGAATCTCTGAAGGGAGTTGCAATAAAGGGTCAGCCCACGCCGACCATGCTTTCATGCAGGGCTCTACTGCTAGCCTAGGAGCCTCTTTATTGAAGGACTTCAGCAGAGGCTTTCCAAAGGCACCTCTGCCCAGACCATATTATTTAGGGAAAGGAGGGAGGATCTTGAAGACCTTGTTCTCCACTCTGACTCAGCACTCAGTAATTTCACACTCATGAGCCATTCCCTATCCCTGTTCATGAGGGTCCATGAAGAGCCAAGTCACAGAGAAAGAGACCATTGGTTCTTGGGTGGGGGAGAAACCATATTTATGGAGGGCAGATGTCCATGACTTTAGACAAAATGAACTGTGTCAGTATTTCTAAAAGAGCTGATAACTTCCAGAAAGATGAATAAACACACTTCGAGAAAATTAGAGCTGGAAGGTTCATTTTTACCTTGCTTTTCCAGCCAAACTGCAGACATCACCTGCTCAACAGGATTGATAAGCAGTTTGCACACAGTGTTGAAAGGTGTGAGATTTCCACAATTAGTTCCTCCGATTTCACTTATTTAAGCAGAAGCTTCCTTGAAAGTTGACTACTTCTTTCTCCTATTCTTCTGTATTAAAAAATCAGTTATTTGGGTAGAAATGCTGATATTTTAATAGTCATCACTTTTTTGGTAAAAGTTTAAAAAACGGTTTATTAATGAGTTTAGCAAAATCCATAGTTAGATTGGATTAGATTAGGTAAATTTGCTTGGTTGGGTGGATTTAGACCAGATAAACTGAAATACGAGAATTTTAGTAAAAATCTGTATTTTTTTTTCATTGAAATATGAAAATTATTCCACTGAATCACTCTTTATAGAAGCTGGACACATTGCTGACTTCTGCCTGCTCTTGAGTTTGTATCTGGCAAATGTCAATCCAAATATATGTATGTATATAACATAGATAATATATATACATATATAATATATGTTTGGATCTAAATGAATATATACATGCACAAATATGCATATGTGTACATATATATGTATTTCCTATATACCATCTGCACATGTGCTGTGCTGTATATATATGTGTATATACATATACACACCAATTATTCACAATTCCATATCCTGTGTTCCCAGCCTCACAAAGGATTTCTCTTCTGTGAGTGGAAATTGTTGACAGCCTCGCCTATGTTTTTTTTTTAAATGTTTTATTTATTTCTAGGAGAAAGAGAGAGATCGTGAGCAGGGGAGGGTCAGAAAGAGAGGGAGTCACAGACTGAAACAGGCTCCAGGCTCTGAGCTGGAAGTCAGCACAGAGCCCGACACGGGGCTCGAACCCACGAACCGTGAGATCATGACCTAAGCGAAAGTCGGACGCTCAACCGACTGAGCCACCCAGGCACTCCGAGCCTCGCCTATGTTTTGTTGGCAGTCCTTGGTCAGTATTTATAGTCCCACATCTTAAATGTCTCAAGTGTATGAATGATTTATGCTTGATGTTAAGGGTCCCTCCAACTGCCAACCACTTCAGGGGTTATGGCGCCCCCCACCCTCTTGCCAAGCAGATTCACTCATTGTCCCTGAAAACCTCCCTCTTTCCTAAGTCATCGCCTTGCTACTGAGGTAGGTAATTCTGGCATGGGGATGACGGAGCAGAGCATTGATGGGATAACACCCCTCCAGCTTTCCTTTGTGAGGGCAATGGATACGCTTCTTCCACTGTTGTCTTCCTCTCTGGGGAATTATAAAGCTGGGAATGAAAAATAAGTAAACTATGGGGCGCCTGGGTGGCTCAGTTGGTTGGGCAGCTGACTTCAGCTCAGGTCATAATCTCAGTTTGTGAGTTCAAGCCCCGCATTGGGGTCTGTGCTGACAGCTCGGAGCCTGGAGCCTGCTATGGATTCTGTGTCTCCCTCTCACTCTGCCCCTCCTCTGCTCACACTCTGTCTCTCTCTCTTTCTCTCTCTCTCTCCCTCCGTTCCTCTCTCTCTCAAAAAAAAAACATTAAAAAATAAATGAAATATAAGATATCGATAATAATTTGTATTAGTATAATGCTTTTTGACTCATGAGGCATTTTCCTATGTATGAATTCATTGGATCCTCACCAAAACCCTGTGATGTAGGCAGAGCAATCATAATGGTTCTATCACAGATGTATGAAGGAGATTCAGAGAAGCCAAGCAACTCACCTAAGGTCACACAGCTAGCAAACTGCAGAGCATGGAAGAGAGACTCAACCTTTTTGAAGCTCCTCATCCAACAGGTTTTTCATCATACCCTTCACTATGGTTTTTATTTAAGCAAAAGATGTATCCATTTTTCCATAAATTGCCCTAACAGCAAATTTCTTAGCCTATTAATGCATTCTGAAACCTGATAAAATGGCTTTTCATCCAGGGGTGTGGAATTTTAGCTTCTAGGAGCTAGGTAGCCTTTCCTGTTTTGCGTGGGTCTTAAAAGGCCAGGGTGGGAGAGGAGATACAGTCTGTCCATCATCCTCCCTTTTACAGGGATGCCAGCCCCCAAAAGAAGCTGCAAATGAAAAACAAAACTGGCTTCCATCTCATTGTGATTCCATATATGAAGACCTTGGTGTGACCCAACTGACTGCATTCCTCTGCCATGTTCCCTTCTCCTTTCCCCCACCCCCTGTATGTTACCCATCGCCAGGTATAGGTGCCTCTCTGTCCTGTACAGGACCCTGTTGGGATTATTGCAAGTGCATTCCTTCACTTTCCCTGGGAGACCACTGGGTGTGAGGGGATGTCTGTAGGGAGCTAGCTCCTCGCTTTCCCTCTTTCCAGATCTTTCATGTATTTCTTTCCTGCTTCGGCTTAGTGCCAAATATCCAACCTGGGAAAGAGAACTCAGTGTGATGTTAGGGAGACATGAGAAGGAAGAGCAAGAACCAGGAGACAGGGAGAGCAAAATTCTTTGAGGGCTGAAGTAGTGACCAGTGCAATTTTAAACACTTAAAAAAATCCATGTCAACTGGATATCAGAAATGAATTTTAAAAACCTCACGATGCCCACAGCTGCCAAGAGCAGAGTCCCTCGGGGCCAAAGCAGTTTAGCCTACGGTGCTCCCTAAGCTAAGAAAATCAAGTGTCTAAATTCATATCTTCACCTTCCCTAAAAATGGCAAGATACGTAAGCCAATTTCTATTTTTGGTCAACCCACCAAAGTCGGCCAAATATGAGCTCCAGTTTTAATGTAAGATTTCTCCCAATAGAAAAGTACTTCTGTTGTTACCAGCTTTATCTGAACACGGTAATATTAATAATATTGAGAATTACTTGTTTGAGGCCTCTGTCTTCCAAAATAAATCTTGGAAAGTCGGGCTCTAGTATTTTTGGAGGGTATTCATTAAAATGACTTTCAAAAGTGAAGGGAGCCATGCTTCTTTAGAAGGAAAATTGAAGAGGTAAGATAATTTATGTTGGTTTCATCCCTTGTGAAGGTTTTGTGAAGCAGCCACTTCCTGGCTGTTTTCCTTATGAAGGAGGGATTGTAAGTCCCTGGCCCCCTGCTTTGCAGAGACTCCTGCAGAGATGCAGGAGAATGGTTGGGAATGGACAGTTTTGTGTTGATGCTAAGCAGAGCTTCATCCCAGATAGGAGTTCACATGTGCATGGTTGAGATTGGGTTAGGGTTCCCCAGTCCCTTTTTCTTTTCTTTTCTTTTCTTTTCTTTTTTTTTTTTGGAGTTTATTTATTTACTTATTGAGAGAGAGAGAGAGAGAGAATCCCAAGCATGCTCTGCACTGTCAGCGCAGAACCTGAGGTAGGGCTCAACCCATGAACCCTGAGATCATGACCCAGGTCGAAACCAAGAGTCAGACACTTACCCAACTGACTGGGCCACCCAGGCACCCCCGCTCCCAGTTCACTTTATAGCCAGAAGAGGGGAAAATGTAAGGTTTCTTTATTTGTGTGTGAGGCAGACTTGGCTTCTGGTCTTCTGTGGTTTAAATATTTCCTGACATTTTTGCCTTGTATCCTTACTACCCCCTTTCAATTCCTTATTCGTCTTTTGTTCTATATTCTCAAGACCTTGCTCTCTGATGCAGTTGACTCGGATCCATGAGTTGGCAACAAGGTTTTTGAACATTTGCTAAATCAGCTATCCTGCACGTCCCACCCAGGCACACGGCAGGTCTCTGCCATATGACTGGAATTCATTTTTCGTGCTCTCATCCATCCAGTGATGAGAACCTTCCTTGTCCAGTCCATGTTGCCTAAGTGTCAACTCAAGGGGTAGCACATCACCTCAAACACTTATTTGTGGACAGGGGAGCTGCTTGATGCCGCCATGTTCATTATATTGCAAGTTGCTTCATTTCACAGCATCTACCTCATGATATCATTAAAGTTTGGCAACATGAGGGGACTTATCCCATTAGAAAAAGGAAAGGAAAAGCTGTTAAATACAATGAATGACTGGTGGAAATTTCAAACCAATTCCAGATTTTTTTTTTTTTTTTTTTGGCAAATGCCTAGTTGTCTATGGTTGCAGAATCATTGTTTCTTCCCCCCCTCTTTCCCTGCCTTCTCCCCTTTCCTCTGCTCTTCTGTGTCTCGCTGGGGTCCTTCTCCCTCTTTCCTCCCCCCTTGCTTCTTCACTCCCTCTTTCTCAACACTCGTGTCATTTCTGAATCTGTAGCAGGATCTTCTTGTGGTTAAATAAGCAGAGGATTTAGGATTTGAAACTCAAAGCCCTTTGATGGTGAGTGGCCTTGAATGGGTCATTTAAACTTGCTAAGTACCCTTGGGGATTATGCCCATCTCACGGATGTGGAGCTAATACTCAAAGAGGTTGAGGAGATTGCTGAATGTGGCCCACTGGGAAGTGGACAAACTAGACTTTGAACAGCCCTTCTGGTACCAGATTGCATCCTTTAGTGGGCATTTTATAATGAGAAGTAGGTAGGGGTGATGCATCCTAAAGACCTGGACCCTCCACATTTAGTACCTAATCCACATTGGAACCAGATACCTTCTCCACCGTGGCGTGTACCCATGCCACTCATCTTGTCCTTCTCATACTTGGTGTTGCTTGAGCATCTTCTTTCCTTCCTTAAAGTCCTCTTGATCAGGGGAATCTCCACCTCGTGGGCAGTGTTCTCTAGGACTTCTTGTCGACAAAGGAGATGGGGCCCGTGGGGCTGTAAGACCACCCCTTTGTTTTCACTGTGATGTTTCCACTTTATGATCTAGTGGGTTTCTTTACAAAATTTTACTCAAAGAAAGCCATCTGCTTTTTATACACCCCTCACCCACACACAGCATATTTGCAAATCATTATCTTTAGCCAACCCTTCCAAACTGCGCAGTAAAAATCTGAGGACGTAGAGGTAATGAGAGGAAGACAGTAGGACTTGAGAAATAGAAGGCATGTCCCATGATGTAGCCAGGGAACTTGAGCCAGGACACAGCTCTGATGCCAGGCAGGAGTGGAGAGGCAAAAGCAGGCTTAATGAGTTGTCCTCAGTGTCAGGATGGCGATTCCAGAAGGATCTGGATAATGATACCTGTCACTTACCTGCCAGACAGAGGTTGTTTTGCTTCTTGGGAGGTGTCTTTCCTCTCTGTTAATCTGGCTTATCAGTGGCTAACACCTATTTTTTTTTTTTAATTATTTACGTTACTAGAATGTGGGTTGTATTTTGACAAAAAACAAAACAAAACAAAAACCTCTAAGCCATGCTGAAATAGTAGTAATTACAACTAAATGATCACTCTACTGTTCCTATACCTCACTGTCATTGTTACTCATTCCCTCAGGCCATCTTGGTTTGGCTCTGCTGCTTGAGTAGGGCTCTTTGTGGCCCCGACTGAGCTTTATCACACACTCACGAGACACAGTTCTCACATTTTTAATGAGCACTTGCTCTTCCTTTGGCAAGCTGAGCTCAATTCTGGGTTCTTACTTACCATGTTACCTTAAACAAGTCAGATTCTCCCCTCTCACATAACAAGAAGTCTGGACCTAGGTGGTTGCTGACCCTGGCTCAGTATTAAAGGATATCTGGGTTTGTGCTCAGAGTCTCTGAAATGATTGACCCCTTACCAGTCTTGATGGGAAGATGGTGGCCACAGCTTTAGGCAGGACATCCTCATTCAAGGCAGCAAGAGGGGGAAGGGCCTCTCCTACCTCTTATCAGAGTAGAATGTGCTTTGTTCCACACTATAGTGGGCATCCTTTATACTCCCTTGTGGCAGCTGACAGATTTGCCATAAGTATATGTATCCCTCAGTGTAGCAAAGCTAAAGTTTACACGTCAGTCAACATTTAGCAGCCTGTTTATGCCCAGAACATCACTGGAAAACCACTTGCTTATATTGGCGGTGGTATTTCTTATTATCCAGAAAGTGGGGTGATAAATATATAACTCTGCAAAGCCAAAATGAACAAACCAGAGACCAGGGAAGGCCAGGCAAGCCTGGGGCTGCCTCCTGGGTTTGAAAGTCTTTGCACAAGTGGCTCCTGTTGACTACTCTGGTCCCAGTTCTTAATTTCCTGCAGCTCAGTCTGTCTTGCCCCACTGACTGCCTCCTGCCCGAGCTCATTCTAATGTATAGTCTTTATTTATTTATTTATTTATTTATTTTAATTTTTTTCTTAAATAGTTTATTGTCAAGTTGGTTTCCATATAACACCCAGTGCTCATCCCCACAAGTGCCCTCCTCCATGCCCATCACCCCCTTCCCCTACCCCCCACCCCATCAGTCCTCAGTTTGTTCTGGACATTCAAGAGTCTCTCCTGATTTGCCTCCCTCCATCTCCCCAACTATTTTTCCCTTTCTTCTCCCCCACAGTCCTCTGTTAAGTTCCCCCTAATTCTACTACATGTGCAAACATGATATTTGTCCTTCTCTGCCTGACTTATTTCACTCGGCATAACACCCTCAAGGTCCATCCATGTTGCTACACATGGCCAGATTTCATTGTTTCTCATTGCCAGGTAGTATTCCATGGTATAGATAAATCACATTTTCTTGATCCATTTGTCAGTTGATGGACACTTAGGCTCTTTCTGTGTTTGGGCTATTGTGGAGAGTGCTGCTGTGAACGTTGGGGTCCATGTGCCCCTATGCATCAGCATTCCTGTATCCCTCTGGTAAATTTCTAGCAGTGCTATTGCTGGGTCATAGGGGAGTTCTATTGTAAGTTTCCTGAGGAACCTCCACACTGTTTTCCAGAGGGGCTGCACCAGTTTATATTCCCACCAACAGTGTAGGAGGATGCCCGTTTCTCCACATCCTCGCCAGCATCTAGAGTTCTCTGATTGGCTCATTTTAGCCACTCTGACTGGTGTGAGGTGGTATCTCAGTGTGGTTTCCAATAACAGTTTTACCATCTAAAATGGTTCTTGTGGGGCACCTAGGTGGCTTAGTCGGTTAAGTGTCCAACTTTCACTTAGGTCATGATCTCGCGGTTCGTGGGTTCGGGCCCCGCGTCGGGCTCTGTGCTGCCAGCTCAGAGCCTGGAGCCTGTTTCAGTCTGTGACTCCCTCTCTCTCTGACCCTCCCCTCCTCACACTGTCTCTCTCTCTCTCTCCTAAAAATAAATAAAAAAACATTTAAAAAAATTAAAAAAAAATAAAATGGTTCTTGTTCCTTTGCTCCTTTTCTTTCAGTCATTCCTGGGACCTCAGCTCAATGGTCACAGGGACAGTATCTGTCCTTTTCACTACTGACCTGGAGCACTTTGATGAACAGCTAAACAGGTGTTGACTACATGAGAAAATGAACAGACAAATGTCACCAAGGAGAAGAACGGGGTTTTCAGTGATTTCAGGGAGGGTGGATGACTTATTGGAGAACAGAATATTTTCATGAAAATATGCACTATCCATAGGCCATGACAATGTGACAGAGGTCTTATGTTAACCCATTCTTCTATGTGTTCCAGTCAGAACACACATAATACGATCTCTTTTGCAGATGTGGGTGGTACCAGCCTATTATTTCAGGGTCCTTGATGCAGCCATTTGAGCTGTTCTTGGCAGCTATTTTATGCATTCATGATTTAGGGCAGAGTGACAAAGCCATCTATATATAAAGAGAAAAAAAATCCTCCAATGCTCTTCAGCGTATTGTCTTCCAAGAGAACCTTCAGTTCTCACTCTCTGCCAAACACCAGCCAGTGCCAGAGAGACATAGAGAGAGAAACCTCAAAAGAAGCAATGGACAGAAAGATCAGGGGAGGTAGCGTTTCCTGATCACGGTACTGCAGACACAAGCTTGTGCCCACTTTGCACTTTTTGATGAAGGCAACACGGGGATTTTCATTGAAAATCCAAATGAAATGGCAAGTCACGCACAGAGGGGACGATCTGACAGAGTGATATCTTTCCAGTCTCAAAACCTTGGAGTATTTGGCACAAGTCAAATGGGCTCCTGACAGTTTTGTTACCTGAACCACTGTCCAGTTCAGTCCTTTTCCATGAAGAATGTGTTCTTTGTGCCCCTGCCAATGTGCCAGAAACAAGGCAACATGTCCCCTGCATTGAAGCAAAAGCAAAGGTTGTCAGCCATCTTGGCAGGCAAGAAGTTATTGTCTATAAGTTTAGGAGCTTTTAGCGTTTGGTATCTTTCCTATTTTAAAAGGATTGTGTCACAAGTGAGTCACCTTGCAAGTGTCCACAGGTAGTAAGAAAATGAAGCAAAATAACACTGTGCACCTTGATTTTATTCCCCACATCAAGGCAGAGAGTTTCTTTTTTTTTTTTTTTAAATGTTTTATTTATTTCTAGGAGAGAGAGAGACAGCGTGGACAGGGGAGGGTCAGAGAGAGAGGGAGTCACAGACTGAAACAGGCTCCAGGCTCTGAGCTGGCAGTCAGCACAGAGCCCGACGCGGGGCTCGAACCCACGAACCGCGAGATCATGACCCAAGGGAAAGTTGGACGCTTAACCGACTAAGCCACCCAGGCGCCCCATCAAGGCAGAGAGTTTCTAAGGCAAGAGCATTCCTTAGGTAGAAGACCCAATGGGACACATGACCAGGTTGAGACATATGGCATTTCTCTCATCTCCACAGATGAAGAAGAAGAAAATGTAATTGCCCAGAGGAGAGAAAACAAAAGGAAACAAAGGGAAGTCACTCGAATATGGTTGCAAGAACATTCTATTGAAGTTGCATGATGACTGGGTCCCTAGAATGAGAGCATAAGTGATAGAAATGGCAGGTGTGAACACATTTCTTCACAAATCCTCAAACACGAGGTCAGATAGATTTGAACTCTAAAAGCTTAAAAAACATATAGTTCTGAGACTGTGACTCTAAGTCCTCTTTCAAAGATCTCCATGTGTGATTTTATAGCGTTGGGGGGTGGGGGGAAGGAGAAGTTGTTATTTTACCAACTGCAGAGTCTTCTGGTGATTTGATGATGTAAATGAAATGCTGTTTGTAGGCTCTTCCCACTCCCCTCCCCCTTAAAATAGAGAAAAGGATAAAACTCAATTTCCCAATAAGCACCAGTGGAAAAAAAGTGGTGAAGGAGGGGGCAGAAGACAGGCCACTTTATTTTCTTAGCCACCTGTTCTCAGTTCCCATTTTTCTTCCAATAAAAACTCCAGTCAGGTTGTATTTTGATGCCTGTCACTCCACATTCATCAGGTGACAGGACTGTTCTAAACTAATACGTTTAGCTCTGGACGTGTAGCCTGAAGAAAGTGCCAGAATCAGAGAGCACTTTCTGTTGACACCGGCACTGGGGCTCCGGACCTCACCTAATAGCACCCCAATTCTGTATGCACCAGTCTGCTTGCTTCATTTCATCTGGCAAAGTCAATATAAGAATTAATAATAGCTTTCCAATCTACAAATAAAAGTATGCCACTTTAAATTTTTGGCAGTGAGCTGGCATTTTGTCATTTAATCATTTCACATCATTACACTGCAATATGGGATGTAATGACATGACACTCGTAAATGACAAACACTTGGTCTCTCCTGTACGGGAAGAAATAATGTAATAGGAAGCAAATTATATCCTTAAAGGTTGCCAGAGCTTCACTCCCACAATTTGGGATTAAGATACTGAGCAGGTACAAGGTGAAGAAAAGGAGAATCTCTCCTACAGATGTCCTGGATGAGACATAAGGTGACAAGTGGATGGGACATTCCTAGTGTTGTCAACAGCCTTTCCTCATAGCAGGTGCCCATGTGGAAAGCTGTGCACGAGCTGGCTGTTTGGTTTTGAAGGACTAGCTGAGATGGGGACAAGGGAGGAAACTATGGTTGACAAATGTCCCTTTTTCATTTTTACAATTCTGTTGTCATTTGCTAAGACTAATCGGCCCCTGCTTAATGGTTGTTCAAATATCACATTAGATACTACATGGCTAATGAATGTCCTACAAAATGGCCATCCCTAGTTAGTGCCTCTAACCCTTGGGAAATTCCCTCCTCTGCAGGACACCAAACCAGATTTCTTCTTCCTGTAAGATCTGAGAGCCACCTCACGTTGAACGTGTTCTATGCAAAGCTCATGACATCCTAGCACAAACTTGTTTCTTCCCTAGTGTTCACTCTGGATAAGTGACCCCGGCCTTCCAATAGTGCATGACTAAACCTTAAGTCTGAACCATTTGTCCCCCCTGACTTCCCTCTCTGATCCTTCTAGAGAATAGAGATGGCATGTTGAACACTGGTTCAACAAGGACTTCAACCTACCAGGACAGACACCAGCTGTACCTGGTCAGCCCCCAGTGGGGCCTCCTGGTCAAATCCTTCACCTTTTTGGTTCAGCTTCCAAGTAACACTCCTTCTTCCACCTCTCAGTCTTCAGTAGAGCCTCCTGGTCTGAGCTCTTTCCTCTCTTTTTAATTTTTTTATTTTTTTATTTCTAGGAGAGAGAGAGAGAGAGACAACATGAGCAGGGGAGGGTCAGAGAGAGAGGGAGTCACAGACTGAAACAGGCTCCAGGCTCCGTGCTGGCAGTCAGTACAGAGCCCGATGCGGGGCTCGAACCCACAACCGCGAGATCATGACCTAAGCGAAAGTCGGACGCTTAACCGACTAAGCCACCCAGGTGCCCCAAGCTCTTTCCTCTCTTACCTGGACAGCCACCTGAGTTTATTCTCCCCCCCACCCCATTGCATACAACCTCCCAATCCATTCTCCAAACTGCAGCTTGAGACCACTGCACAGTGCAGATATAATCTTTCAGTCGACAGCTCAAAAGTCCATCAGTGAGCATCTGCTGATAGAGTAAAGAGCGGCTGGCTTCCTGGGATCCATGCACAGCATGTACATTTGATCAACTGGGCCTCCTGATGCACATCCTGCTCCATGTTTTCTGTGTTCCAAACCCACTGCCTTATGTTTTTTTCTCAGATTCTTTCACTTATCATAATCCCCCTCTAATAGGTCCATTCGTCTGGGACACTCTCCCCACTGCTTCATCTAGTTGACTTGTATTTATGTGTCAGTTCTCAACTCACCTGTCATCCCTGGGGGTGGAGACTGGGGCCTGGTATGAGTTATGTCCCATGGTTGTCACCCTCTTAGAACCTTTGAAGCGTATAATCTCAGTTTGTAGTTACATGTTCACCGATGTAGTTATTCAGTTAACATCATCCTACTGTTCGCCATGTTCCAACATGGCAGGGAACATATTTTTGCTCATTGTATTTCCAGCTTTGGCAGAAAACCTGGCATAAGCAGTTGCTTTTTCATCCAGTCAACAAATATGAACTGTCTGTTAAAGGAATAAATCTGCAGAGGGTCTGAGGTCTTGCCCAGAGCATTTGGGCACCACCCTTGCTGTGGAGTTCCACGGTCTTGTTCTTCTGCTGGGAAAAGTAATTTGCAAAATAATTTTAAACTGAAAATGGATTCTTCTGTCATAAAGAGAGGTTGGAGCCATGACACTAAATCCATCGTCCTGTTAAAGAAAATGTGTGATCATCTCACCTCTAATATTTGTTATTAAAAACTTCACGCCAGGCTCAAATGAATTCTATGAAGGTACAGTTGATAAGGACCCTTTGGGTGCGATGAGGAGAGGAAACTAACCCAAACCGTATGGTTTTCAGTTTGCCTGAAAGTATAAGGCAATTCTAAAAGCAAGTTACTTAGTGGAAAACCTTCCCTGGGTCCTTGCCATGTGCATCACAGTGTAATTCAGGACCAGGGCTGATCATCAATGAACAGGTAGCTACCAACTGAGAGTATATGCTTCAAAGGTCCGAAGAGAGTGACAACCACAGAAAATGACCCATAGCCTGTTCCCCTGGGGATAACACTCGAGCTGACAACTGAAATAGGTGTCACCTGGGTAAAGTGGAGAGAGGGTGTTTGCCCCCCCAGGAGACATTTGGCAACATCTGGACATTTTGATTGACATGACTGGGTGGGAGCATGCTACTGGCATCGCATCCGCTCAAAGCTGGGGATGCTGCTAAACGTCCTCCAAAGCACAGGACAGTCCCCTGCACAGAATTACGTGGCCCCAAATGCTAAATCCTCTGAGGCTGAAAAACCCTGGTGTAGAGCATTTAGAAACCTGGCAGCTGAGTCCTAATGACTCAATGAGGAGATCCTCTGCAGCAAGGCCAACAGCACACACTCTCTGCCAGTATAGACGTGGGCTCTTCCAATCTCCATATAACAGACCCATGAAAAGGCAGGAACCATGGCAGAGGGACATATATAAGAAAAAGGCTGGGAGCAGAGAGTGCTTTGTAAATATTAACCCAGCTGTAGAGGCCACATGTATCTTTGAGTTATGACCTGATAAGGGTTTTGAGAGTTTGCCAACTACACGTTCAAGAAAAACACAGAAAAAAGTGAGCTGATGACATCCGTGATGCAATTTCCCTTTAAGCACAGCCTCATAAATACCGACCATAGAGTCCCACTGAACTTACTGGAAATTTCCCAAAAACCTTGGAAAATAGACAAGTGCAGGTGGTAAGGTATTTACTGAAATGAACTGTCTGTGAATGAAAAATATGTGAGCAAAATAGATATTTTATCTGTCATTTTATTCACAGAAAGAGATCCATTAAGTTTCTCCATTTCATTTTGTTCCTGTTTGGTCTGAAAGAAACACTTAAAACTAGTTCTTCATTTTCTTTAAAAAAAAAATCAGTATGGAAAATAAGGGACTCCATACTCCCCCCACTCACAGAAGACAGTAATTGTTTTAAAACCTTGGAAACAACTTCTGAAAATACCAAAATATATCTCACTGCTGATGCTAATCTTGTAGGTAAAATGAAAACAAGAAGCAAGTTGCTGGTCAGAGAGCTTTAAAGTCCATTGACTCTTTCTAGGCAAGTAGAGTTGGTCACTGCAAATCCACATTCTTAATAAGCCAGAAACTCCTGCAGAGGACTGATATTAAGAAATAAACTATAGGGGCACCTGGGTGGGTCAGTCGGGTAAGCATCTGACTTTGGCTCAGGTCATGATCTCACGGTTTGTGAGTTCAAGCCCGGCTTTGGGCTCTGTGCTGACTGCCAGCTCAGAGCCTGGAGCCTGTTTCAGATTCTGTGTCTCCCTCTCTCTCTGCCCCTCCCCTTCTCATGCTCTGTCTCTCAATAACAAATAAAAAATGTTTTAAAAAAACTTTTTTAAAAGAAATAAACTATAACATATTTACTGAGCAACCTTTACCTGCAAAGCACTCTGCCTAACCTGAAGGAGATAAAGAGATGAGTAAATTATGATCTTTGACCTCAAAGAACTTCACTCTATTTTTAAAAAAGGAGCAGTAATACATGGAAAGTGAAATTAATTAATTAAATTAATGCTATTCCATTTTTTAAAATCTCCATGCAACTTAAATTGAAATTGAAATTTTAGTCCCTTGGTTACACTGGTCACATTTCAAGTGCTCAGTGTCCACATGTGACTCCTGGCTACCATATTGGATCACACAGATGTAGTGACATTTCCATCTTTACACAGAGTTCTATCAAAGTTCCATTCTAGAGTGCAAATTTATTTTTTTATAAAAAAAATAAAATCTAATGTTTAACCAATCCTAACAAAGCTTTGATATTGGTTAGACCTGAGACCTGAGTTCAAGCTCTGGCTTTGCCATCTGCTACACACTTGACCTGAGTCATGTCTCTTAACCCATCTAAGCTCGCCAGTGCTCTTTTTTTTTTTTAATTTTTTAATGTTTATTTATTTTTGAGAGAGACATAATGTGAGTGGGAGAGGGGCAGAGAGAGAGGGAGACACAGAATCTGAAGTAGGCTCTAGGCTCAGAGCTGTCAGCAAAGAGCCTGACGTGGCTCAAACTCATGGACCACAAGATCACGACCTGAGCTAACGTCAAATGCTCAACTGACTGAGCCATCCAGGTACCCCTACCCTGTGCTCGTCTTTTTTTTTAAATAAAATTATTTATTTTGTAAGAGAGAGAGAGAGAGAGCGCAAGCAGGGGAGGGGCAGAGAGACAGGGAGAGAGAGAATCCTAAATAGGTTCTACACTGTCAGCACAGAACCCAATGTGGGG
Source organism: Proteles cristata cristata (assembly GCA_017311185.1). Classification (NCBI taxonomy): domain Eukaryota; kingdom Metazoa; phylum Chordata; class Mammalia; order Carnivora; family Hyaenidae; genus Proteles; species Proteles cristata. Next base: position 97,182 of record JAESUZ010002959.1, read on the forward strand.
CTTGATCTCATGAACCATGAGATCATGATCTGAGTTGAAATCAAGAGTTGGATTCTTAACCCATTGAGCCACCCAGGTGCCCCCTTCCCGCCCCCCCCACCATGTTCATCTTTAAGAGAGAGAATAATAGCACTTATCTCACAAGTCTGGAGTAAGGATTAAATGAGATATTACACACAGAGCATTCAATCACAGGCACATACTCAATCAAGTATTGCTATTTTTGTTAGCGTCAATCATTTTAACTGGCCAGTGTGGCAAAGATAAGCACGTTCACTCACTAGTCCCTTCCCTCCCCACCTTTCTCAGTGCCTTGTCAGTGCGGCAGGCGCTGTGACTGAAGTTGCTGTTGTGGATGAAACATGTCAAGGAGTCACTCTGGATGGAGGATGCAAAGTCCCTGTGGAATTCCCCATGCTCTCTCGTTCCTTTAGGTGGCGGGCAGAAAGGCCGTGGGTTCAGTGGCCACAGTCACAAGGACAAGATGGCTTGTACCCACTGAGTCACACAGCAGGGAGCTGCTCTACCTTCAGAGGCCTTTGTAGGAGCAAGAAATAACCGTATGGGTTAAGCCACTGAGATTCAAAGGTGATTGTCTACAACTGAAGGGCTAAACTCATTTGAGACAATAGGATTGATGCAGACCTACCTTCATCCACCCAGTACTTCTCAGACCTATGAGTCTGGGCAATATTTTGTTATATTAATTGATGTACTTTTTATTTGGGGACTTGCCTTTTTATCTTCTTCCAAGCTAGGCTGCGAGGTCATCACTCCTCAGAGAAGTGTGATAATAGAAGAAATAGAATAATCTTTGAATTTCACAATTCTGGACATTTGGGTATCTGAAAATCTTTGTTTATATATTTTTGAGAGTGAGAGTGCAAGTGGAGGAGGGTGCAGAGAGAGAGGGAGACGTAGAACCTGAAGCGGGTCACCCAGGTACCTCTGAAAATCTTAATGAAAGAGGGCATGAAATTTATGTGATAGCTAATTACTGAGAAGGATGGGTCAAGAGGCAGGTTACCTCATTCTCTGGTTGGTTTTAGACCCCCTCTACCAGGCTTGTGATAGGAAAGAGAAGGGAGTGGCAAAAGAATTATGGGTCCCGGGGCGCCTGGGTGGCTTAGTCGGTTAGGCATCCGACTTTCGCTTAGGTCATGATCTCGCGGTTCGTGGGTTCGGGCCCTGCGCCGGGCTCTGTGCTGACTGCCAGCTCAGAGCCTGTAGCCTGTTTCGGTCTGTGACTCCCTCTCTCTCTCTGACCCTCCCCTGCTCACGCTGGCTCTCTCTCTCCTAGAAGTAAATAAAACATTAAAGAAAAAAAAAAGAATTATGGGTCCCCCAGGAAGAAGCTTGAGTCCCAGTTTGTCTGGCTAGAATTGGAGTGACCATTGGCAAGTTCCATGAGCTCTCTGAGTCTCAGCCCCCTCGGAAAGGCAGAGAAAGGAGGGCAGTTCAGAAGATTCTTAAGATGCTAGATGATGAATGTCATGGTGGAAATGCTCTATAGCTGTGTGGTCCAGTGTTGCAACCACTAGACAAACATGCTTAGTGACCACCTGAGATGCGGCTCGTGCAACTGAGGAACTGAGTTTTAAATTTCAGTTAATTCTAATACAGTTTAGTGGCCACACATGGCTAGTGGCCATCTTCTTACACTGAGTGGGTCTAGACCAAATTCCCTCATCCTGGTCTCTTTGCTCTATGAATGTCTCCGAATGCAGACACACAACTATAACTTGATTGACAAAGGTTCTTTCTTCCAGCCAGCAGCAAAAAGGCTTGATGTAAAAATTAATTTGTTATTGAAAAATACCATTCCTTTCACACTTGGGTTGTGAATCTTCTGCAGTGCCTTCAGATAAGGACCTGCTTCCTTCTGAGAGCGATCTGGAGCCTGAATAAATTAAACTGCTGGCTTTATTCCTCAGTATCAGGCTTCACACCAATAACTTCCACATGAGTCAGGAAATCTGTGCATAAGGCCACACGACTGGGAAAGGAGGAGGTCACTTCTGGTGATAACATGTGGCCTCATCGGTCACAGCATGGAGCCATTTGCTCACATCCACCGCCAGGTGCCCGATGGGGTTCTGGCTCTCGGATTTAACTGTGGTCCTCTTTCTGCATTTGAATCTTCCTTCCATTAACTCACTCCCTTAGACAGACCAGAGGCTGAGAGTATCTGTCTACTAGGCATCCCTCTTATAGAAAGAGGAGAATGAGAAAGTGACAAAGAGAGATGTGCATGTGTTTATGCTTCTGAGTCCCCACCCCCCCCCACCACCATTTGATGAAAATGGTTCATGCAATGGAGAGAATGTGTCACCTCTACTCACTGTCACCATTCAGTGTGTCTGTCTTGATACAGACACATTAGAGCAGGCAGGGAAATGGCCTCCTCTCTTGGAGGCCCCAAATTCTGTGTCCCCAGACTGGACACTCTCTCCCCCTGTGGTCAGTCACATGGTTCCCAAGACCCCACCCCTGGCAGGAAGTCTTCCCCCAACACAGGAGAAAAGCAAGAGCAGCCTCCCCCTTCCCACCCCCTCTTTGTGTTTATGGCAGATAACAGCAATTAATTCTCTTATCTACCAAATAAATTAGATCCTTGTATTTGTCTCCATCCATGCTCTTTGAAAGCTCCCAGAGAGGAGTCTATTTGTAAAGTCTCTCTGTGCAGCACCCCATTAGATAAGTGGGTCACATCGTCATTTTTCTTACCCTAGCACTCCTGATGGATTATGTACATTTACAATGATACACTCTGATTTCTGATGCCCATTCTTCCCCCCCCCACCTACAAAATAGATAATCTGCAGCTGAATAAAAAACGCTATTTTTTAACATGGTGTTCATAAAGGTGCATTATAACAAGTAAGGATACAGTCTTTGGGAATGGAGGACTTAGAGTTATAAATCATTTCCCTTTGCTAACTCTTTAAGTGCTTACCTTTTTCTACCAATGAAGAAAGTGTATCACGCTAATTGTATGATATGTGGATGTCTATCTCAACAAAGCTGTAAGAGAGAGAGAGACAGAGAGGGAGAAGGAAGAGGAGAGGGGGAGAGGGAGGGAGGGAGGGAAGAAGGGAGGGAGAGAGAGGGAAGAAAGAGAAAGAGGGAGGGAGGAGGAAGGAAGGGGTGAAGAAAGAAAGAGTTGATAATGTCATGTGCATGAACTTATAAACTCAACTTTATAAAAATTGAAAACTATATAAAAATTGTACAATTTGTAAAAGTTGAAATGTACAAAGTCAGTATTTCAGGAGCAGTAATGCATTATTTACCAATGGCCTTATGCGTGTGGTATGGTGGTGTGTCTCAGAAAATAAAGAACTATAAATGAAGAAAATAAATCCCTCCTTCTAGATTGTAGGACCTCGAGGTCTGAGGTGGGTTTTTGCAGCTCTTTCATCCTCCTAAACCTAGTAGAGCATGTGGTCCAAACCTGACTACTTATGTTTATTTACATAACTACCTGCATAATATTTACTGAGCTGGTAGGGACTCCACCGAGCTGCTAACACCATTTCTTGCCTATTGTGTGAAACAATATGCATTTTGTCTCATTTCAAGAGAGATGAGCACTGTTCCCATTTTAGAGATAAGGAAACTGAGGTGTAGAGAGATTAAGGCACTCGCCCTTTGTTTTAAAACTTGTATTTGGTGAGGGGCGCCTGGGTGGCTTAGTCGGTTAAGCGTCCGACTTTCGCTTGGGTCATGATCTCGCGGTTCGTGGGTTCGAGCCCCGCGTCGGGCTCTGTGCTGACTGCCAGCTCAGAGCCTGGAGCCTGTTTCAGTCTGTGACTCCCTCTCTCTCTGACCCTCCCCTGTTCACGCTGTCTCTCTCTCTCTCCTAGAAATAAATAAAATATTTAAAAAAAAACAAACGTGTATTTGGTGGAATTGAGATTGATTCCAGTACTAACACCCAAGTCTCTATATTTCCACTATGCCTCAGAAGCTCAGGGAGAGCTCTGCACTGCGTCTTCATGCAAGCCTTTCTGGGGCTTTCTGGCCCCTAATTCCCATTATAGGTATTTGAGTGTTTAGGGGAGTAAGAGGTAGCAGGAAGAGTCCTGCTACACTGCAGAGGGGATTTGTTGATCCTCTTTTCATCAAAATGAGTTCTGTATTTACCCAAAGGCTGTCGCCTTTATAGACTGTTAGCCCATATAAATGAGTGTGTTGACCTCACAGAGTACTTAATTTTACTGGAGTTACTTGCTCTTTTATTTCCAAGATTCCTTTTGTATATTTAATCACCATTTTGATGTGTCAGATGCCCTGAATAAAAATCGTTAATCAGGCAAATGAAGAAAATAAAATTATTTCGTCGCTATTGGTGGTAATTAAATGGTTGATGTATCACCGCTGCGCATCACGTGCACGGTACCCCTTGCATCCCATCCCCTTCCCTCGCAGGTGTAAATAGCCTTATCCAGGGGAAGTTGATTACGCAATCAATACATGCTTATTCGTTTTTTAAAAATACAGAAACATATAGAGTATAAAGGTAGCATCTTTACCCATAAATCTCCCTCCCTGTGACCATCTGGGAAAAGGAAAGACCCCAAAACTGTGAGTTTATGTATATATCTCTCCATCTTGGCTTTTCATTAGTATGTACTGTAAGGATATGGAACTAGCATTTTCAGAAACTTGGTCTTTTCTTTTAAAATATACCTTGAATGGGGCACCTGGGTGGCTTAGTCGGTTAAGAGTCCGACTTTCGCTTGGGTCATGATCTCGCGGTTCGTGGGTTCGAGCCCTGCGTCGGGCTCTGTGCTGACTGCCAGCTCAGAGCCTGGAGCCTGTTTCAGTCTGTGACTCCCTCTCTCTGACCCTCCCTGCTCACGCTGTGTCTCTCTCTCTCTCTCTCCTAGAAATAAATAAAAATATTAAAAAAAAAAGTCAAATATACCTTGAATACGGGGCACCCGGGTGGCTCAGTTGGTTGGGCTGCCGACTTTGGCTCAGGTCATGATCACGTAGTTTGTGAGTTCGAGCCCCACATAGAGCTCTGTGCTGACAGCTCAGAGCCTGGAACCTGCTTCAGATTCTTTGTCTCCCTCTCTCTCTGCCCCTCCCCTGCTCTCTCTCTCTCTCAGAAATAAACATTAAAAAAATTAAAAAATATATATCTTGAATATGTTAAATAGACCTCCGACATAATATAGACACATGAACACACATTTGTACACATGTGCTTGTATGTGTACATGTTTTCATGCAGCTCTGTATGTATTTATATATACCTCTGCACACATACAAATAGACACACATGGTTACACACACATAAACACACCTACACGCACATATACATACAGATACACACATATCCTCACTTGATGGGCATTTAGGTTATTTTTCAATGTTGTAAGTTACAAATTTTACTGTAGTTCTCATCCTATACATCTGTCTTTATACAGTTGTTTGATTACTTTCTTAGGAAAGGTCCCTGAGTATAGAATTACAAGGTTGCATTTTATTAATTTTAATATTTATTTATTTTTTTTAATAGTTTATTGTCAAGTTGGTTTATATATAACACCCAGCGCTCATCCCAACAAGTGCCCTCCCCCATGCCCATCACCCCCCTTCCCCTCCCCCCACATCCATCAGCCCTCAGTTTGTTCTCAGTATTCAAGAGTCTCTCATGGTTTGGCTCCCTCCCTCTCCCCCACTATTTTTCCCCTTCTTCTCCCTCATGGTCCTCTGTTAGCTTCCTCCTAATCCACCTATATGTGCCATCTACCTGTAGGAGGCATGGTAGAAATAAACCACAAACACTTGCTTCAAATGTTTAAATCATAACATTCACACATTATGAGAAAATCAGCTTCCACACTGGAGATAACATACAGAAAAGGCAAAGCATAATGCCGGGCATATAGGAAGCCCTCAAAAAATGTTAGTTGTAAATACAAATGAGCCATTGACAGAATGTAATGGAACTCCTTGTTCTCTTTACTGCAAATTAACTCTGGGGGAGGGCTCACCAGGCAGCTTGGGTCAGTGGAACCCAGGAGATAAACTGGATCCCACCCATCACAGCCCCACCCCTGCCCAGGGACTGTTAGTGTCGCTGGATCCCCACCCACCCCCTGGCAGATGCATCCATCAAGAGCCATGCAGAGTTTATCTTCAATGCCAGGGTGGCAGTCACGAGGGGCAGTCTCTGGATGAGAGGCCTTGAGTTTACATCTTTGTGTGCCGAGAGTGGGCTGGAAGCTTGGGATGACTTTGTCTTGATTCTCCCAGCAGTCATAAGGAAAATACGCCAGATGGGGCACTTAGGGCATAAGGGTGTCTGGCACGTGTCATCCAAGGCTATTCTCCAAGAGCTTCCTACCTTGTTGTTTCAGATCCAGGGATAATAGAGTCAACTCTTGCCCCCGGTGAAATAGGAAAGTGTTTATTTCTATGAACCCTTCATCTCCTGTTTCGCTTTCTTTCTTTCAGTGGTGCCACAACACCCACAGCGCACACCCCAGGCCCTCTGCAACACCGGATTGTGTTCCCTTTGCATGGGGTTCTGTAGGGACCAGGCTACTCTAACCAATCAACTCAAGATCGGGTCCTGTGAGAGGATGGTAGTTCGATGGCTCTGGCCTTCCCAGACGAAACGTGTTCATTCTCAATTCCATGAAGGCAGAAAAAACACTGTGGTGGGGCTCACAGAGGGTGTTACTTAGAAAAGAAATCCAGTTTTTTGGAATCCCTAAAATCCTACAGTCTGCAAGATGTCACAGTCTGTCCCTACTCCCGGTGGCCTTGGAAGGGGAATGTTCCATGGCCTCTGTGGGATTGAAACAGAAATGTCTCCAATTCACACATTCTGCTTCCCTGTTGTAATTTCAGACACAGTTTATCTCAAACCTTTCCTGGAGTCAAGATATGAAAATAATTTTCATGACAAACCAGGATGGAATCTCAGAGTCAGGCATGAGGGTCTTGATCACTGAAATAACCTTTGAGCATCCCCCACACCTTGCCTTCGGTTTTCTCCCTTGTGGCTCCGTGGGTGGCTCTGCATGGTGGGACCAGTTGGTGAGTGGGTTGGAGGTGCTGCCTCATCCTGTTTTCGCTGGGACCTTAGGCCATCCACCAACTTTATTTGGGCCTCAGTGTCTTCTTTCCCACTCCTATGTGGTTAAGGTGGTGGGTTGGGGGTGGCTCAAATGAGAGAACAAAAGTGAAGTTGGGTGGCTAATATAGAATAATTGAGGAGTGTTCACTTTATCATTGTTATTTTTAAGATGATGGTGATGATGATGATTGGGACACCTTGGAGGCTCAGTCGGTTAAGTATCCAACTTTGGCTTAGGTCATGATCTTGCAATTCATGGAGTCGAGCCCCACATCAGGCTCTCTGCTGTCCGCACACAGCCTGCTTTGGACCCTGCATCCTCCTCTCATTCTATCCATCTCCTATGTATGTGCACATACGCTCTCTTTCTCTCTCTCAAAAATAAACATTTTTTTAAAAAGATGATGATGATTACATTACTGGTTTAAAACACCCAGTAACCCATGCTGGCAAGATTATTTCTTTGACCTATTTCAAGAAAACAGTGGTAAGTCAACATCTGGAACACCAGTCCATGAAGAAGGGTGAGACCCATAAGTGAGAATAACATGAAGAACAGACTAGATGCTAGGGCATGCTATTTCTTTCGTGGGTCTTTAAAGCAACCCTTAATGGAATCTGTAACATGCTTCAGGCACTGTCATGAGTTATTTACATGCATTTGCCATTGAGTCCCCTCATCAGCCTTATTAAATGGATGAGCACATTATCTCCATCTTACAGATGAGGACAGAGGGGTGAAATGCCTGATCCCAGGTCCCTCAGTGTGTGGATGGTCTACAGAAACGATGTGTGTCTCTTGCAGCAATGCAGACGCTTGATGTGACATCACTACCATGACTTACGTATTCATCTCACATGGGTTTTGGGGAGGCCTTGGTGTCTGGCGCTGGTACGGATGCCATATTTGCTTTTGAGTCTTTCAGGAAGTTCTCTGTTTCTAGAACGAGAAATACCTGTCTCACCTCTGGTGCAGAGTTGGGAAGAATGCCCTGTCCTGAGCAAATGAATGAATGGGCATATCTTACCTGGCTCTGATTTCATTCCCAACTATGTCCCAGAGAGAGAGCGTGTGTGGTACCTTCCCATCGGTCTTGCACAGGAGCAACTTAAAGTAGAGCTGACACTTTAGAGACAATAATTGGCATAATATTCACAAGGAGCAAAAGATGGTCATTTCCTCAGGCACCAAAAAAGCATAACCCAGTTCTGAGGTTCCAGAAAATGATGGCTGGCATGGCCCTGAAGTCTGTACCACTGTAGCACAAACACAGCCCCTTTGCTCTCCTTTGATAGCTATAATTCTCCACATGAAAGCAGGCAGAACTCTTAACTATTATTTTAGATGACATCCCCTTTTTAACTTTAAGCAGTGTTCTTTAAACATTTCTAAACTTTCCCAATCCCTCCCCAATACCATGCTATGAATTTGCTTGTCACTGTAAGTTGTACACAAAGAGAGACACATACAGCAAGCACAAAGATATCAGGAAGTGGTTTTCCTAGCAACAGTAATCATCTGAAAGATCCCAGAACATCCTTTCTATTCATACAGCATTCTGTGTTTTGAATAGTGCTGACAGGTGAAGTAGATTCATAGTATTTAATACAAAAAAATATTGCTAAGGATTGGTACTGCACAAAAGCTCAAATATCCACACTATTCACGAGCAGCTGAATTCACTGTTTTTATATCTATCTAGATTATTTAGTGAGGCACAATGGCAAAAGCAAATATTCACCTGCTTGCCGAATGACTAATCCGGGGTGTATTATGGGAAGTCTGATTCCCCAGACCTCACTCAGGCAACTGGGACATGGCCCTCAATCACGCCCCTCTCTGTCTATGCAAACCTGTCTCGTGGATCATCTTGAATGATAAAGAGACATCCCCCTGCTGGGTCCCTGAGCAGATGCGTCCGGTTTAAAATAAAAATGAGTCAATACGGTTGATAAAACTGCCCCTCCCCCAAGGAACTCTATCTGTTATTGCCTTCACTCTATCAGAAACACTCTCATATCACCCCTCCAGTCCTCACGCTAGTGATATACAAAGAAAATTCATTCCTGAAGGTCAAAAAAGGGGGGAAAAAGTTTAGTTCCATCAGACATCAAGAAAGAGGTAGGGGGAAGAAAAGAAAGAGGAGAAGAGGAAGACAGTCTGGCTTACAGGGAAGACTCTAGGAGAATGTAGGATCATTGCATTCACAGGATTCTAACCTGTATGGAGCTTAATTCCACAAAGAGAGAGGAGCCATTTAAGCCACACCACCTTTGAATGTCTGTGAAATTCACTGGGGTTTTATTACCAACATTATTGTCTTCGTCATAAAAGCCACATACTGTGAACCTACTATGTGTATAGACCTGTGCTTGGCCCTGGGGGTAAGGAGAGGCTCCCTGGGTTTTTCAGGTAGCGACAGTGATGGGCATGAAGAGAAAGTGCTAAGTAACGACCACAGCGGCATATACTGAGTTTCAGTGAGTGACTGCCTACGTGTTGGTATAGAGAGTGGGAGTGGCTATAATACAGGGTAGTTAAGTAAATGCTTTAAAATAGCCACGATTTGGGGCACCTGAGGGGCTCAGACAGTTGAGTGTCCAGATTCGGCTCAGGTCATGATCTCACAGTTTGTGGGTTCAAGTCCCACATCAGGCTCTGTGCTGACAGCTCAGAGCCTAGAGCCTGCTTCAGATTCTGTGTCTTTCTCTCTCTCTCTGCCCCTACCCTGCTTGTGCATGCTCTCTCTCTCCCTCTCTCTCTCTCTCAAAAGTAAATAAGCACTAAAAAATAAATAAAATAGCTTAGATTTGAATTCTAGCTGTGCGGTTGAAAACAAATTTGTAAAATATGGCAGAGTCCTACTTACAGGGCTGTTGGACAGATTAATTATGACCATGTCCTTAATGCATCAAATGCACTTGTGGGTAGCTACAGGTCCCAGAAGATACCAGTCAGAGACGCAGACATGAAAATTACAATGGTCGACCAGCTCACACCCCTAAAATTGGTAAGATGAAGAAGTCTGATAATAGCACATATTGGAACAGTAGCCACTTTTTCCTGTATTGCTAATGGCAGCATAAACGATGTAAGCATTTTGAGGAGAATCTGGCTATCTCTGATGCGGTTTAAGATATGCACACTCCATGACCTAGAAATTCTATTCTAGTGTATATTCATTAGAGAAATTCTCAAAAATCGTACCCAAGGAGACTCTTGCAAAAATGAATATGCTCTGTCTGTAATACTGAGAGGCTACCTGAATGCCTGTGCACAGGGAAATGGATAAACAGAAAGTGGTATATTAGTGCAGCAATTAAAGTGAGTGAGCAAGGTTTGCATTTATTTAGATTGGGAAATATTCTGTCTGTAAGCAACCCTTTGCCCAAAGCAGCTGCTTTAATTTCACATGTGTTCCAAAGTACCTTTAGTTCTTCCTCCTGCCAGCTAAGGGACTTGTCAAACCCGTGGGCAAATAGAGCAAATGTAAATCCCAGTCGGCCAGTGTCCGTCCCTCTGGCAAACTCAAGGGCAGGGGCTTAGAGGCTGTGCCCATCTTTCAGATCCCAAGCATTCAAGTTGGGGACTTCTGGGGGCCACTGAATCTCGGCTCTCTTCTGCTGCGTGGGATAAACACAAGTGGATGTGCTGCTTTCGGAGTCTTAGGAAGGTTATTCTCATTTCAGAGAACACATGTGTCCCCGGTTTCTCAGTGCCTGATGAAAAGAAAGCAAGTTCTATGACTTACGAAACGTATGCTGTTGTTCCTGCACATGGAGTGTGTTTCCGTGTCAGTACACGAACGTGGGATTGCCTGAATCGTAGGCCCACTGAGGAGCCGTTGCATGGGGGTGGAAGGCAAGGGGAGCGGGTCACAGAGCAGCCTGGGGTCCCATGTGACATGAGAGGAAGCGCAGAGATGGCACTTTGGTGGGGAAAAAAGGAGAGAACCAAATATGGTTTCATTTTGAAAACTTGTTGAGCATAAAAGTGTGTCCTGGTTCCAGTCTTGGCAAACGCTGGTGATACAGTGTGAAATCAGACACAACTCTTCCCCTTAAAAAATCTCCCATTCAAGATGCATGAGTGAGAAAACACAGTGAAGTCAACAATTTCCGGAAGAGCGAGGTGGAAAGGCAGTACTTTGTGATAGGAGTGTTCAGAGGACGGACAGCCAACCCAGTGGGTTTGCAGAGAGTAAAGATGGAGGATTATCTGCAAGAGATAATCATGCCCCTGAGTTGTAAAACACTGGCTAAACGGGTTCTCAGCCGAGCATACAGTGGAGTCTCTTTCTTTCTTCCATTTTGCCCTCCAGCAGCTTTTTATTAAGTGTTTACTATGTCCTAAGTACTAGCGGTAAAATGGGAAGCAAAATCACACAGGACTGCCTTTCAGAGCTTAACGGTCAAATAGAAAATTCAGACACAAACCTGGACTTTCTAATCCAGGGAATACAGATGGAATTCACCAGAGGAGAGTAGGGAATCTGTGAAGCTGGATGAAAAAAAAAACCTGTTCTCTTTACTTTCAGAAATGTTTGCCATCCTCTTCCTTTATGAATTCAAGCAACAGATCTGGAAGAATTAACAATCTCTGTGATTTTGTTCACTTTGCTCACTAAGCTCCGTATTTCGTGTCTTATTATAATTGTTGCAGATGCTATAAAATATCACTTGTACTTATCACCACTTAAAATTACAGTGGTTATTAGACCTTCCGCTAGATCTTGTTATTTAATGTCTTAATAAGAAAGCACATCTGTTAGCATGCAGCATTTAAGAAAATATTTTGATAACTCATTATATTGAAATGCAAGTTTCTTTGTGATCTTCTGTATTTTATATCATGCACTTGATAACAATATTCTGGTTTTCCCAAACTGCCAGAAGGATCCATGGAACAGAAGCGTTGAGAAAATTATTAAGAACTGACTGAGTACTAACTGAAGCTGATGAAACTTAGAGTCATGCCAAGTACTGTAGAGGGAAGGTAAACAATGCAAAGATAACCTAGGGAGGGAAGCCAAGGAAGGCTTCCTTGAGGAAGAAAATGTGAGCTGGGTTATGGAGGAAAAGTAAGTCTTAACTAGCAAAGGTGGGGTAAGAGAACATTCTAGAGAAAGGAAACAGCATGTACAAACATGTCTTGCAATGGGCTGGGCTATAGGACACTGGTGACACTGGTGCAGGGGTGAGGGGATAGGGCTGGGGGTGCAGGGGTGCTGGCGCAAGGCTGAGGGTACAAGATGCTGGCGCAGGGCTGAGGGGGCAGAAACATTGGCCCAGGGACGCTGGCGCAGGGCAAGTGAGGCTCGGATGGTTGTGGAATGTGACTGAAGCAGTGGATAGAGGTGTGACAGTAGAGAGGCGGAAAGCAGGGGACTGAGAGATGGAAGGGGACAGTGGGGTGATGTGGATGGCACTGCACGTGCTTGTGTCTAGCCGAAGGCCAGATCCAGGCCAGACGGAGGAAAGGCTGAACAGGTCTGCAGGGCTCCCGTCACCACTGGCTTCAATGGTCTGTCATCCTCTGCTTTCTCAGGCCTTTCCTGAGTGGAAGAGAAGGCACTGTTCTCTGACGACCCTGCCCTTAGGAAGCCCACCCCTGATGGGCCGGTGTATCAGTCAGTGATCTCCGGGGAAACAGAACCTGTACGTGTGTGTATGTACATAAGACGTATGCAGGGATACATTCCAAGACCCGCTGTGGATTCTTGAATCTGCTGATAGTACCAAACCCTGGACATTCTATGTTTCTTCCTCTACACACACACACCTAGGTTAACGTTTGACTTAGAAGTCAGGCACAGTAGCAGATGAACAATAACTAAGAATGAACGAGGATAATTATAACAACACACTGTAAGAAAGTTATGGGAGTATAGTCTCACTCTCTCAGAGTATCTTATGGTACTGCCCTCACCCTTCTCCTGATTACATGAGATGATACAATGCCCAGGAGCTAACATGAAGTGAAGTGGATGACATGGGTGTATGACACTGCATCAGTTACTATTGATCTTCTGACAAATGAGGAGGGGTAATATATATACTACTGTATAGAGATTTGTTTCTGAGACTCTCACTATTCATGGTAGGTATAGTCTATAAAGTCACCACGAACACTGCATCAGTGACATTGACCCTAGGAGAAGTACAGAGTTAGGTTCCTGTGCACCTCTGGTCACAATAGTCGCATGAACCTATCAATATATAACCTTGTTTTATGTGTGTTTGTGTTTAAAGACACCTTATTTACAACACATTGTTGATTCATTAACACTGAACTCATGGCCAAGAGCACTATAATTCATGCTCAAACAAAGCTTATTTAACATGCACATTTTCTCCACAAGCCCCATCACAGCCTTTTTGCTCCTGGGAATAACTAGACAGCATTTCAGCACTAGGCTTGGGGGCCATTTTAAACAGCAAAGTCACCTACGGAATGCACAATAAATGCAAAAAGTGGGGCACTGACTAGATTGCCAAAGGATACTTATTTCCAGTACAAGGGAAGTATGAAACAAGAAGACAGGACATTGCCTTGTTGGACCTCAGCTAGGGACATGTGCATCAGGGGACTCCAATCTTTTGCCATCTGTGCAGGTCGCGATTGACTAAAAGCAGCATGAGCGTTAAGTGTGAGGTCACAAATACATTTTAGTAAGTAGGCAGGCTTGTAAATATTGAACCCACGAATAATGAGCTTCAACTGTATATATAGGATTTTGGCTCTTTCAAGGACTTGGCTCCCATGAGTGTTGAGCCTAGCACGTTCACAATTCAGAAGGCAGGCCAACAGGCTGGCGCTTAGGCAGGAATGATGTTGCAGTGTGGAGGCAGAAGCTTTCCTTCCTTAGGGAAACCTCGAGTTTTGCCCTTAAAGACTTTCTACTGATTAGGGGAGGGCCACCCATATGATTGAGCATAATCTCTTTCATTTAGAGTCAACTGATTCAAATGTTAACCAACCTACAGAATATCTTCATGGCAACCCCTCAATGAGTGTTTGCTTGACTAACTGGGTGCTAGAACCTCACCAAATTGACACGTGAAATTACCCATAACCGATGGCGTGGAAGGGAATGAGGTACTAGTTGCAAACCATATAAATCATTCAGGTGGGAAGATGCTGTTACTTGGGCTCTGCTCTTAAGAGTTTCTAGACTCCTTGGGGGGTCTGGGCGGCTCAGTTAGTTAAGCATTGGACTGTTGATTTCAGCTCAGGTCATGATCTCATGGTTTGAGAGATTGAGCTCTGTGTTGGGCTCTGTACTGAGCAATGGAGCCTGCCTGGGATTCTCTCTCCCCCTCTCTGCACTTCCCTTGCTCACATACTCTATCTCTCAAAATAAATAAGTATTTTTTAAAAGAGTTTCTAGAATCCTTTTCTTTCCTCTTAGCATTTCAATTTTTTAAAATGTTTTATTTTTTACTGAGAGAGAGAGACAGTGTGAGCAGGGGAGGGTCAGAGAGAGAGGGAGACACAATCTGAAACAGGCTCCAGGCTCTGAGCTGTTGACACAGAGCCCAATGCGGGACTTGAACCCATGAACCGTGAGATCATGACCTGAGCTGAAATCAGACGCTTAACTGACTGAGCCCCCCAGGCACCCCTCCTCTTAGCATTTCAAAGAGCTTTGTACCCCCACCTCTGGGCCCTTGCTCTCCACAGCTGTGTGTCCCTCCATCCAGTTGTGTTCCCCTGAGGCAGGAGCAGCACTACATTTTGAGACTGAAGTCCTCATGCACTTCTGGCATTTCCCCTGTGGCCGCTCAGATACTTCTGCCATGACTGTGCACTTTCTTTAAGGTGCCGAGTACATCTGAGAAAGTAGATGCACTGCAGCATCACAGAGGTAGTTTTTAGTAACAAAATATCTGGCTTAAAGTAGCTTAAAAACAGGATGTTTATCATTTGAATCTTTTTCCTTAATAAGAACCGCAGAGATAGGTGGCTGCTGGATGGGCTTAGAGAAAGAGCAAACTGTGGCTGGTTTTTCAACTATACCCCACGGTCTGTTTTTGCCCAGCCCCCAAACTAGGAACAATGGCGGAAGGAGGAGGAGGAGGAAGAGGAAAGGGGAGGGGAGGTGGAGAAAAGGAAGAGGAAGAAGAAGAAAAAGTGGGGAGGAGAATAGCAGTAGAGATTGTGTGTGGCCCCAAATATTTTGTATCTGGCCCTTCACAACACAAGTCTCCTGATAGGGATCAGGATTCGACCATATCCTCAAGGCCTGGGCCTCCATCTTCCTCTTGTCCTCAGCACACTGGCCTCGCCTTCCCTCATGGACAGCTACCCCGGCTCTAAGCACCATGTGGACAGTCGCCTGGCTGAAGAGGGACAGAACTTTCCCCCAGGTATCTCTCTTTTATCAGAAGACTCTGGGAGACCTCCCTCAGCCCCCATTGGCTGGGACATAGTCCCATGT
The DNA here is from genome assembly GCA_017311185.1 of Proteles cristata cristata. Taxonomy (NCBI): domain Eukaryota; kingdom Metazoa; phylum Chordata; class Mammalia; order Carnivora; family Hyaenidae; genus Proteles; species Proteles cristata. Next base: position 112,722 of record JAESUZ010002959.1, read on the forward strand.
GCTGGTTGCAAGGGAGGCCCCCATTGGCTGGAACATAGTCCCATGTTCTGGTTGCAAGGGAGGCCCCCATTGGCTGGAGCAATCACATGGGCTAGCTGCAAAGGAGGCCAGGAAAGGGCTGGCTGGTGTTTTCAGACTTTCCTGTGCCAGGACCCTCTTTCCATCAGTAAGCACCGAGTGGTGTTACCAGTTGGGTTGAGCCAGCATTTGCTCACTGGGAATTTTCCACTTCCCAGAGCTATTTGTAACACCAACCATTTAGGGTGTGAAGATGAGGACACTGGTCAGTACTAATGGTACTACTCTTCTCTCCGTGGGATGCAGTGCTCAACTGGGGTTAATTCTCAGCTCTTGAGAGTGTTTTCTATCTCAGTCTGCGTGACAGTTAGCCAGGCATAGCATCTAAAACTCATTACATTATACACCTAAAGTTCTGTTCACTTTACTGTATGTATGCGATGCCTTAATACAGGAGAAAAAGATTTAAAATTGCCAAAAAAAAAAAAAAAGTACAGAGGTCTTTACACCCTCATTTAGATTGCTAAATACATAAATAGAGACATGTTTATACATATATTTATGTACATATCTATGCATATATATGTATATGTCATATATCCTATAGGTACAGAGATATGTATGCAAGTACACAGCTAAATTAATCAACCTGCATTCAGTTCTATTAAGAACAGGTAGTAGGTTGTGAGGGCCAGTAAAGCATGTTAGGAACTTCCCATCTCTTTCCCAGGCAATCATGTTCTAAATGAAGTTTTCTCTTTGATCTCACATTTACCCCTTATCAACACATTTCCTGTATCTCCTGGATTCGCAAGGTCTTAGATAAAGACACAGAATTACTTTCTACCAGAGAGTATACAGGGACCCTGAGAAAAGGAAATGCCCACTTCTTTGTGACATCTTTAAATAACCAGTAGAACTAAAAAATTTAAAATCCTTGTAACACTGATTTTAAATAAGAGGCTTTTTCTAACATTCCCCCTTGCTTTTCTTCTCAGAACACAAGGGGCTAATTAAAAGTGGAAAAGTTCTTGTTTGATCAGAAATTCTTATGTTTTGGAAAAAAGCAGAGAAAACTACTCTGATATTCATTCGGGACAGGCTTAATTGGCTTTAAAGTCACCGAATTCCCTTTCCCTATTTGGGACAGTATGCAGGAGCCTTCTTTTCTGAACCCATGAAGCAAAGGTAAGGTGAGGACCATAAAAATTAGGGCTCCCACTTGAAAGATGATCTTTTGATTTGAATATATGGGATTCTCTTTCAACCCAACGTGGTATGATTCCTCTCTGAGAACCTCTCGTAAGTCCTGGTCTTTTGGCTGACTTCTCTCCATAAATGACTTTATTACTTGAGCAGTAAGCTTGTTTATTGAGGAAGATGTGTGTGGTGGTCCCTAATGGAGCATGTCAGCATAAAAGCTCCATTATACAGAGTCAGGACTGGGTCCATCCATTTCATGCCACACTCTCTCCTGGATTTATTAGAATTAGTGCAGGGAAAGTGAGTGCTCGATGTAGCACAGCCTTTTTGAAACTGATGTGTTTCCACCACTAGAGTAGACTAGAAAAAGAATTCCCTGGGTCCCTAGGTGCTCCTACCAAGAGGAACCATGGAGTTCATCAAAAGATGAACATTACTGGCAGGGGGTACAAAAGAGAAAAATGTTATATCAATGGAAAATTCACAGATGTTCCTTGCATGGTATGTCCATTGGTCAGCAGACTGTTCTCAGTTTCGATTTGTTAAGTGGGAGGATGAAAACAATGGAGTCTGGAAAAAGTGACACGCAATTCAATTCAGTATTAGAAATATTTCATGTCTTGTAGAGTGCCTGTCCGTTGACTCTTGCCCATTCTTGTTTAGTAATTAAAGCAGGAGCTCATTTATGCACTAACTGGGACAGGCTTGCATGGAGGTGTTTGCTGATCTGGCATATCCTTGCGGATGGTACCCTCCTGCTGTCTTCTCTGCTCATCATTCAGTTCCTGATATTGTCACCTAACAGTGAGACTGGTGGGAAGGCCGCTAGGGGTGACTTCAGAATGGGGGTGGGGATAAAGAAGGCACACAAAGAATGAACAGCAGTTAAGGTGAACCAGTGACTCTCGCATGCTATTTGCACTGACCCAGAATACATCTTTGGAAGATGGGTTTGATCACCTACTGAATCTTTGGAACTATCTGTGAATAATAGATGAGGCATTTGGGTTGTCTTAGATGTATGAAGTCTTGCGCTCTCTTTAAAAGATCTGGGGGGGGGGGGTGGTGTTACTTATTACCCATCAACACACTACGTACTCCCCAGTCTTACCTAAAATGTGTTAGTATTTTTGCCATGTTCTTGCCCAATGCAAAGATTATAAAGCATCACCTTAATAACTAAGATTTCTGGGTTAAGTGTGAGAGGTACCTGGTCATAAGTGCTGGTGGATGGTTACCTAAATAATTCAGGAAAATCTTATGGCTCCATAAAATGAATGCCTGGAACTTTTGTGTCTTCATCCCCTTCTGTTGACCATCAGAAGTGTATAAATAAGAATTCTACTTGATTGCAAGTGATAAAAATCTGCTGGACGTGGCTTAGGCAAAGAAAAAGGGATTCATTTTTTTTCTTTAATGTTTTTATTTTATTTTTGAGAGATAGAGACAGAGCACGAGTGGGGGAGGAACAGAGAGAGATGGAGACACAGAATCTGAAGCAGGCTCCAGGTTCTGAGCTGTCAGCACAGAGCGCTATGCAGAGCTCAAACTCACGAGCTGTGAGATCATGACCTGAGCAGAGGTTGGATGCTTGACCAATTGAGTCACCCAGGGACCCCAAAAGAGATTTGTGTTAAAGATATTCCATGTTTGATGGGGTGCACAGGTATAAAGCAACTGGATCTTGGGGCAGGTTTGGAATTAGGTACTAAGATGTCAGTGAATATTTTGTTCTAGCTCTCAGTTTTGCCCCTTTTGGGACATCTGTTGCAAGGTATCTAAGCAATTTGGGCTTTCCACAATTAAGTCCTGATTGTTCTTATCATTAACTCCCAGCAGTTAGAGAAAGGTGTTAGCTCTGAGTCTCCTCCCACAATTCACAATCAGGTTCCCATGAAAGTGAATATATATCAGGCCAGATTTTGATTTTTGATATTTCTTGTTTTTTCCTTTTCTTTTCTTTCTTTCTTTTCTTTCTTTCTTTTCTTTCTTTCTTTTCTCTCCTTCCTTCCTTCCTCCCTCCCTCCCTCCCTCCCTCCCTCCTTTCTTTCTTTCTTTCTTTCTTTCTTTCTTTCTTTCTTTCTTTCTTTCTTTCTTTCTTTCTTTCTAAGGGGAGTGGGCAGAGGGAGAGAGAGAGAATCACAAGCAGGCTCCACACTGTCAGCAGAGCCCAATGTGGAGCTCAATCCAATCCCATTTCCCTGGGATCAAGAGCTGAAATCAAGAGTCAGGTGTTCATCTGACTGAGCCACCCAGGCGCTGTTACAACCACTCAGTTCTGTCTTAGCATGAACATAGCCACAGATAATGTGTAAACAAAATAGCGTTTGTATATTCCAATCAACTTTATCTATGAACTGAAATTGTAATTCCATATAATGTTCATATGTCAAGAAATATTGTTCTTTTGATTATTTTAAACCACCTAAAAGTGTAACAATGATTCTCAGCTCATGGGCTGTGCAAAATCAGGTGGTGGGCTGAAACTGGCTGGTGGGCCAGATTTCCAACCCCAGCTCTAACAGCATCCATCCTAATAATGGTGACATGATCAAGAGTCTGTCAAAGCAGCAGGATCCCAGAACCAGTTACAAGTCAAGCTTGGGACAACTTTCTGGCAAGATGACTCTGGTTATTTTTTACATACCCTTCAAAAGGAGGGCTGCATTATGCCTTCTATTGACCATCGTGTAAAAACCAGAAGATTCTTTGATCATAACCATGACTCTCTAACATGCTTGAGGGCTACCTTAACTTCCAGCCAGCACCCAGATCTCTTTCAACTGTCTACCAGTATCCATTTATTGTCACAGGTTATAATCCCCTTCAGAAAGAGGTTTCTACCATTTTGAATCTTAAGCAATAAGCATCCATGCAAGTGCATCTCCATCCATCCAGTTTGTCACCTTGCCTGTTATACCCAGCTTCTGAGGAGCTATCTCCACAGAGACTCTTAAGTATGCTGAAGGGCCTCACACTGTGGTTTAAAGGTTGGATTTTAGCATGGCATCCACTTTTTCTTCACCTAAACTGTGTTTGGCTCTCTCTTCAGGCCCACTTTTGAAGTTCAGTAACCCACAACAAAAATTTTAAACCAGTACAGAATAGGGGTGGGCTAGCAAAGCCCTCTCCCAAGACCAAATCGATGTTTTCACTTGCATCAGGTACGCCATGCCCCTGTTGAAATTAGTATCAAAGAGAAAGAATTCGCACTGTGTGAAGATACCATAATATTTAGTTCTGCAGGAAAAAATAAACAATAATAAAGCAAATCAATTACCAGAGAAAACGGAAAAGGATAAGATGATCATAAATCCTCAATAGCCCAGGTAGAAATACACCTCATGTCAATTTTATTAATTGTAGCCAATTTTCAAATGGTCACATATTGGCAATTTCATCTGGTTTAATATAATTTGAAGTAAATTATAGATAATGGCATCAGATAGATTCTTTTCTTTTACTAGAGGTGGCCTTCTTCAGCTTCCCATTTCTAGACCAGACAATATGGCGTCTGCTGCTCAAGTTTTTGCATTACAAAGAGAGAGAAAGAGAGAAAAAGAAAGGGAGAGAGAGAGAGAGAAAAGCAGAGTAATACCAAATAATAGAGAGAAAGAGACTTAATTCCTTTTTGTCCCAAATCTAGCTCCTGGAGATAGGACTTTGAGCAGCTCTTGCTCCTGAACCCATCAATGTGGTTTGGGTGGGGGTGAGGCCAAAGTTACTGCATAGAGGAGTTCCCATGAGTCCAGCAGTGGGGGTCAGAGTAGGGTAGTAACCAGGACAGTGATCATGGAAAGCCTGGCAGACAAACCAATAATTGTCCTCCAGGAATGTGAGTCTTAAAACTGCCATTCCATTGCTATACTGGGTTCTGTCTGAGCCCCAAGAAAAAGAAGTAATATTACAAGTATTTACCTACAGATGCTAATCAATCAGAGTAGACTCAGGCTGTAAACAAGGGCTGAGCCACACCAATGCCTACCCTGCTTAGATAGTATGCGTTCCTCTAATAAGCATATTCTGTCCAGAGTCCATTCTGTTGTGGACCTAGGCAATGACCAAGGGCTCTCACAAAAGAGAGGTCCATAGAAGACTGGGTGAGAGACAGGTAGCCAGTACATCGTCTCACAATTTTGTAATTTGTGGCTCTAGTCTTTTGGTATTTGTTGCCTGGTGAGCTGCTAAGTGTCTGTGTTCATTGAGTGTCCTCGCCCATCTCTAGAAAGGACAAAGCATGAATAAGCCCACAGTCTGAATGTTGTCTTACATGTTGGTTTTGAAAAAGCATTTCCAAAAATACCTTAGGGCTAAATCACAGTTTTAAGTAAAAGGCTTAAAACCTTTCACTATGTGAATGACATCACTTGGTCAATTTGCTTCTCAACCCAAGGAACTGAGGAAATGTGTCTGCAGTGACTTGGCCACATCCATCTGCTTAGCAGTCCCCGCCCCCAGCAACAGCAATGCCTGACACTGCCTGAGCCCCCTTGTCTCTGCTAATCAGAACAAGGAGATCTCGGGGCACCTGGGTGGCTTAGTCAGTTGAGCATCCGATTTTGGCTCAGGTCATGACCTCATGGTTCGTGGGTTCGAACCCCGTGTCAGGCTCTGTGCTGACAGCTTAGAGCCTGGAGCCTGTTTCAGATTCTGTGTCTCCCTCTCTTTCTGACCCTCCCTTGCTCATGCTGTCTCTCTCTCTCAGAAATAAATAAAACGTTAAAAAAAAAAAAAAGAACAAGGAGATCTCGCCTCAACAGGTACAGCTTGTAAGCCAGACTCAAAATTTGCTGAATGAATCCTGGAACCTTTTGTCTTCTCCCCCTCAAAATTTCCTGAGCATTTGGGTCTCTTCGGCACCAGTCAATTCTGTTATTTTCCACTGGGATGGGGGCAGTGTTCAGATCTGCTCCAGGGTTGACATCACACATGGAAGACAGGTGGGAATGTAGGCGTCATTGGACAGAAGAAAATGCCAGGGATCACTGAACTAGCTAATCTAGCAGACAAATGCATGCCTTCATGTTAAAGCCTACCGGTGTTCTACTTTCATGGCTTCCGCTAGGTCTGCAATAGATATTTATCAAACCAAAGTGCATACTAGGAACTGGTGATATTCAGAAGAGAAGATGGGGGAAGGAGTGAGGGATGCTCAGAGCAGCATCCAATGTTTGCTTTCAAATACTGGGAAGGTCATGCTGCCAAGGAGTAGAGTCTCCACATAAGCTAAGATACCCAGTAGCTTCCCAATTGCTTACAGAACACATTCCCAACTACTCACCAGGCCTACGAAGCTCTATATAAGTGGTTCTCAGCATCACTTGGAGAGCTTTTAAAAATATTGATGCCTGGATCCACCATCAGCCAGTCCCCAGGATGGGGGCCTGGGCATCTACATCTTTTGCCTACAGAAGGCTGGGACCCTCTGCATCCATCATCTCGCCCCAGCCTACCTGCCTAGGTTTGTTCCGTGCTCTTGTCTCAGTGGTCTTCTTTCTGGAATAGTCCAAGCTCATTCCAATTTCAGGGCTTTTATTTCTCCTGGTTCCTGTGCTTAGAAGAGTCTTCTTCCTGATTGAAGCTTGCTCATCAGCTCACAATGTTCCCTCTTGGTGAGATCTTCCTGGACTCTCTGTACTTGTTTCCTAGGGTGGCAGCAACAAAGTGCCACCGACTGGATGGCTTAAAACTCTCACAGTTCTGGAAGCTGGAAGTTCAAAGTGTTGGCAGGGCCATGCTCTCTCTGAAGGCTCTAAGGGAGAATCTATCCCATGTTTTTCTTGTAGCTTCACTGGTTGACACCAATTATTGGCATTCCCTGGTCTGCAGATGCATTAGCCCAATTTCTGCCTCTGTTTTCTGGCCACATATGGCATTTCTCCTGTGTGTCTTCACATTGTCCCCTCTCAGCAAATGTCTCTTCTCTCTTTATGAGGACGCCAGTCACATCCCTGTAAGAATATTCTTTTAATTTGATCACATCTACAAACACCATATTCCAAATAAGGTGATATTCATAGGTACCAGGAATTTTTATTAGGACTTCAGTATAATTTTGGGGGGGACACAATTCCATTCATAATACTCTTCATCCAAAGAAGCTTCACCCCACTCTCTCTGGTCATTATTGCTTTACTTCGTCTTGACTGTGTCTGAAGCAGTCTCGCCTGTTTATTGGTTTATTTGTGTGCTAGCTGTCTTCCTCACTCAACCTAAGCTCTATGAAATCAGGATTTGGAAATCAGGACTTGATTTCTGGAAGGCCACTATGTTGACCATGTCTGAAAGGGTGCATATTAAATATTTGTTTGAATGAATGAAGCAAGATTAATGCTCAAAGAATAAAATATTACAGAGGAGGGGCACCTAGGTGGCTCAGCCATTTAAGTGTCTGACTCTGGGTTTTAGCTTAGGTCATGATCTCATAGTTTCATGGGTCCAAGCCCCACATCAGGCTCTGTGCTGATAGCATGGAGCCTGCTTGGGATTCTCTCTCTCTCTCTCTCTCTCTTTCTCACTAGCTCTCTCTGCCCCTGCTCCACTCATGCTGTTTCTCCTTCAAAAAATAAACTTTTTAAAAAAAATTACCAAAGAGCTGATTTTAGTTCACCATGAGGAAGACTTTGATATAATTAAATCCCACTCAAAATCAAGTAGCTGCTCTTTTTTTTTTTTTTTAAGTAATGAGTTCCCCATCCTGGGAAAAGTTCTCTCCAAGGCAGTGTGCTGGAGAGAGGATTCACATGTCAGTTCAGGAATGGTTTTATGACTTCTAAGGACCTTTTAAATCCAGAAGTTCAATAATTCTATATTTGAGCAGAGACTTTTAAAACACACCGCGTCTCAACAAAATGTCTCTAATGGTGAAAACTTCAGGCAGCCATAAGTTTCCCAGCACCGTGTCTGACAGGTGAAACCTTGTGACAGCCTTCAAATCATATTATGTTTGTACCCTCACTTGCGCCTCATGAGTCTATTCTTTGCATAGTTTGAATTTCTTCTTTTATTTATTTATGATTTTTTTTTTTTTTTTTGGTGGGCCCTTTCTATCTAAGAGAAAACAGAAGGAGATGGAACATTTCTGTTTGGGATTCCTTTAATGTCTTCCCTGAGCCTGTTACAATGAGATCGTGTATTAAGTTGGCCCTGTCTTAAGAAAGGAACACCTTCTCTGTTGAAAGCTCTCGCTGCCAGGGGACTCAGTGTTACCAGAGCAGTCAACTTTGATTTGTGTATCAATAATGTCGTGTCAGTAGCCAGAGGGGATGGCATCAGGGCGTTCCAGATGCTTTCATTGGTACTTTTGCTGGAGGATTATTTCAAATTAACTTCAGTCTCTTGGAAGACACTGAACAGTAGAATGCTATTTCCCATTTGTAAACAAAATGGTGAATAATTACGGGAGAAACCAAGACAGGCTGATTTCTAGGAAATGTCACGTCTGCAGATCTTAATTTTCTCCAAGCACTGTTGCCCTGTTCTTCTCTCTCCCGTTGCTTGTATCCTTCCCAGTTAGGATACTGAATAGGACCTGGTTACAGGGCGATCGGTAGCCTCAGAGCCACTCAGCAAAATAACGAGTCTCTCCTGCTGCCTTTTTAACCACAGGGCAAGGTTGGGAGGCTGGAGGCAATGGAGTGGTGGCTTTAAATGGTATTCTACCATGTTAAAAAAAAAAAAGTAGGTTTGTGCACGATGGCAAAAGGAATAGTGTATACATTTTGGAGAAGACTGAAAAGCAAAGGGATAAAACCACCAATTACCTGGTGTTCTAGCCACTGTTTACCATTTCAGTGTATTTACTTTGACTATTCTCTTTCTTCTTCCTTCCCTCCCTCCTCCTGTCTCTGAAATAATACTATTTTCTCACTTAATGGTATAAAACAGAGGCTGGCAAGCCTTTTCTATAATAAGCCAGATAGTGAGTATTTCCAGCTTCACTGGCGGAAGGATCTCTGTCGAACCTACTCAGCTCTGAAGCTACAGAACAAAACCAGCTACAGAACAAAAGCAGCCATGGAGGGTAAGAAAACGAAAGGGTGTGGCCACGTTCCAACCAAATCATTCACAGAAACAAGTGGGGGGCCAGGGTCGTCCCGTGGCCATAGTTTGCAGACTCCTGATACAGGATGATATTTTTTATGCATCACTAATATTTTTCAACACCAGTTTTAAAGATGCCATAATATACCATTGCCTTGATGCACTGTCCCTTCTTTTTTATTTTTTTTTTATTTTTATTTTTTTATTTATTTCTAGGAGAGAGAGAGAGACAGCGTGAGCAGGGGAGGGTCAGAGAGAGAGGGAGTCACGGACTAAAACAGGCTCCAGGCTCTGAGCCGGCAGTCAGCACAGAGCCCGATGCGGGACTCGAACCCATGAACCATGAGATCATGACCTAAGCGAAAGTCGGACGCTTAACCGACTAAGCCACCCAGGCGCCCTGCACTGTCCCTTCTTAGACAGTCCACTGTTGCTGCAGGTATAAATGGTTTCAGGTTTTCATTGTCATAAGTAATGCAGTAATGAACATTCTTGTGACCAAACCTTTCAACATATTCTTGATTATTTCCTCAGTATACATTAATTAAAATGCTGTTGATAAACGTGAGGTATGTACAATTTCGCCGATTTCAGTCTCACTGACGGCATCCAGTTATCTAGTCCACCCTACACACGTAGGCAATTCTCTCTTGATGTTTTCCTAGTGTTGAATGTAAATTCCACGTGTCGTGTTCTTAGGGACCCTGAAATTAGTCCCAGTGATTATTGTCCTTTGGAGACAGGAGGGAACTAGCTAAAGAGCTGTTTCCTCTTTCTTTTTTGGGGTCATGAATATTTTGAGAATGCGCAAAACACAAAGGCTAATCTCTGAAGGAAATTTGCACACCCCACAAAATTCTACCTGTCATTTCAGAGGGCTTCAAAGAAACCTGGGACAGTAAAGTTACAGTAAAACTCAGTCACCATGAAAGTATCTACTTTCCTGGAAACACAAACCCACATGGGAGAAGAACTTATGCCTATTTACCTCCCTTCTCTTTTTAGCAGAGTCTATTGGATGTTTAGTTTGCCCAGTCTAAATTCTTTAAATCTAATTTTACACATTCTTTTTTTTTAATGTTTTATTTATTTCTAGGAGAGAGAGATAGAGAGAGAGAGACAGCGTGAGCAGGGGAGGGTCAGAGAGAGAGGGAGTCACAGACTGAAACAGGCTCCAGGCTCTGAGCTGGCAGTCAGCACAGAGCCCGACGCGGGGCTCGAACCCACGAACTGCGAGATCATGACCTAAGTGAAAGTCGGACGCTTAACCGACTAAGCCACCCAGGTGCCCCTAATTTTACACATTCTTATTTTTGTTTCTTAAATGCTATAATCCCAGTTGTGCAGCAAAGTGGGAAAAGAAAGAAGGGGGCGGTGTAGGGAGGTAGAGGAAGGGAGGGAGAACAAAACAAATTGTGACAAAACTGAAGAGAACAAGAAGGGAAACAGAAGCAGGAGGCAGGAAAATGAAGGCGATGTCACTGATTTTGTCCCCATTTCAGAAGACCTGAAGAATGTGTAACAAAGGCCCCAAGTCCTGAGGAAACTTGAGGCCTTTCCATTGGTGCTGACAGCCAGGAATCTGGCCACATTGTCCACCAGCATTTTATCGAGTGCGGCGCCAGGCATGGCCTCTCTGTAGGCACCAAGAAGATTTTACAGGGGGCACAAATTCGCACGCTCCATGGTCTGTCTGGTGACATAAATGAGGTGTGCTGCCCCGTGGGGCCCTCTGGCAGAAGTGTGTTGGAGCAGAAGGTCCCTACTGAACTAGTCAGCTCAGCTCAATGTGCTGAGAACACGGGCTCAATTCTACCAGCTAAATCTGAAATGCAGATTTTTATGTAAATCTCCCAATTCTAGAATGTTGGCAATGATTTTTTTTTTTTTAATTTAGATTCTAAATAACAAAAGGTGCCCCCATCTGGGCTTACATGAGCCTACATGTAGCGCATGTGGAAAGATTTTTGTGACCTCTACATTAGATATTTTGGCTTTCTCTAACTGATTTATTTCACTTAGCATGATACCCTCCAGTTCCATCCATGTTGTTGCAAATGGTGGCATTTCATTCTTTCTCAGTGCCAAGTGGTATTCCGTTGTATATATATATAAACCACATCTTCTTTATCCATTCATCCATTGATGGGCATTTGGGCTCTTTCCATAATTCGGCTATTGTTGAAAGTGCTGCTATAAACATTGAGGTACATGTGCCCCTTTGAGTCAGCACTCCTGTATCCTTTGGTTAAACTCCTAGTAGTCATTCATATGTGGAACTTGAGAAACTTAACACAAGACCATGGGAGAAGGGAGGGAGAAAAAATAGTTTCAAACAGAGAAGGAGGCAAACCATAAGAAACTCTTAAATGCAGAGAGCAAACTGAGGGTTGATAGGGGCAGACAGAGGATAGGGGAAATGGGTGATAGGCATTGAGAAGGGCACTTGTTGGGATGAGCACTGGGTGTTGTATGTGAGCGATGTTTACCCCAAGCATTTTCCCACAACCCCAGGCAAACACTGAACAGGTTTCTGTCACTGTATTTTTGTCTGTACTGGAAATTAATCTAATGGAATCATTCAGCCTATTTTTTTTGTATTTGACTTTTTCACTTAGCATAATGTTTTTCAGAGTTATCCATGTCTAATAAGTTTCTTCCTTTTTAATCCTGAGTGGTGTGGATTTATTCATTACATGGATACACTGCTATTTTGTTTATCTGTTCATTTCATGATGGACAATAGAATTGTTTCTAGTTTGTAGGTTATTGTGAGTGAAGGTGCTGTGAATGTTTGTATATACATCTTTGTGTGGACATACACTTTCCTCTCTGTTAGGTAAATACCCGGAAGTGAGATTCCTGGATCACCTACTAAGTATAAATTTAATGAGAAATTGCCAAAAAGTTCTTTAAAGTGGTACCATTTTAAACTCCTGGCATTAAAATTTGAGGGTTCCCATTGTTCTACATCCTTATCAATACTTATTGTCGTCAGTCACTTTATTTTAATGATTCTTATGATGCAGCACTATAGAGTTGTGGTTTCTGATTGCATTTAGGCCCATCTGATCTGTATATATATTCTTATGTGAATACCACACTGTTTTAATCTAGTACATGTATAGACAGTCCTCGAAGCAGACAGTGTAAGACTTCCAAATTTGTTCTTCCTTTTCTTTTTTTTTTTTAAGTTTGTTTATTTTCAGAAGAGAGAGGGAGAGGGAGAAGAAGAGGTTAGGTGCCAGGGAGGAGCAGAGAGAGAGGGAGAGAGAACCCTAAGCAGGCCCCATGCTATCAAAACAAAGCCCAATGTGGGGCTTAATCTCATGACCCATGAGATCATGACCTGAGCCAAAACCAAGAGTTGGACGCTTAACCAACTGAGACACCCAGGTGCCCCTGTTCATTTTCAAAATTGCTTTGGCTATTCTAGGTTATTTAGGCTGCTCTCCATATTTCCATAAAGATTTTTAAATCAGTTTGTCAATTTCTACAAAAGCCTGGTGGGATTGTGAATGGGATTGCATTGAATCTATGGGCCAATTTAGGGAGAACTCACATCTTAACAATATTGAGTCATCTAATCCATGATCCTCTGTGCCTTTCCATTTAGTTAGGTCTTTTTAAATATCACTCTACAATATTTTGTATTTGCAGCATACAGTCCTTGGAAATATTATTTTAAATATAAGCCTACATATTTCATGGATTGTGCTGTTATAAATCATACTTTTAAATATCATTTACCAATTCTATGTTTGATAGTATCTAGAAATGCAACTGTTTTTTGAATATCAACCTTGTTGTCTGTGACATTGATAAATTCATCAATTAGTTCTAGTAGCTTTTTTGTAAAGTTCTTAAGATTTTCTATGTTCATGATTATACTACCTACAAATGAAGACAGTTCAAAATTGTCCTTCCTAGGAAAGGCTTTTATTACCTTTCTTTGGCTTATTGCATTGTCTAGGACTCCAGGAAAGTTCGAACAGAAGTGGTAGATCAGAACTCATTGCTTTATCCTTGATCTTAGGGGGCGAGTTTTCAGCCCTTCCCCACTCAGCATGAATGGTGGAAGTTTTCGGTTGTTCTTTGGTACCCTTTTCAGGTTGAGAAAGTTCTTCCTATTGCTATTTTGCTGGAAATGTTTATCATGAATTGGTATTGATTTTGGTCAAATACTATTTCTGCATCTGTTTGGCTGGTATTATTTTTCCCCTTTATTCTGTTACATGGTGAATTCTATTGACTAGTTTTCAAATGGTAATCCAACCTTGCTTTTCTTGGATTAAGTAATACTTGGCCACAATGGTTTACTTCTTTTACATCTAACAATGGATTCTACTTACAAGTACTTGTTAAGAATTTTTGTGCTGTGTTCATGAGGTATTAATCTGTAGAGTTATTTTCTGTTGTTATAACTCTGTCTGCTCTTAGCATTATGTTATTGTTGTCCTCAAAGAATGAGGTTGCAAATGTTCTCTATTTTCTGAGTGTGTATAATATTAGTAGTATTTATTCTCAAAATATCTTATAGAATTTATGAGTGAAACCATCTGGGCCTGGAATTGACTTTATGAGAAGAGCTGTAATTATAAAATCAAGTTTTTAAATAGATTTAGGGTTATTCTGAATTTCTAGTTCTTTATATGCCACTGTTGGTAATTTGTGTTTTTCAAGCACCTAGCTCTTGATTTCTAATATCATTCTCCAAAAAGACGAACAAAACTCTGTGGAGCGTATATATATATATATATATATATATATACACACATATATATACATATATATATGTATACACGCACACGCACGCACATACATGTATACACACACACGCACGTGCACACACACGCACACACACACACACATACATATGGACTAGAAAATCCCAAAACTAGAAAATTTGGATGATCTGACAATAATGGGTCCATATTCTTCCTTAGCACCAGTCAGCTACAGGTGAGTAGTGGCTCCCTCTTTAGAAGGAACAATATCTTCTGTATGAAACAGGCATCATGGCTCACAGACTCTGAGTATGGGCTTCATTCATTTACATCAGTAATTTCCAACTGGGGACAGTTCCACCCGTTGGGGGACATTTGGCAGTATCTGGAAATGTTTTGGAAATACTTGTGATTATCCCATAGGGCTGTGGGGGGCACTACTGACATCTAGTGGGTAAAGGCCAGGGATACTATTAAACATCCTACAATGTACGACATAGCCCCACAGCCAAGTATTACTTGTCCCAAGATGTCAGTAGTACTAAAGACCAGAAACTCTGAACCCGGCCCCTCTAAGAATGTGACTTAGCGTTTCCAGCAATTTCTGTAAGCCCAGGCAAGACGAATATAATAGTTTCCGAAAGGCTAGTCTTTACTCCCCTGTGCTTCTCTGAGAAGGTCGGGCAGTGAGACCCCATGACACACTGGAGCGGTGGCATCTAATATTTGAACACGTGTTCTGTGCCAGGCACTGACCAAGTGAAATGACATATACAAAATCCCTTAAGGCTCTCAACAACTTTTCAGAGTAGGTATTATGGTGATGGGATTAAAATTACATTGTTATTATTGCAGATGGCAGAAACACTTCTCAATCAGACTCTGAGCAGAAACCTCTTTTATTAGCACAACTATAGATCTTCCTCAACTTCTGATGAGGTTACCTCCTGATAAACGCATCGAAAGTTCAAAATGTAGTAAGGCCAATATGTATTTACTACACGTGACCTACCATCCATCACAGCTCTGCCTGGTCTGCCTTGAATGTGCTCAGAACATATACATTAGCTTACAGTTGGGCAAAATCATCTAACACAAAGCCTATTTGATAATTAAGTGTTGACTGTCTCATGGAATATACTGAGTACTGTACTGAAAGGGAAAGACAGGATGGTGTATGGGTGTGGAATGGTTATCAGTGTCTCAGTTGTTGACTCTGGTAACCATGGGGCTGATTGGGAGGTGTCACTACCCAGCAGCACAGGCGAGGATCAGACGACATATCGCTAGCCCAGGGAAAGATCCAAATTCAAAATTCCAAAGCTGGTTTCTGCTGAATGCGTATCACTTTCTCACCATTGTCAAATCGAAAAATTGTTAGTCAAACCATCATAATTCAGAGACCGTATTTAGATGCTGGGGCAAGACAGCCTGGGTTTAAATACTAGCTCTGTTCTTACTAGCCCTGTGATGTGGAACAAGTCATTAATACTCATCGGACCTCTGTTTTCTCATCTGAGAATGGAATATCAAAAACATCCCCCTCATTGTATGATTTTGAAGACATTTTAAAAAGTCAATGCATGAAAAGTGCTCACAACAGTATCTGGTGCCTAGTAAGTGCTCAGTAAATGTTAGTTATTGTTGCCGGTATTTTTTATTATTATTATTGTTAGTTATTGTTCCTTCTCCTCTCCCTCCCCTCCCCTCTCCTCCTCTTCTACTTCTCTTCTCCTCCTCCCCCTTCCCCTTCCCTTTCTCCTTCTCCTTCATGCTAGTAAATACTCAGGCAGTAAACAGGAGTGATAGTTCTGAGTGTTCAAGGCATTTTATCAAATCTCTTGCTGTCACCCTCTCATTTGTGGTCAGCTTTTATTTCCTCTGTTTCTTAGGCCCTTTCCCAAGGGTTGACAAGACAGCCATGAGCATGTTAATACTCTAGAAGCTCAGCAAAAGCACGAAGTCCTAGAAAATGTCCAGAGCTACTTTCCATTGGCCCAGCGTGTGTTATCCTTAAACAAATCCATGTCACTGGGGTGGGGGAAGTGTGTGGGATAAGTATCACCTCCTGGACCTGGTGAAGGAGTCAACCTCTCTCATGCCATATGTGCTGAGAGGGGGGATGGCTGACTCCCCAAAGGAAAGTGATCCCTTTTTGGTTTCACAAAGGGGAAGGAATCTGAGCAGGAAAAACGATGGCACTACAACTATTCCCAGTTTACAGAAAACTGTCTCTGTAAGATGAAGGAATTTTCACAAGGAGACAAAGCTAGTAAGTGTAGGAAGAATTCAATTCCTGACTTCTTAACATTCAGGAACAATTCAGTATTAGGAAAACCTATATTAATAGATCAAAAGAAAAATGTGTCACCATAGATGCTGAAAGGCTTTTGATAGACGTCAATATCCTTTCTTGATAGATAATCCCTTCTAGCATTAAACTTAAAAAGCAGTGGGACAGACTTTGAAGAAGATGACTTTAAATTGCTTCTGAGGAACTTAGAAGAAGATTTTTAAAAAATAGATATTGGCATGATTTTCTCTTTCACAAATAAATCTATATATTTAACGTGATCTCAGTAGAAATGCTATCACTTTCTTTGAGCTAAAAGATCTAATTGTCAAGTTCAGTAATAAACATATAAATAAAAAGCATCAGGGAAATTTGGCAACATATTCTAACACTACAATGATGAAACCACAGTTCTGTGCAGAAGAAAAACACATCAATGCAACAGAATAAAGTTAGAAAATAGGCACAAATAACTATGGGAATTTATTATGTAAAAGAACGACACTAACTTCATTTTGGAAAAGACTGATCATTAAATAGATGATGTGAAGACATGTGAACAGCTATTTGAAAAACAATTTTTTAAAAGGAATCCTACCTCACTCCACTAAAACTTACACCAGATGTTCAAGCATTTAAATGTAACTTATTAAGTGGAGCCTATTATTCCCTAGAAAATATGGAAGAATTTTTTTGCCACAGAATGAATAAAGTCTTAGTCTTGGCCAATGTAATAACATTGAGGTGAGGTTGTGATAGATTAAGATGGTCCCTAACTCAATGACTAGTGTCTTTGTAAGAGGAGGGAAATTTAGACACACAGATGCTCAAAGAAGAAGGCTGTGTGAAGACAAAGATAGGCTTTGGAGATGTTACCATACCAGGGTTCACCAAGGATTGCTGGTAACCACCAGAAGCTGGAAGAAGAAGGGAGGATTTTCCCAAGAACCATTGGAGAGAGCATGACCCTGCCACCTCCTTGATTTGGAACGTCTACCCTCCAGAGCTGTAAGAGAATAAATGTTGTTGCTTGAAACTACCCAATTGTGGTTAATATGTTACGTCAGCCCTAGCAAACTAATACAAATATTTATAAAGAATTTGTATGGGGAGAAAGATGTCAAAAGCAAAACTAAGAGGCAAATGGGAAACATATTTGCAACTCATGTGACAAAGGACAAGTTTCCTTACCAAGGACTCTGGTAAATTAGTACTTTTCAAAAAGTCAGCCACTTCATAGAAAATGGGCACATGAAGTTATACAATGAAGTGATTATAGCTTTGTTGAGAGAAATAAATCGTTTATATGGGACTCAAATGAAGTGATACTCTACTGGGTGGCCTCAGCTCTCCCTTTCACCCACCTCAAGACCGTACATGGCTTCTTAGCACATTCTTCCTCGTTGCTTCAGTGACTAAGTAGTTTTCCTGAAGCGTTTTTAGGGAAAAGAAGGAATCATATCAACATACCATGTAGTGAAACGTCATTTTAAAAATCTCTTGTCAAATCTTTCTTTCCTCAAAGTTCTACTCAGGGGACCATGTTTTCTCATCTTCCTGGTCTTTCCCACTGGCCTATATAATTCCCAATGCTGCCTTTCAAATATTTTCTATTTCACCTAGTAACTTAGCTCTCAGCTTGCATAACAGCAGGCAAAATACAAGCCTAGCAGTTAGCTGGTCCATCCTTAGAAAACCTTCAGGAGCCAACTGCTGTCATACTCATGGGGTTTCATCGATCCAGTCATGTTGCCTGTTCTTGGAGCAGAGAAGCAGGGGAGGACTCAGCAGCTAAGCAAATAGTATCTTCCCCCAGATGGCCACAAGTCAGGCTGGCTTCCTGGGTGCACAGCCTGGGCAGCTGTACTGGGCCCACACTCAGAAAGGCCCACACTTGAAATTTTGGATCAAGAGGCACCATATTGTCACTTCCACTGGGCCCCACAAGATGTACAGCCAGTCCTGACAAAGAAACTATCCAGTAGGTGTGCCTGGTTGGCTCAGCCGGTAGAGCATAAGACTCTTGAACTTGGGGTCATGAGTTCGAGCCCCATGTTGGGTATAGAGATTACTTAAAAAAATGTTTTTTTGGAAAAAGACACTATTGAATAAATGGATATTAGCATTCTTCCTCGAAGAACAAATGCTTTATCCTCTGAATGGCCCAAGAGATAGAGCCTCTCAGATCTTGGATTTAAAAAAAAAAAAAAAAAGAGGCAAATGGGGAGGAGAGAAAAAAAAAATTAGCTTCATGAACTCAGAAGCCAGGAAAGCTGGCACCATTGCCTTTAGCAAGATGCTATCTGACATCTTTTGGCTGAATGCGTCCTTTCATGGGGTGATTAAACAGCAAATATCTCTGAGTAGCATAATGTTTATTAGACATTGCTCTGTTAGGGCAGCTTGTGTTTTCCTTGTATTCTGTTTCCATGTTCAAGTGTGTACAATTTGTTGATTTAAATAAAATTTAAAATAAGCCGTGCTGCTTGAAGACCTGCTGACAGGGCCTCGTAGAAAACTTCGAGAGATTTTTTTTATTAGGAAACAATTCTGTTTCTGTGTCATGATTTTCTGCACCCGGCCTCCCCGTCAGCCCCTCCCTGTTCTTAGGCATACAGTTCAGCAGCCCCCGAACCACTACTCCTACGTTTTGGAACGTTCTTCTGGCTCTCTGAAATATTTCTATCCATGAGGCAAGGGTTCTGTCTGTCCACCCCTGTCCCCCAGGTTACTAGACGGAAGGGACACACTTGTCCAGGATAAGGATCGTCTACATTTAAACACCACCAGTAGCACATATGATTCGTGTTAGATTTTTCTGCAGTGCTGATCATTCAATATTTTGATTAAAAAAATTGATGGCAAAGTAGGGGGAAACGAATGCTCTTCCAGGCACTGGATAGAATAACATTGCTTTAAAATAAAAATACCTATGGTCTTGACTAAGCCATTCGCTCCTCTGCTTGGAGCCTAGAGAAACCTTTACACAAGGGCGAGAGAGGACACGTGTAAGGTTGTAAGTCACATTCTTCAGGGAAGCGCAGTAATGGAAGAAACCTATTTGTCCATCAGAAAGCAATGGCTATAGGTGCCTGGGTGGCTCAGTCGGTTAGGCACCTGACTTCAGCTCCGGTCATGATCTCAGGGTTCATGAGTTCGAGCCCTGCATTGGACTCTGCTGACAGCTCAGAGCCTGGAGCCCACGTTAGATTCTGTGTCCCCCTCTCTCTCTGCCCCTCCCCCACTCGTGCTCTGTCTCTCCATCTCTCAAAAATGAATAAGCATTAAAAAAATTTTTTAAATAAAAAAAGAAAGTGATGGCTAAATAAAGTATGAAGGACCAAAATGAGGTGCAGTGATTTTAAAAAGAATAAGAAGCAGCACTTGGGTGGTATAGTCAGTTAAGGGTCTTACTCTTCATTTCAGCTCCCGACATGATCTTGGTGTTCTGTCAGTTCAAGCCCCACATTGAGCTCTTTGCTGATGGTGCAGAGTCTGTTTGGGATTCTGTCTCTCCATCTCTCTGCCTCTCCCCTGCTTGTACTCTCTCTCTCTCAAAATAAATAAATAAACTGAAAAAAATTTTTTAAACAAATAAAACAGAATAAAATGGATCTCTGTGGGCCCACATATGCAAGTCCTCAAGATATATTTTTGAGGGGCAAAGAAGTTGCAGAAACGTGACTTACCCAAAAAAGCCCCCCCCCTTTTTTAACAACCAAAAGGATCTAAAAACACAAAATAGTGTTTTCTACGTTCCATGGGCACATACATATGCTTGAAAATCTTCAGAAAATCCCATGAAAAAGCAAAGTGATACAGAGGCTACCACACTATGGGGGGGGACATCATGGAGAGGATGTCGCGAAAAGGAATTTTGTTTGTATCTGTGACATCATACTTTGCGAGAAATGTCATGCATTTATTATTATGTAATGACAAATTAATATTTTTAAATTAATATTTTTAACTAACACAAACGTGTCCATTATACAATTCAAGGGGTTATATTCGAGGAGTCGAACTTCAAGGAGTTATTATTACCTAAGTAGTTCCCTAAATTAAATATTTCACATATTGAATATATGTTCTAGGCACATCGACTTTATATGTGACACAGTATCCCTGTATTTCTTCATATGGAATTTCTGAAGATTCTAGCAGAGTATTCTGTACATTTGAAACTGTTGAAATGAAGGTCTGCTCTGGGACCAAATCTGCACTGGGCCCTAGAACACAGCCATGGCCATGCAGGGATAGGGGTCCCCAGCCTCAAAGAACTTTCAGTCCTGTGCAACTCTGGACAAAATGGTGGCCAAGAGGCCACGGCATGAGGCCCAGGGAAGGAGAACTTGCAAACATGAGGCACAGAAATCACCAATTTTCTAGAGATTCCTTGAAACTTGCTATGTGCACCTGCTCTCAACCACTCCTGGTGGGTATTCTCAGCCTTGCGTCATTTCCCCGCCCCCGAACACATGATCCAACGTTGCCTCTTCACAGAATTGCTCTTTTCTTACTCATTTCTTCAGTTGTTTACCTTTCTGCCCCACTGGAATCCTCGTGAGGAGGGTCCAGGTCTTTCTTGTAGGCATCACCCCGCACCCAGCTGTATGCCTGGCGCTTCGCTATCCAATAAACCTCCAGCTCTCACTCACGTGGGTGCATGAATGAGTGAAAGCTGAACGCATCCATTCCCTTCCATCTCCTAGAGGTGGAGGTCCCTATATTGCTATTTTACTGCCTGCTGTCGTGCCTGAAGTCTGATGTAGAGAAGAAAATGATGTAAAAATTAGAATTGCCATTTATTAAGAGCCCTACTATGTGCTGCCTGCTGTACAGGATTTTGCTTCCCTAGCATTCTTTTCCTGTTACTCTTAATACATAGCAAATTACCGCAAGTTTGGTGGCATAGGGCAGCCATTCTTCTCTGCTTTCGGACAGTGTGGGTGAGGAAGCTGGACAGAGCACAAGGGAGGACTAGTCTCTTTCACAATGCCTAGGGCTTCCATTGGGAAGACTGTAACTCTAGGGGGAACTGGTGGTTAGGAGCTGAAATTATGTGGAGTGTCTTCCCTCCCATGGCTGATGGTCAATGCTGGTTGTTGGCTGGGACTTCAGCTGGGTTTATGGAGAGTAACAGCCACACGTGGCTTCTCCCTAGGGCTGCGTGGGCTTCCTCACGGCATGGCAGACTAGGAGCATTTGGACTTCTTACTTAGGGTCCCAGTGTGAATGCCACGCGTGATGCAGAAACTGCGTCACCTTTTAGGACCTCTAATCAAAAGGCTTACAGATTTACTCCTGCCACATTGCATTGATTACAAGTGAGTCAGAGATCTGCCCGACTCGGGGGAAGGAAAATTAGACTCTCCTTCTGGATAAGGCAGTGGGTACGTTCTAGAAATCATGGCACGGGAGATAGTTTCACTGCCATCTTCAGAAAACACAATCTGCCATACCTTCTTGACCATCCCACAAATAGATGTGAATAATCCATTGCATTGTAGACAAGGGAGCAGGTGCAGAGAATACATAATTTGCTCAAACACTTGACTATATGTGGCCAAGCAGGGGTTCAAACTCAGGTCTGCTTGTCCCCAGAGCTCCCTCTCCCCAAACCTCACTGCTGTCCCACCAGGTGGAGATTGTGTCTACGTGTCTCATCCTTCCCCGATTGTGTGTCAGGGAGACATATCCAGGTCCCCGGTGTTGTCTCACGTAGTGGTTGTGTCTTCTTGCAATTGACAAATGGCATTCCTTATGCAATAATGTGAGCTTCAGTAGTTAACAGGCAGGCATTGAAACGAGTCCCGTCTGAAGGTCCAGAGCAATTGCTATTAAGAGACCAGACTTTGAGCGGAGTTGCAACTTCAGGACAACAGGTGATCCACAGCGATCGTTAACTTTGGTGAAAAATTATCCTCCGCCTTTGTGACACAATTATTTCGGTATTTACCACAAAGGCCCTTAACTGGGCCCTTTTTGATCAGAAAAGAAGAAATAAACAGAGTTGAAGTGGGGGGAGAGAAATAGCTAAATTTAAATGTAACTGCTCACATTGTTTTGTCCTTAGATGGATGGTAGGGCTTACTCATTATTCACCAAGCACAGACATACTACCAAGAGCGATTTGGCAACCCACGAAGATAAATCACAACCAGGATGTCTGCCGTCACTGTCACAGTGAGAGCATGGCTCTGGGGGCGGAGTGTGGGAGGAAGTACGTGCACTGGCCCCACTGGGGCAGAGGCAGAGAGAAAAAGGAGGGCCTGGAGAAAGGAAAACAGAAGAAAAGCAATAAAAATTCCACGTCTGCCTCTACGTTGCTACCAAGTGCCAGGCTTTGGAGAGAACTAATGTGTTTGTGAGTCCTCAACAGGTCAGAGGGAAGACAAATGGCAAGTTACTGAAACAGGCTGGGAGGGAGGTTATGGATGTAACTATCCAACAAGAAGAAAACAGAGATTCAATATGTAGCACAGGAGAAGATGGAAGAAAGTGTCCAGACACTCTCAGAATCTGAAGGGAGTTGTATGTTCAAGATATTTTTAGACACAGTCTTGTATACAAGGCGCAAAGCTGAGATCCTCCCAAATTATCTTTGTTGATTCTATTTTTACAGCCTACATTTTTTTTTTTTGGTCTGATAAAAGCAACATCTTCTAATAATATAAATTTTAGCAAATATAGAAAAATGTATAAAACCCCATAATCTTTTCATCCAGGAACCACCAATATAAATATTTTGTTACGCAGCTTTCTGGCGCTTCCTTGCGTGTTTATGTACATAACTGTGTGTGTTACGAAAGTGGGCTCACATGAAATCTAATATTTTGTGACCTACAATTTGCCCTTCATATATCAGTGCCTTTATGTGCCACTAAGTAGACACTTACCTAATCATTTATCTGCACAATTTTCCATGGTAGTATTATCTAACCAATTCATGATTCACTGCCTGGTTAGGGGTGCGATTTTTTTTTTAATTAGAAATAAAAGTATAAGAACATCCTTGCACGTATATGTCTGTGCATCTGTTTGCCCATTTGCTCTGGATACATTTCTCAAAGTGGACTCTTGTTAAGAAAAGCAAGGCACATGACTAACAAGTTTATACATATTGTTAAATTGTTATTTTGAGAAGGGGCGCCTGGGTGGCTCAGTTGACTAAGCACCTGACTTATTTTGGTTCAGGGCACGAGCTCACGGTTTGTGAGTTCGAGCCCCACATCCGGCTCTGTGCTGACAGTGCAGAACCTGCTTGAGGTTCTCTCTTTCCCTTCTCTCTCTGCCTCTACCCAGCTCACACACTCTCTGAAAATAAATAAATAAACTTAAAAAAAGTTGTTATCCTGATGAGTTGTACCAAGAGTTGTCTAAGTCGAAGCTAGAAGTTAATGAAATTTGCGTCTGTTTTTCATTCTTTCTTTCTCCTTCCTCTCTTCCCCCCATCCCTCCCCTTGCCTCTGTCTCGTCCCAGTGGTAAATCAGTACCAACTGTTGGGGAAGCAGTTATATCATGTGCTTTCAGACAAGGGCAGCAATCCAACAACCATGGCCTATGGGCCACTGTAGCCCACTGTCAGCTTTCATTCAGCCCGTGAGCTAAGAACACTGTTTAGATTTTTCATGTTTGATTAAAAAAATACATTATGATCGGAAAATTATATATATAAAGTTTAAATTTCAGGGTCCAGAAATAAAGTTTTATTGAATCACAGCCACTTCCCTTTGGTTTACATATTTTCTGTGGGTGCTTTTGGCCCTAAAACAGAAGAGCTGAGTAGCTGGGACAGAGACCGTATGGCCCACAAAGTGTCAGCAGTTCAACAGTGGCGGGCCGCCTGGGTGGCTTAGTCGGTTAAGCGACCGACTTCAGCCCAGGTTATGATCTCGCAGTTCGTGGGTTTGTGCCCCGCGATGGGCTCTATGCTGACAGCCCAGAGCCTGGAACCTGCTTCAGATTCTGTGTCTCCTCTCTGCTTCTCCCCTGTTCATCCTCTCTCTCTTTCTCAAGAATAAATAACATTAAAAAAATTTTTTTAGGAGCGGCTGGGTGACTTAGTCGGTTAAGCATCCGACTTTCGCTTAGGTCATGATCTCGCGGTTCGTGGGTTCGAGCCCCGCGTCGGGCTCTGTGCTGACTGCCAGCTCAGAGCCTGGAGCCTGTTTCAGTCTGTGACTCCCTCTCTCTCTGACCCTCCCCTGCTCACGCTGTCTCTCTCTCTCTCTCTCTCTCTCCTAGAAATTAAAAAAATTTTGTTTTAAATAAAAACAATGTTCAACAGTAGCCTCACACTACATCTTGCATCTCACTTCATCTCATCATGTAGGCTTTGTACCGTCTCCCATCAGCCCAAGAAGGATGAGTTCTATACAATAAGGTATTTTGAGAGAGAGAGAGAGAAAGGCCATATTCACATAACTTTTAGTACAGTATATTGTCCTACTTTATGCTTATTAGTTATTGATGTTAATCTCTTACTGTGCTTCATTTATAAATTCAACTTTAGCATAGGCATATATGCATCGGAGATAACATAGTATGTATAGAGTTTGCTACTATCCATGGCTTCAGGCAACCACGGTGGTCGGTCTTAGGACGTAGTCCCCACAGATGCGGAGGCTACTCTATTCAAGATGGAAAGGAGCTTTTCTGCTCTGCTCTTTG
The DNA here is from genome assembly GCA_017311185.1 of Proteles cristata cristata. Taxonomy (NCBI): domain Eukaryota; kingdom Metazoa; phylum Chordata; class Mammalia; order Carnivora; family Hyaenidae; genus Proteles; species Proteles cristata. The sequence continues at coordinate 137,680 of JAESUZ010002959.1, forward strand.
CATCCTTGTTTCTTCTCATTTAGCCTGCACTGGCTTGACTGTCACCCACTCAGATATGCCCCCCCTGGACACCCTATGTGAAGGACACCCTGCTATTATTTCCCCAAAAAAGACCCATATATTTCTTTCATTGCACTAAAAATGAGGATTATTTTTTTGTTTATTTGCTCATTTACTTACTATCTCTGCTGCCCCCCATTGAAATGTAAGCTCTGGGGGGCCTAGGGGGCTCAGTCAGTTGAGTGTCTGACTTCAGCTCAGGTCATGATCTCACGGTTCGTAGGTTTGAGCCCCACGTCTGGCTTTCTGCTGACAGCCAGCTCAGAGACTGGAGCCTGCTTCGGATTCTGTGTCCCCCTCTCTCTCTGACCCTCCCCTGCTCGTGCTCACTCTCTCTCTCTCTCTCTCTCAGAAATAAGTAAAACATTAAAAAAAATTTAATGTAAGCTCTAAGGGGCTCCTGGAGAGCTCAGTTGGGTAACCATCCAGTCTCGGCTCAGGTCATGATCTCGCTGTTCGTGAGTTCGAGCCCCACACAGGGCTCTGTGCTGACAGCTCAGAGCCTGGAGACTGCTTCCAATTCTGTGTGTGTGTCTCTCTCTGCCCCTCCCCTGCTCACGCTCTCTCTCTCTCTCTTTCTCTCTCAAAAATAAATAAACCGTAAAAAAATTAAAATGTAAGCTCCATGAAGGAAGGGACTTGTCTCTCCCATTCATCAGTGTCTCTAGCACTTCCTCAGCATCAGGGCGAGCGATGAGTCCTGACCCTCCAAACACCCATAACTTTGCCCTTATTAAGGCCATCCCTGCCCCCTCTCTCCGTTCGTCTCTGCCTCCGTCACACCAAATTCTTACCACTTCCTTGACACACGCACGCTCTTTTTCCTCTTTCACACAAGCCATTGTTTAGTCTAAAGCCTCCCTCTTTCTCCCCGCACCCACCTTAACTTCTTGCCCGACCACATCTTACTTGCCCTTCAGGGTCAGCTTCTAAATCCCCTCCATCTGGATACTCCCCAGCCCTCAGTGGGGGTAGCTGTGACTCCTTGGTGCCCTGTGCTCCACACTTCCTGCTCGTCCCCAGTGCACCTGCTGGCCTGCTTGCTCCATCGTCTGTCTCTCCCATTAGGATGGGCAGCAAAGGCTGCCGGTGGCTGGCACACACTAGGTCCTCAGCTGGTGAGTTTTTAATCAGTGAATGAATACACATCAAATCCTTTTTTTTCCTCCAGATCTGAAAATAACCCACGCCTTTTACCACTGAGAACAAAATTAAGCCACTCATTTTTTTTTTGATGTTTATTTATTGTTGAGACAAAAGAGAAACAGAACATGAATAGGGGAGGGGCGGAGAGAGAGGGAGACACAGAATCTGAAGCAGCTCCAGGCTCTGAGCTGTCAGCACAGAACCCGACGTGGGGCTCAAACCCACAAACCACGAGATCATGACCTGAGCTGAAGTCGGATGCTTAACTGACTGAGTCACCCAGGCGCCCCATAAGTCATTAAAGAGGCTAAGAGCTGCTTTTCTCCATATGTGAAATCTTTCCCCTGGAAAAGACAAATGGAAGAGTCACAAATGATGCATAATTTACAAAGAATAAATATATTTTATAAATACATATATATACATACATGTACGTATGACAAGACACTCAATACCTGACTCAAGAGGAATGTGAATTAAAATTTTACCGGGAGACCCTTTTTTCTTTCCCAGTTTGCAAACCTCACAAAGCTTAATAAAAACTCTCGGGGGTGGGAGGAGAGTATGGGAAGTAGGCCTTCTCATTTATGACGGAGAGCAATCTAAATCCTGCACCCTCTATGGAGGACAGTTAGGCAATATTTATCAAAATTATAAATGCACTTACCCTTTGCCCCAGCTAGCCTCCTTCTAGGCATTTATTCCACAGACCCCCTCCCACGGGTGGGAAATGACATGCATTTGAAGGTTATTTACCGCAGGGTTGTTGATAAGAGCAAAAGTTTGGAAATTCCCTAAATGCCTCTAGGTTCAGAAAACTTAATGAATAATTTATGCCATAACCACATATTGGAGTGTATTACATTTGTTTTTGTTTTTTTTAAAGACTAAGTTCTTTATTCACTGATCGGGAGTGATCTCCACGATAAAAGACTTTAGGATAAAAAAAACAACAACCAAAAAGCAAGGTGAAAAACGATGTGTATAATACGTTACCGTTTGTGTAGAAAAGAAAAAAGGGCGTTTGTGTGCATGCACGTACTTAAATGTAGGAGCATTTATTGGTATAGGAAATAATATCCAGTGAATGAGAGATTTGAGAGCAGGACAGGTAAGAGGTACGGTAGGAGGAAGACTTTTACTCTGAACAGCTGGATGGTAGGGCGCCTGGGTGGCTCAGTCAGTTAAGCATCTGACTTTGGCTCACGTCATGAGCTCACGGTTCGTGAGTTCAATCCCTGCATTGGATTCTATGCTGACAGCTCAGAGCCTGGAGTCTGCTTCAGATTCTGTGTCTCTCTCTCTCTCTGCCCCACCCCAGTTCAGTCTCTCTCTCTCTCTCTCTCTCTCTCTCTCAAAAATAAATAAACATTAAAAATAAAAAAAAAAGAAAAGAACAACTGGGTGGCTGTGTTATCAATTCAAACACTGAAAAGAAAGAAAGTGAGAAAAGGTCAGGAGAGGGAGAGAGAGAGAAGTCAGTCCTGGACCAGATTGACCGAACAAAGCTGCTCACGGTAACCAGGCTAAATATCTCAAACTTCCCCAGTGGTTATAACCAAGGAAGAAAATTCGAGATACACGCCTCCTGCCTCTTTCATGAGGCTCCCGGTTTCTCTGATGATTCTGCAGCAATTAGAGCTGATTCAAGCCTGTGAGCCGCTTCTCCCTGCCAGCCCAAGGGATGGATCCCACCACCTGCATGGCCATCTAGAGAGAACCCGCCAGAGCCTCCTCCCTGGCACGAGGGAAGACACAGCCTTGTTCCTGGGGAGGGCTCTGTGATGTTGATGGCTGTAACAGCTACTGTCATAGCTCACTTCAGCAGAAAGGATTAGACTGTCCTGAATATGTCAATCAGATATCAAAGATAAATGAAGTTTGAAAAAATAAAATGTGCGATTTATTTTTAAAAAATAGTCTTTGGGAGACACCCAGAATGCACTTTGAAAAATCTAAGGGAAATATGTCATGAAAACAAATCTGAGCTCTGCTGTCCAACTTTAATTTTTCACTGATAACGCTCAAGCAGGCTGCAGCCCAGCCAATAAATAAAGACTCTCTCTTTCTTAATGGTCTCCAATTTCCATCTGCGGGGACGGAGGGTCTGAACGTGCGCTTGCCCCTCCTTTCAGCCCGGCCCACCACCCCTTTCCAGGTGCCCTGGGTGCTAATGAGCTGGCGCCGGTCCCCAGTGCTCTGTCCCAAGGACATCCTATCCCTGCAGCTCCAGGAAAAGCATTCACCAAGGCATCTGCTAAACCGCCTTGGCATTGCTCACCAGTTGGGCTTGGTGATGTTTGGGGTTTTAATTCACTTTACTAAAATTGCCTTTCATTCACTTGCTGACAGGTAGTTATTTGTTTTCAGGGTTCCGTTTGACATTTATTGTTAGCGCAAAACACTAATAATAATAATTAGCGCCTTTTTAGAGTTGTCTGGGGTGTTCGTGGGGCCGCATTGTTACTATAAAACATCCCGATGCTTTGCTGTATATAAGATAGTATGATGGTATTTAAATGTAACAAAGGGGTTTATTATACTCAGGCCAGATTGCAGTATCTCTGAGCCCCCCTCCCCCATGAGTAAGCCAAGACTTAATATCCCTAAACTTGTCTGTAATGCTAATACCTATCTTTTTTTTTTAAGTAGGAAGAAAACCTCAGCCAGCCATGCATGGTTTGTTTGTTTGTTTTTTCTTAGGAACAAGCAAGCAAATGTACCATTTATTCTCTAGAACTATGCTGTCCAATAAGGTAGCCACTAGCTACATGTGACTATCCAATCTAAAAGAATGGAAATCAGATAAATAAAGTATTCAGGCCTGCAGTGGCACTACTCACACTTTTCAAGTGTTCGATACCCACATGTGGCTGGTGGCTACCATATTGAATGGCGCAGCTACAAAATACATCCATCACTGCAGAAGGTTCTTTTGGACAGGACTGTTCTAGAACCTCGCTACTCAAAATGTGACCCAGGGATCAGCAGCATTGGCGTGACTTGGGAATTTGTTTAGAAAGATAGTTTTATGATCCCCACCCTTGGACCTAGTAACAAGATCCTCAAGTAACTTATCTGCTCATTGACGTTTGAAAAGCACTGAGAATCTAGAACAAGGTTCAGAAAACTTTATCTGTTAAAAAAAAAAACAAAAACAGATAGTAAATATCAAGGGTGTTGTGGGCCATACAGTCTCTGTCAAAACTTCTCAGCTCTGGCGTTGTTTTGACAAAGCAGCTGTGGACATCATGGAAACAGATGGGTGTGGCTGTGTTCCAGAAAGTTTTATTTAAAAAACAAGTGGCAGGCTGCATGTGGCCCATGGTGCATCGTTTGCTGACTTCTGTTCTAGAATATTCTTTGGATGTCCCTGTGAATACTACTTGTATTATTTAATTCTCACTGCTAGATAGGTCTTAAGACCAGCTCTCTGATCAAATGTCTAGGTCTATGATCCTGGGAAAGATATTTTCCTGGAACGTCTCAGTTATGTCTCTGTCCCCTGTTTCTAAAGAAAGCTGACTGATCTGAGCCAATGGAGGTTAGTAATAAAAAAAAAAAAGTATGGTGGACAACACAACCAAATTAATAAGGAAAGGAGGATTGGCTGCATCTTCTTTCTACTAAATCTACTCTAGTTAAATGATATGTGGAGAGTTTCTTGGGCTTTGAAGTGAGACTTCCATGGCAGTGTCATGGTCAAGTCCAAGTGACATGGTGACCCAGTGTCAGGGTCAAGTCCTAGTTCTGACGTGCACCTTGCCTTTCTAAGTGAGTCCAAGAGATCAGAGATGGGCAGGCCTCCCGGTCTGGACTGGATGCATCCCAGGTTTGCTTTTTGCTTAGATGTGTCCACATAAAAGAGAATATACCCTCCAAGGTTCAGGCTGATGAGCTCAGAAGTGGCCAGTGTTTCTCTAATCACACAGTCAGATAAGTTGCTCCCTCCATATATGGATGGAAGAGAGAATAGAAATTCTCTTGGCTTTTCTGAAAGGCCTGAAATTCCTTTTCTGTGAGTCAAAGTGGGAAAGCTGGACAAGAGGAGACATCTCTGAATCACTGACCATAATCCAATGGATTATCTCAAATCTCCCACCAGATACAGATCCCCTGCCATGAGTATATGGTAACTTCTAACTGATCGTTTTAAATTTGAGTTCCATAAGGCAGGAACATCTGAGTAGGAAGCAGATAGATAAAATCCAGGAAAAAGGCCATTTGCTCTGTGGCTGTTTCTACCAAGTTCTGGATGAAAGATAAGCCTCCACTCTGTCCCCTGCCAGAGTCCATCAAGGCGAGAATTGAAACCAAGCATCAAGAATGTGCTTGGGACAGGTTGGTTCTTTGTAATCAGACACCCTGTGTTCATGCTCCAGAGTTACCACTTGTTAGCTCTGTGACTTTCACTCTCCTCATCTGAAATATGAGATAAAAATATCATGCACCCTGATGTTACTGTGAGAAAGAAATGAGATCATGGATAATAGATATCAAGCAATGGGCACATAGCATGTGCACAGCAAACAGCTGTTGCAAAAAGTATATCCTATGTTGGGAGTTTAACATACCCTTATATAGGTTAATCCCACGAGGTAGGAGTCAAGGTATCATTTTATAGTTAATGAGAGTGAGGGCCAGGGTAGTGAAATCATCTGGATAAGAGCACAGAGCCAGCAAGGGGCAGTGCTCAGATCTGGATGCAGGCACACGTTCTTTCTCTTTGGCTGTGCCAATTATCCAGAGAACCACTTGCAAGGAGTTTTTATGAGTATCCCTTTCTCCCATTTTCCTCAAAACATTCCTCCTGTCCTTCTGATGCTGCCTCTGGGCATGCTCATTCCACCTCAGGAACCGCTGCACAAACTGGCCTTGCTCAAGGACACTTGCAGCAACATGGCAGCCAAGAGTGACCCAAAGTCAGGTGGTGGGGAAATCCTGGCTTTATATCCTAAAGAATGAAATCTTCCAACCCAAAGATTATCTTCTCTCCACAATCATCCAGAAAATGTCCTTCTTTCTACCTGCCATACCAACGTATCATTTTATCTATAAAAGTCATTGTTTAGTAGAATGGGCAAGCCCAAATTGCATCTGCTGCTAAAAATTATGAAACTGAGTCTTCACATCACAGGACTGCCTTGAAGTGAAGAATGGAGGATCAAATAGTGCGCCAAATTTTAAAGCTGAATAACTCTTTGATCTAACTATTCGGCTTTCAGCAATGTCTTTTGGAAATGATCAGATATATATAGTTATAGGTATGAGAATGTCATTTCAGTGTTTCTAGATAAAAAACAATCTAAGCTTTCCTCATTTGGAGATTGGAGAAATAAACTATGAGATGGCTGTTTATTGACTACCATCTGTCCAAGAAGTTTAGGGAGACCTCTGTTGCTGGCTTGACTACAGTCCATTCAGTAAAAGAAGTGATGTTATAATAGCCTTATAGATGGATGCCTTTATCTCTTTCTCTACATCCAAAGCATCATCAAATCCTGTCAGCCAGAGCTCTACAATAATCCACCAAATCACCACTTGTCATGGTGGCCATTGTCTCCACCCCAGGCCATACATATTTATCCTTTGCATGAATTATTGCACACATCCCCTAACTTAGCTCTCCTGCTTCCTTTACTCCTCCTCTAAAGTCTTCATGCAGCAACCAAACTAACCTAGGAAGAATCCAATCAGATTAGAATTAAATGTAATCCACTTCCTATGGTACCCAATCTGAACTGGCCTCTGACTCTCACAGAACTTCATCTCTTCCTGCTCTCTGTGCCCCACACTAGCTGTCTTGCTTTTCCTTGAACTACCAATGCAATTTCCATATTACTGCCTTTTCACTTGCTGTCTGCCAGAGTGGCTCTTCCTAGCTCTTGACACAGCCTAAGAGCTTCATCTATTCTGGTTTCTATTCAAATGTCCCCTCTTTAAAAGAGTCCTTTTGAGATGAAAATTGCCCTCCCAACACTCTACCATCATTTTTATGTTATGAATTTTTTTTTTTTAGAGAGAGAGAGAGGTAGAAAGAGGGGCAGAAGGAGAAGGAAAAAGAGAATCTCAAGCAGACTCCATGCTCAGTGCAGAGCCCAGTGTGGGGCTTGATCTCAAGACCATGAGATCATGACCTGAGCTGAAATCAAGAGTTGGACACTTGACTGAGTGAGCTCCGCCCATGCCCTATTTTTTAATGACACTGAACACTCCTTGCCTCTATTTCATATATCAGAGCATTTACTTGTTTACCTGCCTTTATCTCTAGAATATAAGCTCCGTGAAGACTGCATCTTATAGTCGCCTCTATCTCCAATACCTAGAAATGTACCTGCCATAGAAAATCAATGAATCTTTTATTAAATAAATATAAATCTACAAATTCACACCCTGAATTAATTTTGCTTATCCACAGGCAGGTGGAATTAAAAATATTTTCTCCTCTCTTTTGTGTTGCCTAAATTTTCTGACCTCAGAAGAGCAAAAGTTACTCTTATAATTATGAAAAGCAATTACATTTATTTTATATTAAATAAATAATAATAAATTAAGGAAGCAAAATAGAATATAGCCCTTGAAGGAGCCAGTAATTTACCTTTCACTGGAAATTTTTCCACTGGAATTTCAATTGATGAGGAGTCTTTCTCTTCCTTTTAAGTCAATTTTGGACCCCTCCCCTAAAGGTATCATAATTCAATGTTTAGAAAAAGACACTAATGTTTACAAGAGTCAGATGCATAACCTCTTATGCTGGAGTTCACCAGAAGGACTTGGAAGAAAAATTCACTGCCTTTGCCGTGCCAGGATTTGGTGTATATTTTTTCTTTTCTTTCTTTTTATTAACAAAAAATCTTGATCCTAATGAAATCTCTTACAGTATAGGCTCCTTCTCTTAGTAGGCTGCCATTTTAAGTCCATTGTTGAAGTTTAAACCTTTGTTTACCTCCAAAGTAATATTGTCTGCAAGACAAAAAATAACTTTGGCATTTGCAAATATTTCTGGGTATGTAAATCCTTGTGGAATGAGATGTCTGAGAAATAGTCCTTTGTATTTGGCTGGACCTAAAGAAGATTCTTAGAAGAATCGCAAAGTCCACGGGGGAACGACATGATGATGACATCACCCTGGCAGCATCGCTTAGGAGCAGCAATTTATGTAGAACTTTGGCCAAAAGTGAGAGAAATTCCCATGTAAGCCTCGAACAGCTTTTCCCTAAGTCTGACCTACGTCAGAATCTATACCATCGAAGTCCTACATTTTACCCATAAGGCCACATCCTTTTTGCCAAAGCCATCCAAACTTGTACGGATTAGTGGCAAATATTACATCTGCTTATTTTCAGAACAAGATGTCAATTTAAGGAAATTTTTTTAACCAGGTCTGGTGAATATCACTCTCATGAAAGATTGTGACTCTATGGAACCATTTCATGTGGAAAATGGACAATTTTATGGAGACATCTGAACTCATCTTCTACATCCTTTTGAGGATTTTCCAGAAGAAAATATGTATAATGTCCTAATTGACATGTCTGTGGAAGCATTGCAGACTTTGTGGGTAACTTGAAAAATACACTTTTAAACATATCTTGGAAACCTTAGCAGCACTAAAGTTAAGGAATGAATTCAAACGTTCCAAAAGTACTCATTTGTTTTCTTCCCAAGTTTTCTGAAACGGAGTGCTCAGATGAAATATTTGACTACACAAAACCATTTATTTTGGTAGCATTTCTACCATTAACCTTAGATCATCTTCTAAAGACAGCCAGGAAAGAAACAAATAAACACAGCTCATCCATCATGAGCATGATAATAGGACATTTTATAAACAAAGTGTTTTCCATCCAGAAAGAACCATGTAATTTTAGCAAGGCACACAGTGGGTATTACTCAGGCAAGTACAAAACACTTGCCTCACAATATTAGCTTATATTATTGATACTATAATTATAAAAAAAAAAATTAAAAAAAAGGAAGAAGCATGAGACTCTTATAACTGACCCAGAACAGAGAAATGCTTGCCTGTCCTTTATGATGATTCGTTGGTCCTGAAATTTACCCAAGTGTAAGTGGGAATATTGGAATCAAGAAACCCATAACACTTTATTGAATACCTACTATGTTTTTAGCCTGTTCTAGGCAATTTGGTTGATTTAAATACGAGGATGCCATTTCTGCCATTTTATAGAAAATAAAAAACCTATTCCCTGTCTTCTTGTCTCCATAAGGAGTTACTGTTCTCTGGAAGAATTGGTATTAGAATCATGTTTCCAGAATCTTTTTCTGTGCCTCCAATTATATCAGTCTCTAGATTGATTAAAATTAAAGTAAAGATCTTCATAAACATGGCTTATACTTTATCCTTCTCTCTTGTAGGTCAGCTAGCCCCCAGGATGAGTGTTCTCTCTCCTTCTCCTCTTCCATGCAGTTTTTACCCATGGGTAAAGAGATAGGCCTGGCCTTCTAGGGTTAGATCTAGAAACTCATCTTTCTTTCCCCGCCATTTGTATTCAACAGGTGTGAGGCAATCTTTCTCTCGGATAGCTGAGTGAGTTCCACTAAAAACCCATTTTCCAGTATAGGTAGGTTCTAAGCTACAGACTGAAGATGTATTGAGAATCTGGATTCCATTAGAGTATAAGCTCATGGAGGCAGAGTTTTAGTCCCTTTTCTATTCCTGTATTCTGAGGTTCTAGAACAAGACCTGTCATATAGTAAGTGCTTAGTAATTATCAGTTGAACAAATGATCTGTTGTTGCATCTACAACCAAATTCTTCAATACATTCTATCATACTTTGATCTTCACTTCTCTTAATCTAGTGTCACCATCTTAATTTGTTTGGTGGGATATAGATGTGGTTCTTTGGCCCCTTAAATGCCACCATTATAAATGGATCATGAACTGACTGAAAAGCAGAATTTAATGTAAAACAATCATGAGACCAAGAAGTACCATTTTATATAATACTGACCATTAGTACAAGAGGGACTCAGAAAAGAGAGATATCAGTGAAAACTACAGTGGTCCATAACTTGAGCTTAATTTTCAGATGACAGATTCAGATATTCAGATGAGCAAATACACCAAAACCCCAATGTCACTGGCTAAGGGGAGGGTTCCCCTTTGTATCTTACTTCTCGCTGTGTCATAATATCAAGCACCTAGCAGAGATTTACTAAACCTAGCAGAGTTGAATGAATGAATGAATGAATGAACAAACAGATGGTATTAGATGGCAAAGTTAAGCCAGCCAGCTGAATAGGAGGGATAGGATGTATAGAGGGCATGACACATCTGTGTTTAATCCTTGGCTTCACTATTTATTATCTTTATAACTTGGGACAAAGTAGATATAATACTTTTAATCTCAGTTTTCTGATCTGGAAAATGATCATCATAACAGCCTCTTCCTCATAAAAATGCTGTAGGAATTTTAATGAATGCAGTGCTGGGCACACTGGCAGCTGCCAGCTTCCGCTTTCAGCCCTATCCAGGAATTGACCACAGCCAAGGTGGTGTGCTACAATTGGCTCATACTGGCTTATGAGGGCTCGTGGTGGGCAACAGTTCCCACCTCTGAGTTCAACTGGTAGCCTGAAATCAAACATGGTGGGAATATTTACACAAGGGGTCAGCAATTTTTTAAAGATCCAGATAGCAATAATTTCTGACTTTGCACTGATGTCTGTGGCAATTACTCAACTTTGCCATTGTAGCAAAAGTGAATAGACAATATATAAACAAATGGACATGGTTGTCTTCCAATAAAACTTTATTTACAAAATCTGTTGGTGGGCCAGTAGGCTGTAGTTTTCCAAACCCTTATCTACATCAGGAAAACTGGTGAACACTACTAATCAGGCTTTTTCTTCTTTGTAGGTTGTTGATTGTTAAACATTTACCAGTTCACCACTTGAAATCACCTTATCCAAGGTCATACTTTCTTTTTGAAGGCAACTTGAAACCAATGCTTGTTCAGTGTAGGATGTAAAGCACCTCTCTTGCCATCTAAGTCTACTCTGCAGGGTCATCCCAGCTTAAGAGCCCCACTATATAGTAACAGCCACCAGGGAGCATCTGTTACAGAGGAGGCATTAAACAACTAAGTAGAGAGAATGCCCCAGCCATTTGATGCCAGCCAGCCTGGCCTCACTACTGACACACAGGCTCATGCACAGAATAGCCGTGGTGGGAGGGATGCCATTCATAGTGCCAGCTGTTGCACTCCTACTCACAAAGGCAAATTTATCCTTTGCCACTGCTGAATGGCCAACCTGTCAAGAAGAGAGGCCAATTCTGAGTCATCTTTTACAGAAGTCTACCAGCCATTTTGTGGTAATTTGACTACATTAGAGCCTTTCTACCCTGTGTAAGATTTCACTTTTGGGGTGCCTAGGTGCCTCAGTTGGTTGAGCATCCAACTGTTGATTTTGGTTCAGGTCATGATCTCGTGGTTGTGGGATCAAGACCTGTGTCAGCCTTCACACTGAACATGGAGCCTGCTTTGGATTCTCTCTCTCTCTCTCTCTCTCTCTTTCTCTCTTTCACTCTCACTCATGCTTTCTAGTGAAATATTTCACTTTCACTAGAATAGATAGATATTCCAGTTATGCTTTTGTCTTTCCCACCCACAGGGCCTTTGCCAAGAACACTAACTGAGGGCTTGATCCACGGATACACAGTCCTACCAGAGTACATAACAAGAGTCCCTTGAACCTCAAGTTTCGATTTCTACTTGGGCACTTTGAGCTTCTTATATCAAGGGTCTTACAGGAAAGAAGGGGAGTCACTATCCTGGCTAAGAAGGTCATGATGACCATGGACTTAGACCTTTCAAATGTGAAAATCTGAGTCATGCCACTAGATAAGCCACTTAGGCTGGTAGAGATGCTTGCTGAGACTGATGGAATCTAAGAATAGATACAAGACAATGAGGGCCAGTTGTGACTTTAAAAGCAACTACAATGGGGATGCCTGGCTCAGTTGGTTAAGCATCTCTGACTCTTGGTTTCTGCGCAGGTCATGACTCACAGTTTTGAGCCCTGCTTTGGGGTCTGTACTGACAGTGCAGAGCCTGCTTGAGATTTTCTCCCTCTCCATTTCTCTCTGACCCTCCTACCCCCACCAAATAAATAAACTTTTTGTAAAGAAGTAGCTCTTAAAAGTTTTTCCAAGGCAAAGAGGCGCACCAGAATCCTAGAGCTACTACTCCCAGAACATGTATAAAGATGTGGACCTGATCTAAAGAGGTGGACTGTAGTGGAGGCTGTGCAGCAGCACCTAGAATCCCCCGTTAGGACTGGAGGTCCAGTTTCATCAGCTTCAAAGAGTGTGAATGCGTCTCAGTTCAGAACTCTTGCTGGAAATTGGCCTCAGGTGAAGAGAGGAAACTCCCAAGATGACCTCCTTTCTTAGGTAGCAATCTTAATCCAAGAACTGTTTGATGAGGCCATAAAAAAGCCAGTCCCTCGTGTCCCCAGCACATGATGGCCCTGAAACCATCTCAACTCAGAGCATTCTGTGGAATCAGTTGAGGCCATTGCTTTGACTGTACCCAGCTCAAACTCTATCTAGCCAATCCTGCCCCCTTCCCTTCTCCTGTAGATGTTGATGTCAAGAGCACTCCCTAGTGGACTTCCCCACTAATCTCAAAGTCTGCTTCCTGGGGAACCTGACATGAAGCAGGATTAAATGAAATAATATCCCTGAAGTACCTGAAATTAAAATGGATCTCATCATAGGTGGTAGTGTTGATCTTCTAATACATCTCAGAAAACGTGAGTTTGCAATAATAACAACACCTATTATAACTAAGTGCTTACCCAATAGTAAACTAAGTGCTTTACATACATTAACTCATTTTATCCTTTTAACAAGTCCATTATAATCCACGTTTTACAGAAAAGTAAAGGAGGCACATGGGAGTTAATTAACTTTTCCAAGTTCACATGCTTATCCATTACATGTTACCAGCCTTTGTTTGGATGTGGCTATAAAAAGAGACATATTTGTAGGAGAAGTTTAAGAATAATCCCTTTGCTTTTTAAGTCCAACTAAAGCTGAATATTCTAAACATGGCAAAGATTTTCTGCTTTCATACTCCAGCTCCTTCATATTCATTGAACACTTTCACCTGAAGTTATTCTGAGAAGGAAAGAGGAGTTAGTCATTTAAAGATGAATATTATGAACAATAACCAGTGTCTGTAAAACATCTCATTTCCAGAAAATACATATATCATAAGCATATGGTGCTTCTGAGAAATAAAGTTGTCTGCTGACTTCACATTAAACTGAGACCCCAACTTTCACTGTATGTAGCCCAGGTAATGGCTTACAGACATCGGGCAACAGGATTGTGCTTGGCTGAATTTCAGTTATGATGAGAGTATCAATATTCCTGATATTTCACATAACTCAATGTACTGAATCAGCTGAGGCCTGTCAGTCCTGTACTGTATGTACCCTGTAACCCAATCAATACATAATGATTCTGCAAGTGTTTGGTGAGTGTCTGATATATGCTGGACACTGTACAGAGCATTGCCACTAAGAATGCATCAGATAATAAATTCCTCAAAGAGCTCACAGTCTAAGTACATTCATTTGGAACCTGAATCCTTTCTACACTACTTCCAACATTTTTGACATATTTACATGCTATGTGTACTCTAATAGTCTTACCATATTTTTAGTTATCTTCTTTTACTTAAATAAATTTACCTAAGAAGGAAAGTGTATAGCACCTCTAAAATTGTTTTAAAAGGCATCGCTTATTATTCTTAAATTTTGTTTAAGGTTTATTTTTGAGAGAGAGATAGAGCACGAGTGGGGGGAGGGGCAGAGAGAGAGAGAGGGAGACAGAATCTGAAGCAGGCTCCAGGCTCTGAGTTGTCAGCACAGAGCCCAACACGCGGTTCCAACTCATGAACTGTGATGTGAAATCATAACCTAAGCTGAAGTCAGACACTTAACTGAGCCACCTAGGCACCCTAAAAAAAGGCGTCTCTTATCACAAAGAGAAGATGCCCATGAAAACAAATATATAACTATTAATAGTTCTTTACAAAAATTTTTTTAACGTTTATTTATTTCTGAGAGCCAGAGATAGAGCATGAGCAGGAGAGGGGCAGAGAGAGAGAGGGAGACAGAGAATCTGAAGCAGGCTCAGCTCTGAGCTGTCAGCACAGAGCCCGATGCCAGGCTTGAACCCATGGACTGAGAGATCATGACCTGAGCTGAAGTCGGAAGCTTAACCGACTGAGCCACCCAGGTATTCCTTAATAGTTCTTTTTAAGATTAAATGTTTAAAACCTAAAATCCTTGTGAATTTCACCAGTGATGTATGTTCCGTGTTTGGGAAACACTGGTCTCACAGAAGGAGACAGCTATAGGGAGAAATGAGGAAAATGAACTATTTAACACAGTATAATATGGTAAAGAATGTATTCAGCAGTGAAATTGATTCAATTCAAATATTAGTTGTGGCACTTAGCACCTACTAGCTAAGAAAATTAGCTTCAGGAAAGTTACTTAACTTCTCTGATCCTTAATTTCCTCACCTGTAAATTTAGAGAATAGCATATTTACCTCACTGGATTATTATCAGGATTAAATGAGTTAACCAGCTTAGAACCATGGGAAGCACATCATAAACACTGTGTAAAAGTACATTACCAGTGTTACTATTGCAACATACCAAGCCATGAGATGGGATTCTGTGCAGAGCAATTCTTAATTTCATCAGAGGAACTCAAGAAGGGCTTCACGGAAGAGATCACCATGCACATGACGGATGAGTAGGTGTTTATTAGGCTTATGGAGCAGGAGATGTTGATTATTCCAGCAAAGAGCAATCTGAGTTAAAATAACCTCATTTTTTCTCTTTTCTGATACACTCACCTATGAAGACATCATTTGTTTTTCCCTGCCTCCCTTGCTCTGGTGGTAGTACTTTGAGCTTTTTTCAGAGAACCGCCCTTTGCCCACTCTTTGTACATATACAAAGGGCAGGACTGACTCCATCCCCAGCCCCAGGAGTGGACATGAGAGTCAGATCTCCTCAGGGGTCCACCTGGCCACAGAGATGGATGCGGTTCAAATCACACAAATCAGAATTAATCTTAGGACACCGTGTGTAGCCAATGGAAAGAAGAATGTGTGAGTTCCCTAGGGCTGCTGTAAGCAAGCATCACAAACAGAGTGGCTTAACCAACAGAAATTTATTATGTCACAGTTCTGGAAACTCAATGTCAAAAATCAAGGTATTAGTAGAGCCATGCTGGCCTGGAAAGTGCTAGGGAAGGATCTGTTCCAGACCTGTCTCTTAGCTTCGAGTAGTTCCTTTATTTGTGACTCCGCCTTTACATGACATTCTCCCTACATACTTGTCTATATATAAATTGTCCCTTTATATAAAATTACCAGGCATGTTGGATTAGGGGCTGTGCCTACTTCAGTATACCCTCATCTTAACTACCTATATCTGTAATCACTCTGTTTATAAATAAGGTCATATTAGGAAGTACTGAGGGTTAGGATTTCAACCTATGGATTTGGGGGGAACATAATTGAGCCTATAGTAGTGAGGTTCTCATTCCACTGGATTTAAAGTTGATCATAGGTAAGTTCAGTGCTTCTGGGAATTCCATAAGGAGAAAAATACCCTTCCTGGAAAAGGCATCAATTCAGGGGATGGAGAAGCTGAGGGACACAGATACAGTTCTCAGCATCATTTGAGCACCATTTACTTGAGCACCTGGATCCAGCTATGCTTGAAGCTTGTGTACCTGGACTTTTCATGTATATGAGTCAATAACATCCCCAATTTTTAAAAACTAAAGCTAGTTTGAGCTGAGTTGCTAGCACATTGGGAGGATGAACTTCTAGTCATATCTCCATGTGCTAGAAGCTCAACCCAAACTAGCTTTAGAAACAAATACAGTCCTGATTAATACAGCATGTTAGCCACTGAGATTTTTTTTTTTAATTTTTGTAAATTAATTCTGTGTTCCATAAGGAAAGACAATGGGCTTGTGAAAGAAATAGGAATTTCAAAACAGGTTTAGGCCAGTTTTGAAGAGGCACTCCTTTTAGACAGATGCTTTTATATCTTGTGTAGTAACTGTTAGTAGTTTGTGACATTTCTAGTCTGTCCTGGGTGTTACTAGTACCCGACAGGTCAGGACTGTCGCCTCCATAAAAGCAACGAGCATCCACACCAGCACACTCTGTGGTGTGGGAGTCCCTTTGAGAATTATTGATGTCACGCTAAATCTCATCAGCTGTATCTATTCTCTCTTCATCTCTGACATTTGAGGCTTTTAAAAAAAAAGTCTGATTATTTTTACATGAAGAGAGCTTCTCCTTGCTCCTGTGATTTGAAAACTGTAAACCAAAGCTTAATTCTGGGGGAGTTAATTTGTCCTTATGGCAAGTATAATTAAGATGTAAATCTCTAGGGGGAAATACCTGGAAATTAAGGTTATTGTTGACATTATTATTAATAAATAATTATCAAATACTTGCTTTAAAAAAATGATGAGCCTTTAGATTTTGATGCTCTCCATTATCCTCATTAAGTACCAGTGACGTAAAGATGAATGAATCCTCAAGCAGATGAGTTAATGATTCATGCAGTCCAGAAGAATTCAGCCCAGGTTCTGTACCCAGCAGGTTTCCTGATCGGCCTATGGCACTCTCTTAAGCTGACTAAATTTTGACTAGGTGTTCAAATGAGATTTGGCTTTTAGAGCAGTGACTTTACCAGGAGATAAAGTCCATTAAATAAAGATGGAAAAAAGACCAAGGTGAATTAAATCTTTCCAGCAACATCTCATTGAGGGGCTCCAGAAGGTGATATGAGAATGCTATCCTAATGAAGTTTCGGAAACACCCTTTCCTAATTCCTTCACCCATGAAGAGACTTTTCTAAGGAAGCCTCTAATGATACTGATAAAGTCATGTACATGAATCAATGAGGAACCTAGACCTCTTGGTTTAGATTTGGTATGACAGTATTGTGTGTTAAATAAATACCAATAAATTATTAAAACATATTGGTTGTATCGTAACACAGAATCTTAACAATG
Source organism: Proteles cristata cristata (assembly GCA_017311185.1). Taxonomy (NCBI): domain Eukaryota; kingdom Metazoa; phylum Chordata; class Mammalia; order Carnivora; family Hyaenidae; genus Proteles; species Proteles cristata. Next base: position 154,981 of record JAESUZ010002959.1, read on the forward strand.
TATTGTGTCAGCATGTACAGCTCTCGCTCAGGGAAATTCTCCATCTCTTTAATTCAAGCATTGACATCCTGTGCCAGCACAAAGCCTTTTTTATTTGAGATTGACACATGTCTAAAATTGCTTAGATTTTGTGTTGTGCTCTTAATACTCGAAATCCGGCAAATGAAATTCTATGCCGCTGTGCATGAACAATGCCTTACAAAAAAATCTTAGCCTGGGGGTTCGACTGGAGGCTTGGAGAAACAAAAAGTGCCTTCACTACTATTGCTTCAAGTTGGGGGAATAATTACTTTGGTGGAGGAAAAGGGAGGGCCATTGCTAGCCCCTTGGAAAAATAGTATGTTTGTCAGCCCTTAAACTGGATCATTAAATTCAAGAAGGGTGTCATGTGTGGATCTTGGGTCATGTCAGCCGAATGGCTGCCTATGTCGTGGTGAGGATGTGTTAGTTGTCATTTGCTACTCATTCTGGGGAATTTTTTTTTTGTTCTTCTATTTTATTCTGACATGCCTGGGTAATTGTGGTAACCCTGATGAACTCTCCTTTCTATACCTGAGGATAAACTTCCTCCGGTTTGCTTTCTGAAAGCATTCTTGTGCCTTCTTCTTTGGCTATAAACACAGTTGTGTTTTCTTGGGATTCTCTCAAAATAGTATTTTAGTCATCAAACATTGCATAATGCCCTTGAATACCACCGTGTTACTGAGGGGGATGGGGAGGATGATCAAAGTTGGGACTCCCTGGATTCATATAGAAATCAAATCTCACTTGCTGCCTTGGCTTTTAACACCTGATACCCACACAAATGGCCGTATTTTCTCAGGCAACATTTGTGTTTCAGTCTCAACTGTTGGGAAAGAAAAAAAAGGACTTCCTCAAGATTAAAAATCTTTGTTCAATACCCACAAATCAATCAATATGATATACTGTATTAACAAAATGAATGACAAAAATCATAGGATCATCTCAATAGATGCAGATGGAGCATTTGACAAAACTCAACATCCATTCATGATAAAAGCTCTCAACAAAGTAGGTTTGAAGAAAACACCCCTCAATATAATGAAGTCCTTATAGGACAAACCCACAAAAAACATCATACTCAATGGTGAAAAGCTTAAAGCTTTACCTCTAAGATCAGGAACAAGACAAGGATATTAAATTTCACAATTTGTAATCAATATAGCATTGGAAGTCCTAGCCACAGCAGTCAGACAAGAAATAAGTAGGGGACTAAAATAAGTGAATACAAAGGCATCCACATTGGTAAGGAAGATGTAAACTATCACTGTTTTCAGATGACATGATACTATATAGAAAAAATCCTGATGACACTACTACCGAAAGTCTATTTGGACTAATAAATATTTCAGTAATGTTGCAGGATACATAAATAATGTATGGAAATGTTTTGCATTTCTATACGCTAACAACCAACAGAAGAGGAATTAATAAAATGATCCCATTGACCACTGCCTTGAAAAGAATAAAATACGTAGGAATTAATTTAACCAAGGAGGAGAAAGACCTGTACTGTGAAAACTATAAGACATTTATGACAATAATTGAAGGTGACACATATAGATCGAAAGATATCACATGCTCATGGATTGGGAGAGTTAATATTGTTAAAATGTCCATACTACCCAAAGCTATCTACAGATTTCATGCAACACCTATGAAAACACCAATAGGATTTGCCACAGAACTAGAACAAATAACCCTAAAATTTGTGGAACTGCAAAACACCCCAATTAGCTAAAGCAATCTTGAGAAAGAAGACCAAGCTAGAGGTATCACAATCCCAGATTTTAAGCTATACTACAGAGCTGTCATACTCAAAGCAGTATGGTACTGGCAGAAAAATAGACATATAGGTCAATGGAACAGAATAGAGAGCCAAGAGATAAACCCACATCTATATGGTCAGTTAATCTATACAGAAGAAGGTGAGAATGTCTCATGGCAAAAAGATAGTCTCTTTAATAAACGGTGTTGGAAAAACTGGACAGCTACATGCAAAAGAATGAAACTGGACCACGTATGCCATACAAAAAAATAATAAACTCAAAATAGATTCAAGACCTAAATGTAAAACCTGGAACCATAAAAATCCTAAAATAAAACATAGGTAAACTCTTGGACATCAGCCTTAGCAATATTCTTCTGGATCTGCCTCCTCTGGTAAAGGAAATAAAGCAAAAATAAATACTTGGGACTGTGTCAAGTTAAAAGTCTTTTACACAGTGAAGGAAACCATCAACAACATGAAAAGGCAACCCTGAATGTGAGAATATATTTTAAATGACATATCCAACAGGGGTTAATATACAAAATATATAAAGAACTTGTACAGTTCAACACACACACACACAAAAAGCCAAACAATCCAATTAAAAACTGGGCAAAGAACCTTAACAATTTTCCAAAGAAGACATACAGATGGCCAACAGACACATGAAAATACGTGCAACATCACTGATCATCAGGGAAATGCAAATCAAAGCCACAATGAGCTAGCACCTCACACCTGCCAGAATGACTATTATCAAAAAGACAAGAAATAACAAGTGTTGACAAGGATGTGGAGAAAGAAGAACACGTCTGCACTGCTGGGGGGAATGTAAACTGGTACAGCCGCTATAAAAAACAGTATGGAGATTCCTCCAAAGACTAAAAATAGAAATACCTTATGATCTAGTAATTCTACTTCTGCATAATTATAAAAAAAAAAGAAACTATCAATAAAAAAGATATATGTACCCTTACGTTTATTGCAGTATTATTTATAATAGCTCAGATATGGAAGCAACCTAAGTGTCCATGAATAGCTGAATGGATAAAGAAGATGTGATATATATATCATATATATATGATATATGATATATATGTATATATATGATATGTATGTATATGATATAGATGTGTTACATCATATATGCATATATATAACAAAATATTACTCAGCCATAAAAATGTAGTCTTGTTATTCACAACAATGTAGATGGACCTTGAGGGTATTAGGTTAAGTGAAATAAATCAGACAGAAAAAGACAAATATTGTATGATTTCACTTACATGTGGAATCTAAATAACAAAACAAACAAAAAAAAACCAGAAACAGACTCATAAATACAGAGAACAAAATGGTGGTTGCCAGAAAGGAAAGAGGTGAGAAGATAAACACAATAGGTAAAGAAAGGGGGAAGAGAGCAGACATCCTTTTGGACAGTGATCTGGATTCTACTACAGGACAATGTGGGGATCATGAGCATAAGGGGAACATATTCTTTAGGAAGGAATTACAATCTTTTCTGCCTTTCTTCTCAATATCCATTATCCCATCCTCCAATGCACAAAACAGCTGTTTCGGGTTAGTTAGCATTTCCCTGATAAGCTGTTTTGTGTCAAGCCTCCATGCTTTTGCACAGGCTGTTTTTGTGATCTGGGGTACCTCCCTCTGCCATCTATCCAAAAAGTTCCCATCCGTTCATTCAGAATGAGCCCCAGAATCTCTGTGAGATCTTTTCTATGGAGAACAGGGGAGGGAGGAATTAGCATCCACTCTATGCTTAAGACAGTGAAGCTTTTTTTTTTTTTTTTTTTATTTATTTCTAGGAGAGAGAGAGACAGCGTGAGCAGGGGAGGGTCAGAGAGAGAGGGAGTCACAGACTGAAACAGGCTCCAGGCTATGAGCTGGCAGTCAGCACAGAGCCCACGCGGGGCTCGAACCCACGAACCGCGAGATCATGACCTAAGCGAAAGTCGGACGCTTAACCGACTAAAGCCACCCAGACGCCCCATAGACAGTGAACCTTTTAAAATTTTAAAATTCTTTACCTGTTGTCTGCACCTCCTCAGCTTATTGCTTCTTGAAGGCTAAGACCAATAGGAACTGACAGTCTGGAGCTATGTCTATACCACAGGCTCCAGAGTCAGTACCTCCAGGAGTCACATCACTTCACGTGTGTCATCAAAACGGTGCTGTGCCACTAGTTATCCCTCTTGTTCAGATGAGAATCCTGAGCTTCTGAGAGGTTAAGTAACTTGCTGGTTTCACATAGTCAATGCATCACAAATCCAAGGCTCTGGCAATGAGCCTGACCCAACTGATCAATCATCGCTTTAAAATTTTTTTGTTTTCCTTAAACCTGGTACCATACTTGATATATAGCTGGTGCTGTGATGAATGGGCAAATGTTTGAATCGTAAAGTCATTTGTTAGGCTCTAGTCCCTTACATTGGTAGATGAAATGTAAAATGATGTACAATACAATCTGTTATAATGGAGACCGCTAATGCAGTGGCAGAGGAGATACTGACAAAATAATAATGTTAATAATGGTGATGATAGTCAACATTTTACATGTTTTCTTGGTGCCAGGTACTGGTCTAAGCACTGCCTGATGACCTGTGTATAACAGCAACCCACCCTATAGATGAGACCCAGGAAAGATAAGGGATGCATTGAGAGTCAAAGATGAGTTAGAGTTGGGGTTGGTCAGGTTTTGAACCCCAAATTACTCCAAAGCCAGCATACTGGGAAAGCTATACAGGCACAACGGAAAACAAGCTGTCAATCTAGACCATAGGTGTTCAACAGGCTCCATTTTGACAATACAGAAACAAAGTCCTTTGCCAGCAATATAGAAGGTTTGAGGCGTCACCTTACCTTTGCTACCTAAGACTTGGGTGATGTAAAGCAAGCAGTGGTCCTTGTTGGCCTTGGTGTTTGTGCAAATTCCATTCTCATTCTGAGAATCAAGCTGCCAGTGAGCTATGCAATAGCCTGTGTCAGCCACTGGACTCCTTCCTCTTTCCCTACTACCATTTGACATCTTAGAGACTTGGCAAACTTGCCACTTTCTGCCTAGTCTACGCCTCCCCTGCCTTTTCCTCTGCTGGCTCACTGGACAGGTCTCAGCTCAAATGTCACACCGTGGATGGATCTTCCCTGACCTTGGGTTAAGCTCTATCGCGCGGCCCCCTTCTCCTCCAAGTATTTCCTCCATAGGATTTCCAGGAGCTGAATTGATCGTAATTATTCATTTGTTTGTTTTTTGTTGTTGTGTGTGTGTTTTTTGTTTTGTTTTGTTTTTGTTTTTGTTTTTACTTTCACCACTAGAAGGGAAGGCCAGGTGGGCGGGACTCTGGCTGTCTTGTTTACCACTGTCAACTTCCTGCTTCCAAAAGTGTTTGGCACATCATAGTAGGCACTTAGTAAACATTATCTTTGTTGTCTTCAGCTACTCTGAATAGAATAAATATTTTTATTGTGATTGCTTTCAGTGATTCTAAGGAAAATTACACAAAGTTTACTGCTTCAGCCCTCTTTATTAAGTTCCATTTCTCACTTGTACACTCATCTCCAAATACCTCTAATTACCTTTCCATTCCACCCCATTCCCAGCCCTGAAAACATGGTCCTGTTATTTCTTCTGTGGGGGCATAAAGGCAAATGGCTGACTGATTAAGCAATTAGCCAGGAGAGCGATTCTTACGTGAGCAAGTGAGTCACTGCAGACTCGGAACCTGTGCGTTCAGAGTGGAAACCACCCAGGCAACTTTGTTCTGGAATATTCTTGCCTAATGCGGTTCAGTGCAACCTTAGCATCGCTTTTAATTCCCTTTTAAAGTAACGCATACCATTGAATCAGGGTTCCCTCCCTTTCTATTGTGAGAGACTCGGGCTATTTTATAGAACATGAAGACAAGAAATAGCAATTGACTCAAGCCCTTCTGAATGGTCCTGCTTACCCAGCCGGGTCTCCTTTGTTTATGGAACTGCGTTGTTTTCTTTCTACGGTTATATTTAGAGCAGTGTGCAGAGAAGGAAAAGGGGACAAGAATGAATGACTTTACAAAGATGTTGGTGATATAATTAAAAGCAGAAAAATGCCATGTAAATAAATAACGTGGGTGGAGGGGGATAACTCACCTGAGAAAAACCTGAGGGAATTCAGGCAGTGGAGGGCTTGCGGCAGGTCACCCAGAGCACCCATCTGTCACCAAGTGCTGCTGAGGGTCCAAGAAGCATTTCCTACACTGCAGGCAATTATCAGAAGAGGACCCACCTGGAATTTTCTCTCATCACCAGAAGGAGTTTCTCGAGGATACTCTAGACAAATCCTTTTCTTTCCTTTTTTTTTTTTTTAAAAAGAGGTGTTTTTTTAAAAAAGTTTTTTCAGAGGTAATAAGCTCTTTGAAAAAGCGATCACTACCATTTATTAAAGACTCTCCTGGCATAGCTCTAAGTACTTGACACGTAGCTGGTGTAATTCACACAGCAGCACTCTGAGCGAAGTACTCTTCATATCCCCATTTTTCAAATAAGCAAATTGAGGCACCAAGATGTGATGGAACTTGCCCAAGGTGAAACACATGAGGAGAAGCCCATGCAGCCTCCAAGATCCTCCTGCCTGATTCCAGAGCCCATCATTTTAGCAGCCTCCCTCCACAGCCTCTGCAGAACTATAACTTTGTTCCGATTAGCCATATGAAATTGCCAATCTTGAGTCACTTTCTACCTACAAACCCGACAGGTTCCCAGGATACAACCTAATACAAACTCACAGAAAGCAAAATATGAAATTCCTCTTCCCCAACACTACCATCCAGAGATGTGTACTTACAGACGTTCCTAGGTACGCACCTACATTTACACACATAGACACATGTATATGGTTTTATAGTGTATTGTATATAAGATCAGGAAAACGCACTCAAAAAAGTTCTCTGGGCATCACGGCGCAGGTATCCTGTGCCCTTGTGTTACTCGTTCGGGAAGTGGGAGGCGGATTAATAAACGTTTCCCATATCGAGGGCCAATTCCTCTACTTCTGCTCTCCTTGGGTCCTTCATTCACATTCCCAGGTGCTACACTCATAGCGTGAGTGCCAAGACAGCCGAGCCAAGGAAGCCAGATACCAGATGCCACGTTGGAAACAGCATGGGGTTGACCCAGCAAGACTTTTGAAGATGTAACCCCAGCACTGACCTTCAGTCTGACCAGAAAATGTAGATAGCTCAGATTTATGAATATTATTTCCTGCCTCAGAGAGGCCAGAGATCACTGTGAAGCCCTGCTTTGTTTCTTTAAGCCCAGAGAGAGATGTTGAAGGGGTGGGGCCGACCTCAAGGGTCTTTGCTGCCCAGAGATGAAAGACCAGTGAAGGTCAGAGACCTCTGTTAAGTCAATATCCTACTCGTGCTCTCTTTGGCACTTTGACCCTAATGACTCAGCCGCCTGGAGGGTCCCATCCTCTGTGATGTTGGCTCTTGGCTCTTTGATGTTGGTTTTGTCTTCATCTACTGGCTCTCTTTTACCTGGCTGTCCAGTCTTTCTGGGATTGCGGCTGCTACCCCTTGGGGTCCATTGGGTACTTATTTCTGACACTCAGAGCTGCACTGTCTGGGTGTGTGGAGCCTTTCATGGAGGCTGACTCACCTGCACACCAGCATCAACTTGCTCTCTGACCTCCCATCCCACCCCACATAACACCAACCCAGCCACAGAGAGATTGTTTCTAAAACCTACGTTAAATACCATCGCTCCTCTGCTCAAAGCCTTTCCTCAGCTTCCCATACCATGGGAATAACCTATCAACTCCTTCCCATAACCTAGTAAGACCCTATGTAATATAGCCCTTGCTCCTTCCCAGGTCCCACCTCGAACCGCCTCCCCAGAGCACATGATTCGCCAGCCCGAGTCCTTCAATGCGCCATGTTTATTCCCCTCAAAGACTTTAGCCTCCTTTTCCTTTCTTTTGGAAAACACTTCCCTTAATTTCCCGTGGATGGTTTCATCTCACCTTCTCTACCTTTTTTTGTTTGTTACTGTTTCTCTCTTATCCTTAGGAGCAGAGACATCTTTTTGTGTATTTCACCACAGTGTTGAGGATGGCACATGACACTTCTTAGAAACGAGCTAACTGATGAAAAAGCAGATGAACAAATGAATGATTCTTGGGTTTCCATATGCAATGAGCCAGTGGCAACTATTCAATAAAAGATTTCCTTTGGCTGTGACTTCAGCTAGTGTTTAACAAGCACATTGCTTTTTTTTTTTATGTTTATTTATTTATTTTGAGAGAGAGAGAGAGAGAGAGAGAGAACACATGAGCAGGGTAGGGGCAGAGAGTATCCCAAGCAGGCTCCACACTGTCATCATAGAGCCGGATGCAGGGCTCAAACTCAACAGTCGTGAGATCATGATCTGAGCCAAAATCAAGAGTCAGATGGTTAACTGAATCACCCAGGCACCCCAAAAAAGCACAGAGGGTGTGCTTTACAGAGGGATGAAGAGGAGGTAGACAGGTTTGTTGAGTAGACAAAGTTACATATTCAAAAATGTTTATCAGCACTTCATATTAAAAGGAAGTGTTTCTAGGAAAAGCATCTAATAATGTCTGGAACGGATTACCTGGCCTGTGCCAACCAGAATAAGGTTACCTGTAAGAACAGCCAAGAAATGGTGAAAATACATTTAAATTTAAAAGAGTTCATTTAGGAACGATATGTTTGGTGTTACAACGTTTGCAATAATAATAATAATAATAGAAGATTTGTGTCTGCATTAACATTATAAAGGAAAATACCAAAAAAATTCTGAATAACAGAAACATGTTTATTTTCTACTTTCTACATTTATTGTTGTTTGAAATGAAGACTTATTTTGTTCACTAAGGAGATAAAACACTGAAAGGTTATACAAAAAGCCAGCACAAGTTCAGTCTGGAAAAGGGAAAGTAGAGAATGACTATTTCTAAAGCAAGTAGAAACAATGACTCATAAGCTAGGCAATGATTAAAAAACAAAACAAAACACCCCAACCAACTGGGCTTAAGGGTGACAAGCTAATCAGACATTCCAAATCCATCAGCCCCTGGTTCCACACAACAGCCTTTGTGGCTTAAGTAGCGTTCAAGACATGCTTCCTCAAGCTGGTGTTAAGGTTCCCCTTCAAAAAGAAAACCCAGCAAACCAATATTTCAACATTAAAAAAAAAACCTCATTCACTCTGGAATCTTCCCTCTAGGTCTTATTATTAGTACTCTGGGGGTATGCTTCCTCCCTTTGTCCTGGAGACTTCCAGTAGGCTCTCACCCACTCGCCTCTTTCAGAACTACGTGCATTGTAATTTCTGCTTGCTTCTCCTTTTCCCCATGGGAAATGGACTCTTGTCCAGTTTTTCATTAGCAGCCTCCGAAGTTGGGGCAGAAGAGGTAAAGGCCTCCGAGACCCCTGAAGCACTAGGGACACGTGGTGAAAGCACATGTTACGATGGAATCCAGCCTAAAAGAATCAGGGGGTATGGGAATAAAGACAGTGCCTGCACTTGGTCACCTCACTCAGGTGATGATAATGCCAGTTGCTCGGAGAGAGGAGCGTGTGTTCACTTCTCATTCATTCATCCAACAAGAACGTATGGAGCACGGGATATGGCCAGATACCAAGCTGTGAGATGGGGATACAACAGCCAGCAAAATACATGTGGTCCCAGCTCCCATTGAGCTTAGACTCAAATGGGGGAGGCAGACCTTCATCCCAAAAATGGAGAAAGTGGGACTGCGAACTGTGAATGGCCATGAGGAAGGAGTATGTACCCTGTGAACATGTGGCTGGTGTCTTCTAGCTCAACGGGTGAAGGAAGACCCATCGCTTGAGTTGAGGTGTAAAGGTCGGACAGGAGCAAGTGAGGCAGGAGCAAAGAGAACAAGGCGTGGGGGTCCTGTGAGAGTCGGGGCTGGGGGAAGGGCTGGGGCAGCTGCTGTGTAGACATGGAGCAGATGCCTGAGGATGGGAGCAGGGCTTTCGAACATGGCAGCAGCAGGAGCTCAAGAGATCGCCCAGGCTCTCTCTGGATGGCAAGAGAAAGTCCGAGTGGATCCTGTAACACTTCCTTCTCATCCCTCCCTTCCTTTGCTCTCTCGTCCTCCTGAAAAGGCAGCCCTTCCCTTCCTTGGTTGTCCCCTAATCTCACCACCCAGACACCCCAGCCCTTCTCCATTGAACCCATGTGTGCTGCTCTGAGGATAAGGAAGAGCATCCTCTCTACTCACTGAAGGGTGCTGTGCACAGCGCCACTGTTTTCATATGTGAGAGCTCAGGGGTGTAATTCACATGCATCAGTATCAATGGAATGTTTTCCAAGTGTCAGGAATCAAGCTAGATCCTCAGACTATGACAAGATACATGGGATCCTTGATGTCAAGGAGTTTACTGTCTACTCCAGTGATTTCCAAATTGTGGTCCCTGGACTAGTGGCATCAGCGTGACTTAGGAATTTGTTTGAAATGCAAAAATGCTCATGCAGCTGCACTGAATGAGCAATTGTGGGGTGGCGCTCAGGAGTCTGTGCTTTTACAAGACCTCCAGGTAATTAGAATACTGCTAAAGCTTGATACCCGCTGATCCAGTGGACCTTCACGGGCACTATTTCCCTCTGCTTTTTTATTTAATTATTTGAATCTTTAAATATAAGATGCTTAATATGTGTGGAAAATAAGGTACTAATGTGTACCCACTTCCCAAATACAATCTTATCACGTTGTCTTTTGCCTTCACATGTCATTTTTTCAGATTTAAATAAAATTCCACTTTCCATTCCTTTCTCACCCCACCGTGCCCAAGAGATCACCACTACCCTGAAATTCACGGCTACCCCAGTATGGGTTTCCTTTTGACAAGTCTGACAAGGAGGAGCTGTATTCACGTATCAGCACTGTGTTTTCTATTGCGTGTGCCACCGCCCAGTCCTTTGACAGTCAGATGACAAAGACTTTGTGATTTAGATCTGAGAAAAGGGTAGACAGAGGAAACCGCAAGACAATTAGAAATGGGAGAAGATGGAAAGAGAGAAACAGAGACAGAGAAAGAAGATGCTGATTACACATTAAAGACCTGGCAAGAAATGAAGTTCAGGGAGAAGTGAAGGAAGGAGGTACAGCTGGTGATGATCAGAGTCAGGGCATTGGTGAAACAGGCAATTCTGAAACACAAGACAATTAGAGAGTAGACAAACAGATCCTGAGGAATGTTGTTCTGACTTAGGCCCTTTTGTTTCTCTTTTAAATGCTTATTTGTTTTTGAGACAGGAGGCGCAGAGAGAGAGGGAGACAGAGAATCTCAAGCAGGCTCCTCACTGTCAGCACAGAGCACCACGTGGGGCTCAAACTCACACACTGAACATGACCTAAGTTGAAATCAAGAGTTGGAAGGTTAATCGACAGCCTCCCAGGCCCCTACCCTTTCGTTTCTTTGAGAGACCTGAGAAAAGCATGGATTCTTAACATTGCTAATGGGTGGCAAGATTGTGCTTCTTTGAATAAGCTCCTATGAAGGGACTAGGCCGTCTGGGACCCAAGATTTATTAGGTTTACATTAGATACACTATTGGCGTTAGAGAGTGCATCCGTTCCAGTGCTGGGACCTGATCTGTTTAAGCCAAATATGGACACACGCTTTCATGTTTGTGTTGATTTGGTTGCTTTCAGGCTGCAATGGCTACGTTGTGTACTTTCAGCAGAGACAGGGTGGCCTACAAAGCCTGAAATATTTATTGCCCGGCTTTGTACAGAATATGTGTTTTGACCCCTAATGTAGCATCTCTTCTTCCTCTTTATATGGCTGGGTTTGGAGAGGATCCCACTGCTCAAATCAGGCTCATTTAGCCAACAAAGTTCAAACCTGGGATTTTTGCTTGTCTTGATAATTTATCTTGAAGTAGACCTTTCACCCCTGCTGGATAGGAACAAGCAAACATGAAGCTCTAGACCCCGTTGACACACCTTCCATCACTGTGACGGAGAGCCTGTATGAACAGGGAAACTCAGAGGACACAGGAGCAGACAGAAAGAGCCTGGGCTCCAGGTTAAAGCTCTTCCAGAGGCCCCTAGAACTTCAGTTATGGAAGTAACATGTTCCTTTTGTTGGTTGTTGTTCATATCTGTTAAGATAGGGTTTCTGGTGTGCCTGGTTGGCTCAGTCAGTTGTGTGTCTGACTTTGGCTCAGGTCATGATCTCACAGTTTGTAAGTTCAAGCCCTACGTCAGGCTCTGAGCTGTCAGCTTCTGTGTCTCCTCTCATATTCTGTGTCTCCTTCTCTCTCTAGCCCTCCCCTCTCTCTGGCATTCTGTGTTTCTCTCTCAAAAATAAACAAACATTAGAAGAATAAAAAGGATAGGGTTTCTGTTACTGGAAACCTGGTTTCTATCTGATTCAGAGTGATATTGTTTTTTTTCTTTTTACTCCTTTGCCCTAAATGGCTTCTACAAAGATCTATTAATCAAGAGGTATTTCTTGGACTATAAGCTACATGGATTAACTTCTGGAAAGTGAGAACATATGCAGAAAGATGCACAGTGAGTGAAAAAGAAGCAAAAGTTGAAGAAGAAAAACAAAACTAAAGGAGAGAGGAAATGAGATTTCCCACCCAGAGGACATTCCGAGACACTCACCCTTTGGAGAGGAGCACTCTGTATGGGTGTATCAGCAAACACACAGACAATCAGATATGGAATAAGTGCAAATACATTTATAAGGACTATAAAGAAGATCACTGGAAATAGATTTTCTAGGGGAGTTTCAGCTATGTGGTCCAGTTTAGACCACACATCAGAATAACCTGTTCTCTCTTCTTGGCTATGCTGGTAATGAGCCTTGTAAGGAACATGCCCATCTGTGGATACCATTCATCATTCAATCATTACTTATTGACTGTTGCTATGAATGGAAATGTCCCCCCCCCCAAATTCACTGAAGCCCTAACCTCCTCTGTGGCTGTATCTAAAGAGAAGGTCTTCAGGAGGTCATCAGAGTCGAATGAGTTCATAAAGGTGGGGCCTCACTTCAATAGGACTGCAGCCTTGTAAGGAGAAGCAGATCACTCCTTCCTCTTTCCCCCTCACTCCCATCATGAGAGGACATAGCAAGAATACAGCCTTCTACAAGCCAGAACAAGGGCATTCACCAACACCCCACCTTGTGGCACCCTGATCTTGGACTTCCAGCCTCAGGAACTGTGAAAAAGTAGACTTCTGTTGTTTAAGAACCCCCAAACCTCCACTGCCCCCCTGGCCCAGGTCTATGGTGTTTTAATATGGCAGCACAAGTAGACAGTCATAAGCTCTTACTCCAAATGATAAGTACTCTTCTAAGTACTGGCCTCAATTTCTCCATCCACAAAATCTGACAGCACCTTTCCCCTCTTGCCTTTTCAAGAGATTGTATCACTTAGGCTTAGCTTCGAATCCTGACTCTATTCCTCCAAGCTGCAGGATCTTGGAAGAGTCCTCTCTCTCTCTCTCTCTCTCTCTCTCTCTCTCTCTCTCATATCTTAGTTTTCTTTTCTGCAAAATGGAAATAATTATAGTATCTCTCTCATGAGTTGTTCTGACATTTAAATGAAGGAGTGCATATAACATATGCACAGCAGTGCCTAGCACATAGTAGGTGCTAGGTAATCACTAGTGGCTATTATTGTGATGGTCATCATTACTATTATTTAATAATGATTTCAGAAACTAAAGAGTTGGTTTTGAAAACGGGCATCACTCTATATGTTACAGTGACCAGGCATTTCTTCCCCTTGGCCAGTGCTGCTCTCTGTTGAGCACTGTCTTTAGAGAGATGACCAACAACATGTTTAAAAATATCACACTGGTGTCAAATTGTTTCCATGGTTTTCCAGATGGGCATTTATAGACGCTTTCCCTGTTTGTCCTGGACATGATACCTGTGACTTTGTCCTTTCATAAAAACAACAGCCCCAGGGGCCATTTATTCAGGGGCTCACAGTGTGCCCAGCATTGTGTTAACAATATATGCAGTGAATTACTTTTAACAGCAATCCTGTGGGACACAACAGATTATTTGAATCATGTCATAAAGAAGGAAACTGAGGGTCAGAGAGGACTGGCCACACAGCTGGGAAGTGGCAGAGTAAGATTGGGTCCAAGTGTAACTCCTGGGCTCACACTGTTAACTTGACTCAATATACCACCTCTTATTTGTTTGTTTGTTTGCTTGTTTATTTATTTGTTGAGAGAAAGACAGACAGAGAGCAAGGAGGTAGAGGGGGAGAGAGAGAATCTTACGCAGGCTCTATGCCCAGTATAGAGCCTGACACAGGGCTCCATCTCACTACCTGGGGATCATGACCGGAGCTAAAATCAGGAGTCATACGCTCAACCAATTGAACCACCCAGGTGCTCCTCTCTACTACCTCTTAATTCAAACTACCACGATGAATCAAATTTAAAGTATCCCTTGCCCAAAACGCCTTTTTCTGTAACCTTGGCTCAATTAATCAAATACATTGCATATGAAGAGCCAACCTTACTAGCCACATTTATCTCATTTTATTAAAACAATATATAGATATAGCTTGTGGGGATGAGCACTGAGTATTATGTGGAAACTAATTTGACAATAAACTATTTGTAAAAAAAATATTTATAAAAAAACAATATATAGATATAGATATTTCTGCACAAATAAGTGACTCTAACTTTTCAAGAAATTTTGATTTAGATAGGTGCTCCCCTCCTTCATTTGTCAGTTTACAGATTGTTGACTATTTAACAGAAAGGTTGGAGCTGGAAACCACTGCTAAGTGATGATCAATCAGAAAGAGATAAAGTAACCTCAATAGTATAGTGGAAGCCAATGGGAAGATGCTCTGATATGCTAAAATTTGGTTGACTTGCAGCATTTTGATATATATATATATATTGCAGAGACTAGAGTTCACCTAGGATAGATCAAGTTTAACCCAAATTGCTTCCATTTGATTTGATTGAGTGAAAGAAGACATTCTAATACAATTCTTTCTTGCTCATTCTTTCTCTCACTCAGTATATCTTGCCTTCCATGTTGGAGAAAGATTTTTCCAGGAGTATCTACATTAGTCAAAGAATACACCTTTTTGGAAGGCTGTCTACCTTCATTAAATGGCTTTCAGAGCACACAATACAACTGAAAGAGCGTGCATTATTCAAATGGTTTTCAATGCACATGAGGAAAAGGAGGTAGGCTCAGATAGGAGGTACTTTAAGTAGCTCATCGGCACCACAGGAAACTCATTCCCCCTTTGATTCTTATGCCACTTCACAAGATGTACATGTATTCTAGTCTCTAGGTAGTTTTCTGGGGGGTTTTCCACCACCTAAGCCAGAGACTAGTGAATAGTCATCACACTTCCGAAAACACACACCAAATGCCTTGTAATTTCCCAGGAACAATCCTTTTTATGCTTCTCCATTCTGACTCAAAGGTGAGATGTTTTTACTAAGTGGGCTCATTTTCTCCCATGTGGCATTTTAGACCCTGTGACAAATGTCATGAAATCTGTCGGTCTTTCCAGCTAGACTCAGAAAACCAGGCGCCGTGATCCTCTGTCTTATTTGCCAATAGTAGATGAAGAGGGTGGGGGCGAGGGTGCTTTTAAAATGGCTTGTAGCCTTAGAGCTTGGATTTGGAGGCATACACCATCTCAGAAGAGATGGATAGAGTATATGTGGGAAAGAGGAAGCCTTTGCAAAAAGAGCCCCCGAAATCCTTCTTGACAAGCATTTTGCATGCAATTAAATAGACAAATGTAGTCTGCTGCCAGGATTTTACAGGCATCACACTTGATGCCTGTCACCAAAAAGATTCTTGGGCACCGGTGGAATGACAAACTATTATGCCTTGGAGCAGTGCTTCAGCCTCACCTGGAGGGTTGGTAGAAACACAGGCTGCCGGCCCCGCCTGCTGAGCTCCTGATTCGGCAGGTGTGGATGTGATCCAGGTGGTGCTGATGCCGTTGGTTTGGGGACCGCTTCTTAAGGGCCTTAAAGTGACCGAAAGGGGTGAGCCTGGAGCTGAGGGCAACATTTGCCAGCTGGAGGCTCTGCCTCTTGGGATTACAGATGCCATGAGCCACCAAGCAACATGGCGCCCCCAGGAGCAATCCGCTTTGGGAAAAATAAGGGGAAACTATTTTCTCTCAATTCTCCATGATTCCGAGCTTTCTGGACATACCTAATCAGCACTGTGCTTCCCAGTTCTTATTTTTGAAAACCGCACCCTCTGCACCTCCCATCTTGCTTTCCATCTGATGGAAAAGCCAGCAGCTCCACAGAACGCATTACTCAAGTTAATGCTTCAGGCTAGAGGTACCAGAGGTAATTCAAGTCGATGAACAGAGCCTCCATTTATGATACCTAGGTACATGCTCCACCGATATATTCTTGGAGCCAGCAACTATTAACATTTTCTCAGCATTTTGGGGATTTACATTTGACCCCCAAAGTGAGGCAGCTTGGAGTTCCACGGATCCATAACGTGCATTGTGTACCATTGCTAATAAACATTTACAACGCGACACACACAGACCTGGGTCCATAAGGCCCATTTGTGAGAGCACAGTGACTGATCCTGCATTTAGGCCAGCATCTCCCCACATTAAATAGATTGGTTTGTTCTTATTACATTGCTTTGTCACTTACATTTGCATCTCCAATGGTTCCCACACCCCAGCGCGACAGTTAGGGATGCTGAGGTGACCAAAACTTTTCCCAGTCCTTGAGAGCAATATCTGGAATGGAGGGTCCCCAGGCCTGTTCTCCCCGCGAACTCAGGTCAGCAAGAGTTTCTGGTTTCTGTCCATCCAACCATACAACAGTCTTCCTGCTTCCACACCTAGAAACAGCCATTTATAAATGCACGTCCAGTCTTGCCAAAGTCTGCGTGGGCAGGTAACTCCTCTTGGAAATCTTGACCCTTTCCTATCTGCGCTGCCAAGAATTGGCATCGCTTGGTTTAAATTTTGGCTGAGGCACCTCATAGTACAGAAGCCTCTCTACATATGTAGAAAGGGTGTGTTTATGAGCCTGCACGCACTGTGCATTTGTCTATTTTTATATATGCATATTGCATCGTAATAGGGATTTTATGCATCGAATAAAACTATTTCCCCCAATTTCACTCGGTTTATCGTCCTGCTGAATAATTCAGCTACTATATGGACTTCATGGACTTTTGCTTGATAAATCCACTACTCTGAGATTTCCCTTTCATTGGAATTTTTAATCAGATTGAAAGCCATCACATTGAGATCAAAGCTGGGAATAATGATGTTACCAATCTATATTTTAGCCAAAGGATGTTCCTCAGAGCGCACGTCCTCAAATCGCTTAGGCGCTTTCTAAAGTGTAAGAGAATTTATGATGCTAAATAAAACCAGGGGGAAAAAAAGATGTTTTAATAAGATGAAAATCCAAATGTTAAAATAATGAGCCATCTGCATGGGTGGCCCTCTCTTGAGAGAGATGCCAAGAGCTTTGCCATCTGCGAAACATTTACCAGCTGTGCCCTTCCCTTTTTTGTGAGAACATAAGAAATCCTTGCAGTTGGTGTTTCTAAGTGATACATCGGAGGGAAGAAAACAGGTTTGTCCAACTTCAGGAAGGCTGGACGGCACTGAATTAACCAAATAATACTTTTGGCAACCGCAGAGGGGTACCCCAGCGTGGCGCTGTTCTTCCCACATCCCTCCCCCCCTCCCCAACCACCGCCTTTTCTGGACCTGGGCAGAGGGCACAGGCGGATGAGAAGGAAACGGGAAATGAATAACATCCCACGAGGTCATTTAAAACCGAGTGTTTTCAGAGAAAAGTCTGTGCCTGCTCACTCGACTGCCTGCAAGCTGGTTTTACCTTCTGAGTATTCGAGCAAGGCTTGGGCTACATTGCAATCCAGCTGAAATGGGGAAAGGTGTCTAAAGCAGTACAAATATTTTTGAACACGTCTTTCCTTTTTCTTTCTCTTCTCTGATCACTGTTTCACATATCTGCCAGTCAGCCCCATATCCCTGCTTCTCTGGCCCTGACAAGCACCTTATCTAGGTTGGCTGACTTATGTATGGTTTGGGGATCTGAACAGAGTGCCAGGCATGAATTTAACTTTGCAGCCAGCTCTGATCCGAGGCAATGTCCCTGGCAATAAAATACTCACAGTGCGGGGTGCCGATCTATCAATCCCTCCCCCGGGTTCCCGCTTTTTCACCTCCCTGTTCTATTGCCAGAATCTGACAGAATTTTATTTTTTCTCCGACTGCCATCTTTTCTACTTCATTAACTGTCAAATGCATTTCAGGGAACATAACCTAACAAGAAGGTTTAGTTAATGAATGTGAAGTCTTTCAGATGCTCCCCTCAGGTGTCATTCCTGAGGATTTTAGGAAAGCTTTAGGTCATTTTTCAAAAAATAATTTTTCTAAGGCCATATGCAGTGAAACAGGGGGGAAATGAATCTATGGGCTGCGGCCGCTCTTGCGCTAGTATCTTGGTGTGAAGCCAGACCTTAGGGGGAAAGAATATCAAGACTCACGGCTTCTTTCTGGAAAGCCCCCGAGTCGTAACAGCAGTATTGACTGCACTCTCTAATGGGTGATTTCCCATATCAGACTGCAGGGATGTGCGCTGTGAGAATCACATTTCACATAAAGTAAGGGCATAAAGGAATGTTCTAGCTCACTCAGCGAAGCAAAGTTATCCCCGCTTTCCAAGCCAGAGGAAATTTCCGAGTGCTTCATCCTCCGTCAGCCAACTGCTTACCGAGAGCCTGCTGGACCCAGGTAGCATGCCCACGTCCAAGACGGAGCTCTGAGCGCTGTGGCGGTGTCCCTGGGAGAATGGAGGTCACAGAGCCAGGTCCCAAGAGAGGCTAGTGCTCCCCTCCCCCGACCCAGTAGTTTTCAACCAGGGGCAATTTTGCTCCCTGGGGGAGAGTTGGCAATGTCTGGAGACATTTTTGGTTGTCACAGCTCGGAGGAGAAGTGCTCTCTGTGTCTAGTGGGTGGAGGCTGAGAGAGCTGCTAAGCGTCCTGGGGGACACAGGCATCCCCCACCCCCCAGGTCCCAACAGCAAAGACTGGTCCAGCTCCACACAGTAACAGTGCCGCAGCTGAGAGACCTGTACAAAGATGTGTGCAGATTCCTGCAGAGGGACTGGGGATCAG
The DNA here is from genome assembly GCA_017311185.1 of Proteles cristata cristata. Classification (NCBI taxonomy): domain Eukaryota; kingdom Metazoa; phylum Chordata; class Mammalia; order Carnivora; family Hyaenidae; genus Proteles; species Proteles cristata. The sequence goes on from JAESUZ010002959.1 coordinate 173,984, forward strand.
CCAAGAGAAAGGGGGTGGAGAGCAGCCAGGGAGCTGTGGAGAATGGCACAGGTAAAGGTCATAAGATTTACAGTGCGATCCAGCGATGTTGAACCTCCGGAACAACCGTAATGTTTCTCGTTCAGAGGGACGCGTGTCTGGGAGAGTCACTCAGAGAAGGTGTCTCCACCGTGGACCACCCCAATGAAAGATTCGTACCGTCCTTGCTCTTTACAAACAACACCTTCACAATCCTTCACAATGAACCCTTCCCACTGACCTCTATTCTAGATTTAATTAAGCCCATTTTCCAGTTAAGGAAATGGCAGAGAGCAGACTCTTACCCACAAAACTGTTACAACCACCTGATGAGAAGGTGCCCCAAGATTTACATATCAATCTCCACTTCCAGGCAGGTGAATCTGGATGCATATTTATTGCAAGTTCAAGTAGGTTATATACAGGTTATCAGTGTATGTGTGATTATCCTCTCTACTGTAGTCCATGCAGTGGGGTGTGCAGCTTTATTTTATTATGTTTACTAATAGAAATGAGCAGTGGCACAAAGCATCTAAAGTTATTTTTAAACCCAAACTCATTTCTCTTAAGTTTGGGAGTGATTTCTATAACGTCACCACCCACCTTTCCAAGGAAATGCACCTCTCTAATTACGTTTGGGTTACCAAGGTTTTTTTTTTTTTTTAATTTTTTAATGTTTTATTTATTTCTGAGAGAGGGAGAGAGAGAGACAGTGTGAGCAGGGGAGGGTCAGAGAGAGAGGGAGACAGAATCTGAAACAGGCTCCAGGCTTTGAGCTAGCTGTCAGCACAGACCCTGACGTGGGGCTCAAACCCACGAACCGTTAGATCACGACCTGAGCCGAAGTCAGACGCTTAACTGACTGAGCCACCCAGGCACCCCCCAAGTATTTTTAATAAGTGCTTATTTTCATGGCAGATGTAATGCACACAATAAATAAAGGTCACACTCTGGATATCTGGAATCTCTTCTGTATTTTCCAGTCTTCTTCCCACATTGGGAGCCAGCAGATATTTCCTCTTGAAGATATACAGGGAAGGGAGAAAACTTTAAGGATGAGCAGGTAAGAGCTCACATTGCAGTCCAATCAATGGCTGGGTGGTACCTGGCAAGTTATTCAACCTCTCTGAGCTGCAGGTTCAGCGTCTACAAAGCTGAGGTGGCAATGTATTTTTCATAGGTTTATTTGGCAGAGTCGATGCAAGTAGGCGAAAAAGCCCAGTGCCTGGCATACATCAAATAACTATTCAAAACCATTGACTATTTTCATGCATAATCAGACCTTTAGGAAATAATATAGGGAACAGGATGCAGAGAGCTAATACTCTTCTGGTTTAGCCTCTTAAAGGTGGACGATCTTTATTCTTGTAAGGATGTAAGTAAGCATGTAAATTCAGTCTTTCATAGCAACCTAGGAAAATGGGGGGTGTAGTTTAAAAATGCCAGGGAGAAAAGGAGAGTAAATCTGAATTCAAACTTGAGGTGCGCCATCTTGGTATTTTGTCAGATGGGGCAAGCTTTATTTGAGTGCCAGCTTCCCTCACTGCACCATGACGTGAGCAATTATGCCCCCAGAGCTGTGGAGAGGATGCAGTAGGGAAAAGTGTGTGTTGTCCTTCCCTGGGAGAAGTTGATACACTCCTGTCAGGCTTGGTCAAGTGACTTGCTTCGTCCAACCAAATGTGTGCAAAAATGACAATTGTCACTTGGGCAACATCTTTGAAGAGCTCGCTCTTTTATCATTCTGCTTCACCTGGATCTGAGCCAGGGGAGCCTGGGAAGGGGGTGCTGCTGATCTATGGCTGGCAGAGAGCATGAGCAGAACTTAACCTTTGTCGTAGCCACTGGGGCTATCCCATGTTACTGGCTCCTCAATTGCCCCTTCACAGATGCGGCATGTAGCCGAGTATAGTGATCAGTAAGCTGATAGGATGGCCATTCCCTTCTCCTTCACTGCCTCACAGAAGGACAAAAAGAAAACCATTTCCAGTGCTCCATTGCTTCTGACCTTCTGCTTTCTCTATTTGAATAATATTTACAGTCTCTTGCCTCTCGCTTCCCCAGCCCCAGGTCCTCTCGGATTCACAGCCCAGGTGCGGAAAGGATGGGGAGCTCTCCAAGCCCCCGTCTCCCTGCCCCGCAGGCCCCTGAAAGTGCAGCCTGAGTCTCTTCCACACCCGCACCCCTTCACACACTCCAATCTGTGCCAACTGGGGAAAGCAGTTTGAAGTCATGAACCCCCTTCGTGCTCGCAAACTTCTGCAGAATCGCATTCCACCATGGCTGTCCTCCAAACGAGAACAGGTCCTTTATGCCACAGATGCACGAAGCAACGACTGGGGCCGCTACATGAAACCCGCTGGGCTCTTCCATCTGAAATCCCAGTGCCCACAGTCATGCCTGAGAGAGAAAATTGCTCCCATTTGGTGTTACATCTAGCCTTGCTTCTCTGCTCCTTTCTTCATTCGCACGAGGTCAACAATAACAAATCCCTCCAAAAAATGTTTTACCAAGGGAAAATCGCAAAGTAAGAGCAGCAACCCACTTAGGAAAACTCTTGATAGATTTTCACATTGAAGCTAATGATATAATAAGTGCTGTGGAAATGTGCATTGGAGCTAGATGGAAAAATATCAGGGCTTTCTGCACAAGGGACCGCTTACCTGGACGTCCACTACAAACATCAGATTCCTGGTTATAGTTGTCTATTGCAAGGCTCAGCAGACTTTTTCTGGAGAGGGCCAGAGAGTAAATGATTTTGTCTTTGTGGACCATACCGCCTCTGTAGCAACTACTCAATTCTCCTCTCATAGGAAAAAGCGGCCATGGACAGTATGTAAACAAATAGGCATGGCTGTGTTTCGATAAAACTTTATTTACAGAAAACAAATGGTGGGCTAGATTTGTATGCTGACCCTTGGTCTTTTAGACCCTTGTCTGCAGGTACAGTTTGCTAAACTCTGGTCTCCCCAGGGCAAAGATAAGTCAATATTTGTGAATTTAGAGCAGCATATGTAGTTTAGAATTCTAATCTTCATTAAAGCAACATAAGCAATTGAGAATAAAAGAAAAATGATATAGAAATGTCTAAACCCTTTGCTTAAATATTACTATAATTAATATATGCATATGTTTATATCAAACTATAAAAAGTTTTAAATGACCTTTGATAGGAATATGTAGTTCCTCATCAGGAAATGGTAAAATCCATGAGGAGGCATGATATCATCTACAAGTGAGCATACTGTCTAAGCTGCTGTAACAAAGAGCCCCCAAAACCTTAGTGGTTTTTCATAATGGAATATAGTTCCCTCTCTCAAGATATTTAACATACGGCATCCATCTCTCACTTGTCCACCTGTAATCATTAAGAAAGGTGAAAGAGGCAAGGGGAAATCCCACCCAATTCTTTTTTGGGGGAAGGGGGAGGGTGCATAAGCCGAAAGTAGTACATATCCCCTCTGTTCACACCCCACTGGCCCGAGTTCGCTCACATGGCCACAACCAAGCTACTAGGGAAGTTGGGAGATGTGGTCTCAAGATGAGCAACCTCGTTCTCCTCTAAAATCTGGGCATTTCATTGTCATAAAAAAGGGGGGATGGGGGAGAGTATGTATTTTTATATCCAGAATTATGTATCCTATAATTCTGCTTCACCTCCTGCCTCGGTGGCACAGAGGACCTGTTCTCACTTGAAGGAAATTTGTATACATCACAACAGAAAAGACCTTGGGCTGTGGGGTCAGACTGATCTCATTTCAGATCCTAGCTCCATTGTTTACTAGCTGTGCATTCTTGGGGATTATTTAGCCTTTGTGAGCCTAAACTTCCTCATCTGTGAAATAAGATTAATAATATCTACTCTTGACCCACCTTTTTATAAGTTCTGCCTACATCCCAATGGTGCTCTTTAGGAAGAGAAATTGAAACAATCAACGACATATATTGCTCCACATGTATCCTAGCCAAGATCACCAAGGGAGTGAATGTTCAACATTGCTCATTTCTGGGTCTAACAGGGAGATCAGGGCAAACACTTGGTTTTATGACCAGCACTGGCTTGTATTAGAGTCAGTGAGGAAAGCAAGAGCTCTATTATTTCTTGAGCATACCACCTCCAAGTTTTCCTAATTATTTTCTTTATGATGTCATCCCATTTTTACTTGCGCACAACTTTGCCAAACACCTGTGGACCTTTGCCCAATGAGGAAATAACTAGATCATGGGTGGCTCTGTCTCTTACTGCTGTTTTCTTTGTGTGTGTGCGCGTGCGCATGTGTGTTTCTTATTGCAGTGTCATTAACTCAGGGAAGGAGCCCTGTGGCAATGATATTGGAAGTGGAGCAAGGGAGTGCGACCTTACTTGAACTCTAGCTCCATTCTGTCATACTTTTTCCTTGGCTCAAACCATTTTGCAATCACTGGAATGTAAATCTTGTAGAGTTTCTCCTCGTTTTGTCTTTCTCTCCACACTCGTTTTGTCTTTCTCTCCACAAGGTCTGGGTGACTTCAGACATTCCACTTTTGCTAATAAGACCTAACACCTTCTCTAAAACAATAGATTCCCTCCTCTGATCAATACTTCCCTTTCAACACCTACCTTTGCAAGTGGTTACAAGGATTTAATTGAGGCGGTGCATGTGAAGTCCTTAGAACAAAGCCTAATACAGAGTAAGTGATGTAATAAGAGCTGGCTATACCACAAACAACACAGTTCAGTTCTGATGTTAACTTCCAATTCATCCCCATGAAGAAATGGGTCAAATCACTATCCAAATACATCTAATGGAATTACCCCATTCTTTGGCTCAAATTCTCTGCTATCTAGCCATCCTTCTGCCATGCCAGAGCAGTCTGCACTGAAATATCAGAGGACCCATTACTAATATCAGCTCGAAGGACACACCTTAAATGAAAGTCCAGAGCAGCTGTGCAACCGCAAAAAAAAAAAAAAATAGTCATCCTGACACATGTACTGCAAAATGTCTACCCCCAGTTCCTGATTACACATGAATGGCTTCTCTCTCTGTTTCTGTGACAAAAGCGAGCATCCTTCTCTCTCTCTCCCCCTGAACGTTTTCTCTCTGCTCAATTGCCTCTCCTAAGGTAGTCAAAGGGAGCTCTATAGTCATCGTTTAGTAGAAAGAAATTTCCAGATTGAGACTGTCTTCCATTGGGCAAGACCACAAGAATGATGACTCACCCGCTGATGTACTGGATATGTTCCTTGTCTCTGCAGAAGTCTGGAGCGCTCTGACTTAACGATTTATGCGTAACTGGCTATGTGCTGCATTATAATATCTGAAAGTTGACATAAAAATTTGAAAGGGTTGCTGTGAAGTTTTAGATTCTTGACAGTAGCCCCCAAGCTCTTGTTAGAGCCTCGTTTCTTACCAACCTACTAGGAGTTTCCAGTTTAGCCAAATTCATCTGGACATTCTTTTTTAATTGTCATTTATTTAGTCCTTCATTCGTTACTTTTAATAAATGCTATTGTTAGCCAGTCACCGTTAACATAAAATGATGAAGACGGGGTGCCTGGGTGGCTCAGTCAGTTAAGCGTCTGACTTCGGCTCAGGTCGTGATTTCACGCTCCATGAGTTGGGGCCCCACGTCAGGGTCTGTGCTCACAGCTCAGAGTCTGAAGCCCGCTTCAGATTCTGTATCTCCTTCTCTCTGTGTCCCTCTGCTTCTCACACTCTGTCTCTCTCTGTCTCCTCCATCTCTCTCTCAAAAATAAATAAACGTTAACAATTTTTTAAAAAATAAAATAAAATGATGAAGATAAGCAAAGCCTTTTTAAAAATCAATTTAAAGTTTTTTTTCAGCATATGTGACTTTTCTGCTTCTCTGTACCAGGGTTCAGTGCAAAATAGCTTGCTCTCTACCTGTGCAGAGAGTACTTACTGTCCTTATACTCTGTGGAGGCTTCCCAAACTATCGTGTCCCCAAGTGAGCAGAGAACAATTTTTAGCTCATGCCTAAGCCAATTAAAAACTTCAGGGTTACGGGTTACACACAACAGAAATCAATTCTGAATGTCTCAAATTGTAAAAACAAATTCCTCTGGAGTCTGTCAGGGAGCCCCCAAATGGCAAAGTGGGTGGAGGAGCTGGTTAGAACCATCATAACTCAGGAAGAACTGGGAAGAAAGAATCCTAACATCCTTCTTCTCGTGGGAATCATCTACCCAAGATCACCCTGCCAGTGCGCTTTGCTGCTGAGGCCACTGCTCATGGACACCAGAGCAGGTCCTGTGAGCCATGCAAATGCTCTCACAGCTCAAGATAGAAATGCAGGATGAGTGCATCTGGTTAGCCAAACTTCGATCTCGCAGCTGCTAGACGGTTGTTGGAGTGAAGGTCTAACCCCTTAGCTTTCATGTGAGTAGTGAGGGCAGGACCTCTCCCCTACTCTGCTTAGAGGAGTCCTCCAAATATATAAAGGAAGGTTAGAGGCCTGACCACCAAAGAAATGACAAGGTCTCCTAACCAACCATGACTATACTGTGATACCTTTTTAAAAGTATTATTATTATTATTATTATTATTATTATTATTATTACTATTACCTCCTGTTCTCTCATAGGTGCATGTTTAATCTCATTAAATGGATCTCGAATTTGTTGCCAATTCTCTCCCCCAACTAAATTCTTTTCGTCAACGTTTATTTTTGAGAGAGAGAGGGAGGGAGAGAGAGGGAGAGAGAGGGAGAGCAAGTGCAAGTGCGGGAGGGGAGGAGAGAGAGGGAGATAGAATCCGAAGCAGGCTCCAGGCTCTGAGCTGTCAGCACGGAGCCCGACATGGGACTTGAACTCAGGAACTGTGAGATCATGACCTGAGCCAAAGTCGGACGCTTAACGGACTGAGCCACCCAGGCCCCCCTCCCTCAACTAAATTCTTCAAGACAAGAACATTTGTTATATTCTCTGCAGAACCTCATAGTGACTCACTCAAAGAGTGTGTCTGTGAAGTAATTTACAACCTAATAAACGCTTGGTGTTTATCTTATTGGCCCTTTAGTGCTACCGATAATGGGGAATTTGAGATTTCAGAACAAAATTCCAAGGCATTTTATAATTATTTAAAATTATGTCTATTTGACAACATATCCTGTGTTTACTTTTAAACAGGAGGAGAGTGCTTATAATTAGAAACAATAGAACAATTAGGTATTAAATAAATCTTACATCTGCTGTTTAGCCACTTGAGGGGAAACAATTTTCTAACAAGTAGCAGTGGTCAAGAAAGCTATGAAATTTAGGCCAGCCGTCTCAGCAAAATAAGTTAGTAGTTGCTAAGCTACGAATCCTGAAAGGAACTCAATTAGGGAAGACAAACAAGCTTAAGTAGACCCCCTCCATTTGAGAGTAGAAAGTTGGAGCTGTCAGGTGATTCTGGTGGATGTGTGGCAGGAAAAATGATTGACAAACTGGTCTTGGCTTGGTATGAAATTTGGCTTTGATTTAGTGAGAGACTGACAGGCTGGTGTCATCGGGAAATGTGGATTGTGTGTTGGAGGGGCTATTTTGCCACAAAGTGATTGACACATTACAGAAATTGTCCCATAGATGGAGAAAACCAAACAGAGATTTGTTTTGACAAGCATTTCCTTTTTACCTGTTCATTTTGTATACAGAGAAGAGAGGGGGAAGCCCTCAGTAGTGCTAATTGATTTATCCGGTGGCTATCAGAATGATGTTGGCCCCGGGGATACATGGAAAGAGCCTGGGAGGTGAGGAGGCGAGACGCAGGTATCCCAGTCCAAATTCACCCATGCCTGTGCTCTCTGGAGAAATTAAAAGAGCCCTTTGGTCCCCACTTTTTCATCTACTAAGTGAGCAGCTTGAACTGAGATTATTTCCATGTTCCATTTATATGATATTTATAAGTCTACATATTTTTTTCATGGACAAATATCATTTTGCCACATCTTCATTGTCATGCCACAGGCTATGGCTGGCCCATCAGATTATCCCATGACTTAAGCCACGGTAGTTGGTTCATGGATGCGTTCATGACCCAAATTGTTCCATGGGACACAATCCTGGGGCGTATATAAGCCCCCTTTACACTGAGGCTGCTCCATTAATAGATCACCAGTCCCAAAGTGCTGGCAGCCATCTTCCCCATCTCGTGTGAATGAGATAGCCAGATAAAATGCAGAAAACCGCATTACAAATGAACTAATAATTTTAAAGTATACGTGTATCCCAGATATTGCATGGAATATAAACTAAAAAAAAATGTATTCTTTGTTGTTTCTCTGAAGTTCAAATTTATATGAGTGTCCTATATTTTTATTTGCTGAACCTGGCAACCTTATATGTAAAAAAAAATAAAAATAAAAAATAATTGGCTTGGGAATGAAGCAACCGTGAGACCAAGTGGTCCAAAGAGCAATTCCTGGTGAAATCATTCATGTCCCTGGCTCCAGCCATGCCCAAAGCTGGATCCAGCCATGATCTTCCCAGATGCAAAAGCAAAGCCAAAACCTCTTCTTTCCCCTTTTGTTAAACTCATTTGAGCTTGGTTTCTTCCGCTCTAGCAACCAGAGAGCTCTCTCACCTTCTGCCATTCTCTACTTTCCTCCCTCTTCAGCTGTTGGGTGAGGTCACCATCAGAGGCAGCATTATTACATCTGGTACAAGTTGAGGCATTTGCTGGGCGCGGGGTGGGGGGGCGAGCGGGAGGTGTCTTACTCCCATCAAAATGGTCATTTGTCTTCTTGAATTACGGTTAGTTTTTCTGGTGATTTCTTTATTATTATTATTATTATTATTATTATTATTATTATTATTATTATTTGAGAGAGAGAGAGAGAGAGCGCACAAGAGTTCAAGCAGGGCCCAGGAGCAGAGGTAGAGAGAGAGAATCTTAAGCAGGCTCTATGCTCAGTGCAGAGCCAATGCAGGGCTTGATCCCACAACCCTGGGATCATGACCTGAGCCAAAATCAAGAGTCAGACACTCAACTGACTGAGCCAGTCAGGTGCCCCTTTCTGGTGATTTCTATCCTTCTTCCTCCTCTAACTTTCTTGACCACCGCCATTATTTTTCCTAAAATTAACAATTATAAGTCACAATAATTTTTTAAAGAAATTAGAAATTGAGAGACAATTTAGAAATGTTTATTGTCACTTGTCACTAAAAACATCGAGTAAAGAGCTCTTCTTGTTTCTTGCCTTTTGTCAAGGAAGTTGGCCAACCATCTTTCTGGCCATAGAATTATATGTTATTTATAAGACACATTATTTCAAAAAGGATTTGAATCTGCTCTAAGCAGTAAAGATTTGGTTGTCTTATTAATCTGTGTTTTTAGGGGGTTAGAACAGAAACCAATTTATTTAACTGATGCAAAATACCCATGTATTTTTTATAAGGATAGGGGTATCTCAGAGGGCACAAAACACTAGGATATAGCCAACCCTCACAAGAGATCAGATTTAGGAAACAGAAAGACACCTAGGTATATCTTCTCTCTTGCTCACGCCCCTTTCTTTGCTCTAGACTAAAATCATGAAAGACAAGTTTCCTCTGTGCTATATCTGTTTGGTGGAATGTGGTCTCCCCAGATGTTACATGATTCGGGTTCTATGACCATTCCTGGAAGACAGAATGTGGCTAACCTGAGTCATGTGTCCTTGCTCTGTCCAATAGAGAACAACTACACATAGCACAAAAGTGACTGCTAAGGACCCATCCCTGTGGACTGCAGCCCATTCCCAGAGTTAAGTGAACTTCGGTGAGCTGCCTGTGTGCTAGTCATTAAGCTATTGTTTCTCAGCTCCAGATCCTTCTCCTAAAACTGCTCTGTGGAGCTAGGGGCTGAGATTCTTCAAATTATGTAGCTTCTTGGCCAAATGGAGATGAAAGGATATCTAACACAAAACTCCAGCTGAAGCCAGCCTGGCCAAGCTTGGCTGTGAGAACCAGATGGGTAGTTCAGATGCCCAGCACCAAGAATGCCAGGTGGCCCCTTGAATTTCCGGTAGTCTGTAGTCCAAGTACCCATCTATTGGCCGCTGTGGATCAATGGACTAAGAAGAGAAATTTTAAAAACCTCTTCTTTGAAAAAAGCTATAAATACGAGCTCTTTAAGTCATCCCAAAGCATCTCCAATGATGCCATTTGAAGAATTTTATTTTAAGAAATCACTTCCATAGGGTTCGTTTTGGAGGACTTTAAAGGGAAGCAGAGGGACAGTTGCATTTTTAGCTTCAAGTGGTGTAGGAGACAATAGAAGGTAGAGGGTAATGAAGACTAAAGCCTCCTGGGCAGACATTCCAGCTGTTGGCTGGCTGGGGTAGAATTCTGTCGGGGCGACACCATAGTCCTATGAAGTTGAATAAGTAACATAACCTTGATGTGACTCTGTTTCTTTATCAGCAATGAGTAATAGCTGCCATATTTTATGAGCTAATGAGTATAGCTGCCATATATATGTGTGAAGGTTGGATCAGGTGGTCCATTCAAAGTGGCCAGTTGTCTTGACCTGGCTAGTCTTAGACCTGTACTAAAGGAAGTACCCATTAAGCATCCACATTATCCTACTTATTCTTACTGGCCTTTTCGGTCTTGAGGTCCTTTGAATTTTATCTCAGAGGCTATGGGGAGCCCCTGGAAGGAATTAAGCCATCCATAGTAAACTCCATGTATGCACTGAGTGACGAGGACGCAGACGGAAGAGAAAATTATGTGGACACCCTAAGCACAGAGCTCAACAAAGTATGATGACTTTGGCCATAAGGGCTGCTTTATGGTTATCTGTAAAGCTGCCCATCAAAAAGCTCCTGACAGATGACCTGCAGTAATGAGAGTATGAAAGGAGCAGCCCTGCAGAACATTCTACCTGATGGGGACACAGATCATGGGAAGGGCATTCTCATAAAGCACAGAGTGGCTTTCTGTTCTGTCCTCCTCCTTCTTACCCCCTGGCCCAGCCCTGTGACTCTGTACCCTTACCTCACAGTTTCTAGCTCCCATTCATTCATTCACTCATTCATTCATTCATGTTTTAATTGACTCATGTATTCATTTAACTATCCATTCATCAATTTTTAAATAACTCATATAGCCGGTATTTACTGGGCTAATAACAGAAGATTAGATTTATTGGGCTCTTTCAATATGGTAGATTCCTTGATAAGTACAATAGCACTAATAACAGCAGCAACATTTAGTGAGCATTTATTCTGTGCCAAGCACCATGATAAATGTTACACATGAATTATCTCATTTTATCTTCACAAAGTTGTCTAAGACAAGACGGTATTATTATTTTTTTAAATATTTTTATTTATTTCTAGGAGAGAGAGAGACAGCGTGAGCAGGGGAGGGTCAGAGAGAGAGGGAGTACAGACTCTGAAACAGGCTCCAGGCTCTGAGCTGGCAGTCAGCACAGAGCCCGACGCGGGGCTCGAACCCACGAACCGCGAGATCATGACCCAAGCGAAAGTCGGACGCTTAACCGACTAAGCCACCCAGGCGCCCCAAGATGGTATTATTAATGATATTTCCACAGGTTGGGAGAAATGTCTTAGAGAGGTTAGGTAAATCACCCTATGTCACATAGATAGCAAATTATAAGGCCAGGGCTCAAAATCATGTCTCTGTAAGGAACACATGTGCTTTGAGCCACTACTTGGGGCAGCCTCAACAGAGCTAAAACTCCAGTGTTTATTATTCTTGCTCAGTAATTAATACATAGGGAAGGTGGTACTTGATGTGTGTTATAAAGTGTGGCCCAGGATATTAGTAGGAAAATAATTTAAGAAGGTAAGGTATCCGTTTGAAAACAACACACTAAATAAAATAGTGAAGCAGAAACCAACAGGAGGACCCCGTTTTCCCAGCACAACTCACTGAAAGGGAATTACCATTTCCTCATCAGTTTGACAAAACCAAAATTTCAGTTAGAAACCCTTACATTGAAAACGACAGGAAATCCAGCTCAAAATGGCTTGAAGAATAATACAAGGTATAAACTTGCATCACTGAAAAGGCCAGGGACAAAACGAGCTTCAGGTACAGTTTGATCTAGTGTCACCAAGGACCAGCTTTGTTCCTCTCCGTATTTCATTTCTGCCTTCCACGGCATCAACGACTTCTTCAGGCCCCAGACAGGTTCCCATTGGCAGCTCCATGGTTTTCCATGTTAGTAGTAAAGAGGCTCTTCACATCTTTATATCTTCACACTATCCAGACCACAGAAGAGTGGCTCTCAACGGGGAGAGAGAGACCCTTAGTTTTTCCCAGAAGCCCTAGAAAACTTCTCCACAGGTTTCATTCATTCTGACTGGGTTTCTGATATCATGGACCAAATCATGGTAGCCAGTAGGATGAGATGGCATAGAAGAAGATAGGAAATAGAATAGGATTATCGGCTTCAGCCAGTCAGAGTCCATCCCATAAGCTGGGGCAAGGTTCAATACTACAAAAATATGGCTGACCACGAGAGAGAATTGAACTCAAAGTGGTGTCAGCTGAACAAGAAAGACAAACAGACGTTAGATAGCAAAAGTAATGGTCCACTACACCAAACCAGTTATTTTATTTAACGATTTAGTGGCCCACAGTATCTTCCTGAAGCATATAGCGGCTCAGTGTAGGATTGCACCTAATTTGGAAATCTTATTTTATTCATCATCATCTCGGAAGCATTTTTTTTTAACACTAAGTGCATTTTTTTTACACATTTCTTTAACATGAGTAAATGTAGTATTTTTTTCTTCCCAAAGTGCTTTAGAGTTCCCAACTTTTGAAATGCCTGTGGTAGGATTATTGTCACTGCTCTCCTTTATATCAGCTTTGCCTCCTGCCCAAACAAAAGGTTTCAAACTACGATATTTCAGTATTAAAATCAGATTAAATCCTGTGTCTCTTTACAGGAGGGGTATTTCTTTCGCCGTCCTTCCTGTGTTGTTGATTGGACAGATGTGCGTTTGGCATGTGTAAATTGTTGTGATCGCTTTGCTTTTTGTGACATTTTGAGAAGGGGAAAAAAAACTGCATGCTCAGTAGATGACACAGTTTGCTCTAGCGGCAATATAAAAATTTGAAATTCTTAACCAATTTAGCATTTCCCCTTACAGCCGTGCTATCTATCATAGAGAAGTGATATTCAGGGGACGCAAGCCAATCAGAGGATTGGAGTGTAATTTTTACAAAACAAATGTATGTATAAATTATCACTCTCTTCTCTCCTCTCCATAAATAGCGACACTGATAGATCCAGAGCGTGAGATACGGGAAGGGATGCCTTGTTCTACAACAGTTCATCTTGTCTGGGAAAGGCAGAGTTGAGAAATCAGATCAGTTAAGATGTACAGATTGAGTCGAACATTGTCCGGCATCTTCTGACTATACAGTGTTGAAGGAATGCATGGCTTTGTCCGGAAGAGGGAGTGTGGATGTGTGTGCATGTGTGTGTGCACATGCACGTGTGTGTGAAGAGAGACTTACAGTCTAAGACATGGTTGAGCCACAAACGTGTTTTTCTTGGTTTGCACAGAATTTATAAAACAGAAAACTTGTTACATAAAAGTGTTAATTATTTTATAAAGATCTAGAGATCTTTCCTCAGAGGGAAAACAATACACTGGAATCCTATCTGGGTTTTGTAGAGAGGCTGCCTCCTCTAGACAGGGCATGATCTCTCCAGGAGGCCTCAGTCCCCACCATCCCTCATTGCCTAGACCCAACACATTTCATGTTGGTGCCTTCCTGGATACAACAGGCAGTTGAGTTCGTGGGCCTTAATATAACGAGAGCCACGTGGATCCAAAATCCAGTGACTTTTCAACCCAGCGCACTTTAAAAATATGTCCAAGATGTTGTTACTGAGGGTGGAGAGGATCTGATTCTGATTTTCTTTTAAGACTTTTCTTTTGTCCAGAATCAGAACTACTTACAATTTACTTGCATTGGTAGAAACAGAATCAATTATTTTGCTAAAAAGTCAGACAAAATATATCCAACTTTTCTACAGTTTTAGTTTCTCTTTGACATTCTTTTGCGACTTTCGTGAACCAAGCAACGTCTTGGGAGGTATATTAAAAGGTTTAATATTCGCAGCATAAATCACATCCCTTGTAAATCACAGCACACCACACATTACGTGGTTCTGGAATTTCTGCTAACCGCAACTGCCATCTTTGAGCTAACTACAAACGCAGTGTATGTTAGTTACAAAAATCGTCACCAAAAATATTACAGGGCTAACAAATGTTATATTTTTGTATGTTTGCCCGTTTCACTGTACAGTGGTCTATTTTTCCGTCAGAGAAAGGCAAATGTTTATTTTCCCAACTTCCCCTGTTAAGCTCCTTATAGATTAGCAGTCCCGGCAGCTGTCCAGGGACCCACCCCTCAATTCGCTTTTGTGGGAGGAAAGGAAGACAGGATGGAGGAATCGCTGAGTCACAGAATGTGTGAGCTTAAAGACCTTGCATTGGGAAACCTGTAAAGCAGAATTCTGAGAGATTTTCCACAGTATAATTAACGCATTGCAAGCTACATTTGAGTGCCCATTTTTATGGAAGACTCAGTATATATATATATTTAATTCAGGAGTCAACAAGGGAAGTATGGCCCTTAGGCCAATCTTGCCAGCCACCTGTTTTTGTAAATAAAGTTTTGTTGGCACACAGCCACGCCCACTCATTTCCATACTGTCTATTGCTGCTGTCGCCTAACAACAGCAGACCCGCATTAGCTGTAGGCCAACGGCCTGCAGAGCTGAAATATTTATCGTGTGGTCCTTTAAGAACATTTTGTCAACCTCTGATCTACTTCTCTACCATGGTAGAAAAATGTTATTACTTGTTAAGTGCAGTTTCTTTGAATGATCCTGGGCTCTTTCTTTATGACACTTGCGACACTGTAATTATTATTTCACTGGACATTTTCATACTACAAGCTGTTTGGGCCCCAATTGGATCTCACTGTATCAGTTAGGAATGCATTTAACTGCAAGTAACAGAACACTTTTAACTGTGGTTTAAACAATGAAGATTTGAACGATCTGACCTAATAAGAAGCCCAGACGCATATGAGTCCAGGATTGTGCAAACCATCGTGGCCACACGCCATGACTGTCCCTCCCGCACAGCTTGCCAACCCTTGATGCGTGGCACCCCATGGCTGCAAATGTTTTTGCTTCAGCTCCAGGCATCACATGCCCCACTCCAAGCAGCATAGGAGGGGCATGAACGCAAAACATTCTTCTATTGAGGTTCTGGCTTTTTAACCCAGAAAGAAAACCACCAGCAGACGTGTTCCCCCATCAGATTTCACTGAAGAGAATGGATCTTCCAGTGTTTTTCATTCATATAATCTCAATGTCAGCACAAAAGGGGAAGGTAGTGGACACGCAATAAAAGTGTGTCAAATAGTGGATGGATGTATCAGTAATGATGGAGGAATTACAGACTAAATCTTTTAAATTTCATTTAATTTGCCCTCCACCAGGAGCAGCAGAGGAGAGCAAGGAAGGGGGTCCTGGGTAGTGATAACTTTTGTGGACTATCACTTTCTCTCAACCTCTTCATTTTACCAATGGGGAAAGGCAGGCACAAAAATGCAAAGTTAGAAGGGCCCCTGGGTGGCTAAGTCAGTTAAACACCGACTTTGGCTCAGGTCATGGCCTCAAGGTTCATGGGTTTGAACTCACCATCCAGCTTTGTGTACTGACAGCGTGGAGCCTGGAGCTGCTTCAGATTCTGTGTCTCCCTCTCTCTCTCTGCCCCTCCCCTGCTCGCTTGCTCTCTCTCTCTCAAAAATAAACATTAAATTCTTCTTAAAAATACAAAGTTAGATATTATAGTGAATTTTTATAGTTTCTGATTGTCCAGCATCCATGTTACCTTTCTAGTAACAACTTCTTAATTTTTCTCAGAAGAACCACTCTCTCAAACAACGTGATTTTCGTGAGGCAGGTGGCATCCCTGGCCCCGAGGGAGGGTCAGCAGTATTCCATCCCCCTGGCCCAGTGGTCGCCTGGAGATGGACACATGTCCTAAGCTATTCAGTCAGGATGAGTACGAAGATTTCCAGGTGTTCCCAGGCAAAACAACATGGGCCTGAGGTCGCTGGTGGTCAGCATGGGAAGAGCCAGGCTGGGAGGGAAACCCCACATAGAAGGAAAAGGAGGGAGATCTTTGAAGTCATTGATGAGCACTTGGATGTAGCTGTTTCTGAACTAGATGTTTTAATTCCGGGACTCTTTCTATTTAGAACAGAAAACCCAAGTTAAATGGTTCTAAGCCATTTAGGGAATGGTTTTTTTTTTTTTTTAAATGTTTTATTTATTTCTAGGAGAGAGAGACAGCATGAGCAGGGGAGGGTCGGAGAGAGAGGGAGTCACAGACTGAAACAGGCTCCAGGCTCTGAGCTGGCAGTCAGCACAGAGCCCGATGCGAGGCTCGAACCCATGAACCGCGAGATCATGACCTAAGCGAAAGTCGGACGCTTAACCGACCAAGCCACCCAGGCGCCCCGGGGATGGGTTTTTTTATGCCTCTTTTGACTGTAAGTCTAGAAACAGGAATAATTCATTCAAGACTGTATTATTTGGTGGGTGGACTGTACCATCCAGAACCTAAGTGTTTTTGCTTTTTTTCTTTCCATCTCTCTACTATATCCTAAGGCGGGCTTCCTCATGATTGCACAGTGGCTGTCATTAACATTTGTCCCCTCCTGGTCCCTGACATGAAGGATCCCAAGCCAAATTTCAGAGATTCAGCATCATTGGACCGTTTGCCCACCCAAGAACCAATCACTGTGATCGGGGGAGAAAGGAATGTGCTGATTGGCATATGCCCTGGCTTTTTGGGATGCTGGATTTGCCTTCCAGAAGTACACAAATTAAATAGGGAAGAGTTAGGTACAGGTTGTGGAAAGGACGAGTGGGCTGAATGCTGAAGGAGGAACAGCAGACCCATTACAACCATCAACCCCTGCACTTCTGAAATTTTTCCTTTGGTCTTTAGCCATTTGGACTTAATTTTCTATCCTTTGCAAACACAGTGTACTTATCAATGATGATATTACTGTGGGGGATGGAGACACCACACATCCACTTCTCTTCATGTTTCTCCATACCACTCTCACCTCCTAATTAATATATTAGAGACTGTATCTTTCTTTATCTTATCTTGCTCTTCTCATTAGAGAGTAGGGCTCATGAGAGCAGGGATTTGGATCTGTGCATCCCTCCCCCAATATCTCTAAGGCAACTTGGGTACCTGCATCGTAATATGTGCTCAGCAAGTATTTCCTGAATGGATGGATGAATGAATGAGTGAACATAATGAGGAGATAGTATCTTCCTGTGTCAGAAAAGAAAGGGTCCTTAAAGATTGGTGTTCTCCATTCTCTACAGAGAGCACTAAATGCCAGGCTCCTGATAGAAATCCAGCATTTTCTCTGTTCCTCCGTCCTGCCTCATGGCAATAGGAATTCGCAAACTTCCACCAACCAGCTTCCACCTCCATCAGAGGTACCACTTATTTTCCTCTGTTCGCCTGTTTTCTTCAAGTCCCGGAACGTTTACATTCCTTGATGGGACTCTTGCCTGTGTGTTTGAACTCCAGTTCTTTTCATTTGCAACTAAATGAGGAAGGTACCCATGACCCTTTGCTGGATTACTTTACCCACTAAGGGACTTTGGGCTTTATCTTGGTTCTATGCCTGCATCCTCTGTCTCCATTCCCATCTCTCACCAGGCGATTCTGGGGGGTTCTCTTCTCTGTTCCCAAACCCTACAATGTGAGAGCACACCCACCTCTTACTCTAGACGGGAGCCTGTACCAGTGGTCCCCTGGGTAGATTGGTTGTTAGAGGCTCACCTGGACAGTGGAAAAGGCTGGATCTTAGACATGCAATGGAGACCTATCCAGGACCCTCGAATGTCCAGATGGGCTGTCTTTTGAGAGTCCTTTCAGGTCGGAGACTGAGGAGACACGTGCCTCTCAGGCACAGATGGCCTCCAGGTGTGGCTTACTCAGCTGGGCTCCATCTTGGAATGCGTAATGAATTCTCCAGCTGGAGTGGGTCACAGCCCTCGCCTTTTCCGTACCCCAGCAGAGCTGCTGAGGGTCTGGGTGGTTAAGTGGCAATGATTTAAGCACTGGGTGCTCCTCCTAAAAATGTTCCTGAAATCCTCTCCTTCCAGGGTATTGTGAACTGCTTTGTGCTGCAAAACACCATGGGCCAGGATATTTAGTTCAACCAAGTAGCTATCCGGACCATCACGCATCATGAATTCATACATTAGTTGTTAATTCCAAAGTCTGAGAACAGGAAATCTGGAGTCCATGGGTATTTGTTAAGAGGGCATTTTTCCATTTATTCAGGTTCTTAAATTTGAAAATTCACTCGGCTACCTACTCGTTGTGAAACCCCGCATAAGTTAAGGAATCCAATGGTTCTCAAATATGGTCCCCAATACATCACCCAGGGAACGTGTTAAAATGAAAATCATGGGTCCCCACCCCATACCAGCCCAGACCACTGAATCAGAGACTCTGGAGAGGGGACCCAGCAACCTCTGTTTTAACAAGCCCTGCGGGCATAATTCTGATGCCTACCACAGTTTGAGAACCATTGGGGTAAGCGATCCAATGGGAATTTCATTATATGTAGAATAGGAGAGATGATACTTGGCCTCAGAAAGTTTTTGTGAGGATTAAATTCGGTAAATTTTGCATGTAAAGCATTTAGCACGGTGGCACTTAGTATACACTCAATACATGACAGCTGCAATTAATGTTATTATAATTATTGGATTTCTTTTCTGGGTGGCCGATGAATCAGTCTATGTCTCCGTGTGTCTACCTGTGAAATAGTAAAGAGTGGAGATATTTTAACATTAATCATTATAACAATAGCTAATTTATTGAGCTCCTCCCCTGGCCCAGGCACTTGGCTAATTACTTCACAAACACTGCATTCAATCCTCATTTAAAAACTTGCTAAGAGATGGTGCTCTTATTGTCCACCTTTTACAGGTGAGGTAGCAGCTTCAGTAACTTACCCAGAATAAGTTAGTGAGTGGAAGAGCCAGAAAAAGAATGTAGAGCATAATCTCCAGACTCTGCATTAGATAAACACATTACCAAGCACCACTCCAAAGCAGTTTGCAAAAAGAACTATAGCAGTGGCTATTTTCATGCCTAAAGTGTTATATCAAAAATCAGATATTCCCTATAATATATACACTGAGATGATAGTTATTAATTCATTATAGAAGGTGACCCTCAACCAAATATTTTTGCTTGAAATGTGCTTTTGGCTTTTTAAGAGGCTAGGGCCAAAGGAGACCCCTGTGGCTGTCCTCCATGAAGTCCTCTATGATTTTACATCTCTGCCAAGTCACAATGGGGGATGATTTTCTGTGGATAGGACTAAAGACAGCCCTGGATCTGTCACCAGAACTGTTTCTTCTGGGCCACACTTTGGGACACTGACTACATGAGCCCCAGGAATACATTCAACGGTCCAGTAAATAAGAGAATCAACTAGAAAAAAAAACAAAAACAAAAACCGCTTTCTTTACCTACAGAAGGCAAAGCTGCAGATGAAGATTAGCAAGAGAAAATGTGAAGTATGACCTGTAATTACCATTAAGCATGTGTTCAGAGTTGTTCTTATTAATATGGGTTTGGGGTCTGATGATAAATGCCCAATTTCTACCATTTTTCAGCACAGCCAAAAACTCTGGCCCATAAAATACCAGTGACATCCCAGCACACAATTTTAAGATGGGTCGAATTACATGTATATCTAACGAATTTCAGAGCAGGCTGCTGAATTTGTAAAACAAATATATTCTAACACCCATCAGAATGATGGCCCAGGGTCAAATGTACGTGTATTCAGTGCAGCATTTGCTTCATCCAGGGGTACAAACGGGCCAGGAACGAAACCCTACAAGGTTTTCTTTTTTGAGTGAAGCTAAACTTTGTGCTTCCTTTGAGAGTTTCTGCCTAAATCTTCAAAAGCTGGACCTCAGAGATATTACAAGGCGTGTGGTACAGTGTAAAACTTCCCTGTGTCCCTAAAATGACAGTATCAACAATAGCACCACTGAACAAACACTAGTTTTGGCTTCTGCCTTTTATTTTATTTTATTTCCCCCCCCCTCCTCTTTGCTCCGCCCCAGCCAGCTCTTGAAAGGCCTTCTGTTCTGTCAGCCATAATGACATCTGCTGGCGGAGACAGGAAGTCATAAATCTGTAGGTACCCTCTCAACCAAACCTTGTTAATGCTGCCATTTATCACAGGGGCCGGGGTGCCATCTCTGGAGGGCTGGACGCAGAGAGTCCATTTTCTCCCATACCCCTTTCCCAAGAGAGCAACCATTTTAAAAACAGCCACTTTCTCATTTCCCATTTGCAGACCTGGAAGTCAGGCAGAGGCAGGCCCCACCGGCAATATGCAGCTCTTGGAAAGAAGCCACAATCTCGGGCAACAATAGACTCGATTTGATGCGTGGGGACTGAAGCAAGGCAGTTCTGACCACGCTCTGTCCTTCCTCGTTTTCAATCAGCCCCTAACTGCCTCAGAGAGAGGAATGGAGATCCCCCCTCCTCTGAGCCTCTGAGTCTGCCTCTGCCTCTGCGTAGGTTTTCAAGGCCAAAGCCTGGCTATCGGGGGCGGGGGTGGAGAGGGAGTTTTCAGATTATTTAAACTCAGAGTTCCTTTTATTCCAAACTAATTTAGGAGGACGTTTGGGTTGATTTCCTAGGGGTTCATTGTGTCCTAAGCTTTGATTCCAGCCCTGTGCCTATTCAAGACATATTCAGGCTTTTGCACCTCAGAGTATGTTCCCTGGAACATAAACACCTGCACTGCCTGTTGGAGGCTGTTAGCAGTGCAGACTCACGGGGGCCGCTCCAGATCCACGTGATCCAATGTGTTTTCAACAAGCCCTCGGAGTGACTCCTCTGTAAGTTCAAGGAGGTGAGGCCAGGCCCTACCCCGGCGTTCTCAGCCTTGACCCAATCGACATCCTGGGGCTGGATAGGTTTTCGTTGGCAAGGGCCGTTCCTGTGCATGTGTGGTGTCTGGTAGCGTCGCCGGCCTCTACCCACTAGATGCCAGTAGCACCACCCTCTGAACTGTGACCATCTCTAGTCCCCTGGGAGGAATAATCACCCCTGTTGGAAACTGGGGTTAAAGGATGTCCAGCATCAGGGCCATCTAGGAGGTGGTTAGAAATACGCATTCTCAAGTCCCACCAACTTACGGATGCAGAATATGTGGAGACGGAGCCCAGGAACATATATTCTGTAGGAGAAAGTATGCAGGCTAATGCTGAGGAATTCTGAAACTGCAGGGTAGGAACCGATAAAAGTAATAGGATAATTAGACAGTTCGTGATGCAGCCACAGCGTCTCTGAGAATGAGTCATGCGTGGCCGTGGGGCCGCACCTGCAGGGTGTGAACCAGCTTCCCCATTTGCTGCCTCCATAAGCGTGGGTACGTTACCTACCTTCTCTGTGCCTCAGTTTTCCTTGTTTGCAAAATGGGGACAACAAAAGCACTTTGCCTCATGGAATAGTTTTAAGGGATTAAGAAGTTCCTATTGTAAAGTGCTTAGAACAGTGCCTGGTACCTCGTGCTTCCTAAGTGTTAGCTACTATTGTGATCATTACTGTAATTTGCTTTTCATTCCCGAGATTCTTTTTTTTTAATTTTTTTTTAAATGTTTTTATTTATTGCTAGGAGAGAGAGACAGCGTGAGCAGGGGAGGGTCAGAGAGAGAGGGAGTCACAGACTGAAACAGGCTCCAGGCTCTGAGCTGGCAGTCAGCACAGAGCCTGACGCGGGGCTCGAACCCACGAACCGCGAGATCATGACCTAAGCGAAAGTCGGACGCTTAACCGACTAAGCCACCCAGGCGCCCCCATTCCCGAGATTCTTAAGTTCCTTAGGAACCACACAGGTGCTTCATTTCCCTGCTGCATCCCCGGTACCCAGCCCAGTGCCTTGTATGAATGTTAGTGCGAAGAGAGGACACGCATGTGGAGAGAGGCAGGCACTGGCTGGAGCTCTCTGGCTTTATACTTTCCGTGTAAGGATCCGACCTCCCCTGACTGGCTTCTGTAAATTGGTGCCCTTGCACATGTAGAAGATTGAGCTGACATTTGCTTTCTCCCTCGGCACAGGTTCGACTAGACCTCAGATATATCTATATCTGAAAGCACTCTGTAAACAATAGTCGATCAACAAATACTTACAATGAAAAAGCTAAAGACCCGGAAATGCTATCTATGTGCTAGGTGTCATGCTGTGGATTCCACAGTAGCTTAAAATCCCTCTCCGTGCCACTGAACGGAATCGATGGCGTATTTAATTATCCCCATTTCACAGATGGGGAAACTGAGGCTACTACCAAGTTTGTAGTCTTAGTAAGTAAGTAGTAAAAGTATTTTTTTTAGAGTGCGGGTCTGATTCCAAACCTACCCTTTTTCTTCCTGGGTGCCCACCTGGTCTGGCGTCCCGCCTATTTCTCCACACCCCAATTTAACCACCAGCACCAGTGGCCCTTTGCCTGCGGGGAACTACCTCTGTGCAGGGACTGGCAGGCGCTGATGGATACATAGCCCAGCTCTCTCTCTCTTCGGGAAGGAACTCTCGAAAGTACGTTCAGCTACACTGACATTCCAGCGGGATTAAGGTTTATCACCCACAGTTCACCTGCTCGATCGCACACTACGTGTTGGTAGCCTTCCCTTGCCGTGCTCACTTCCCTCCTCTCCTCCTGGAGTTTCCAAAGCTCCTGTGCCCAACAAACGACTCGCTTTCAAATCTTTATCTCGGGGTCTGCTTCTCGGGGAACCCAAAGCAAGACAACAGAAGCCCTCTCAGAAGAGGATTTGCAATGCTTTTGAACTATTTGACCGTTTTAAGCCTGTGGGTTCCTTCGCCGTGTTGGCCTTCCCAGCAATGGTTAAGGAGAGGAGACAAGCTGTATTAATGGGCGAAAACAGCACCCGGGACAAGTCACTTTGACATAATCCTAGCAAGCAGGGGGAGAATCTCATGAAATTTTCAGGGCAATAGGATGCCTCATGCCTAATCATAATAGATAAGACATGCTGCGGATAAGACAGAAAGGTGTTCTCAGAGTGAATTATATCATTCTCTATTTGCTTCTGAGAGTTGAGGGCTACCTTTGGGCACACAGTTCTAATGAGTCCAGGAAGGAGAGCTTGATACACAGTCGAGGTGCCATAAAATATACCAGAGCCCAGAACGTAAAGGCTGCTCATCACGTGGTTTCCAGGCTCTTCTGGTCCTTACATTCACTTAATGTCTTCCTGTGGTTAATGAAGACGAGCAATGGATTACTGGGCCAGCGACATGGTCCGGAGCCTTCCGCAGCAGCAAAGCACTGTCACCAACTGCAGGTAGCCACCTCCAAGGGAGAAATGTGATGTATGTTAAGTCAAACAGCTCCTGCATTCCCAGCCTGCCCATTCAGCAATGGGCCTAAGATACACATAGTGCTTAACTGTTGCAAAATTCTGGCCAAATCCAAATCGTTTTCAAAAAGAAAGCCCAACAACTTTTGGAGGATGCTTTCTTAAAAACAAGCTTGCCAATGCCTGACTCTCTCCCGACTTTACTGTCATCCACCTGAACTGTTTTCAGAGAGCAAATTCCCACCAAGTAGAACAGGACAGATTCTCTTCCGTGTGTTGGTTGAGCAAGTCCACTTTACTAGGCTAGCTGTTTCAGGAGGTAAATAAACGAACTAGCAATTATCAACGGCAAAGAATAACACTCATACTTGATATGAGGACCCATGATATCCCCAGTGATCCGGCCGCTCTCCCTGTCTGGCTCTCAACCCCGAGGCTGTATCCTTTGTGTTCTCGAAACACCCAAGTGTCTTCTGATTTCAGGCTGCCTTGTGTATTCCAGATTTCTGTTTCAATGTTCCCTTCTCAGAGAGGCTCTCCATGACACCCACCCTAAAACAGACCTGCCCCCACCCCTTACACTCTAGCCCAACACCCCCACCTTATTTTCTTCCTGTCGCTCTCCATGATCCATCTGTGGCTTCCTCTTGTCTGGTTCTCCCCACCAACATGGTGCTGTACCCGGTGTCCTGGGAAGGGAGAAAATAACCCAAGATTGCCACCTTCAAGTTTTTACAAAATAGTTACTGGTAAGAGGGATATCCTGAATGAGTTAAATGACACACGATGAAGGCAATGAATTATATCCTCAAGGGCAAAATCGTATGGTTCACTGGCTCGCAAACGTGGCCACATATTGGAATCATCTGGGGGCTTTAAAAATACTGATGGCTGGATCCTGCCCCCACAGGCTGATGTAATGAGTCTGGGGTAAGACCTAGGCATTGAGTTTTTTAAATCACCCAGTTGACTATGATACACAGCAAAGTTTGAGAGCACTGCTTTTTTTTTTTTTTAAATTGAAGCATTATGTACATGTATAGAAGCACATAAATCATAAGCATGCAGCTGAATTAATTTTCGCAGAACAAACACTCAGTAACCAGCATCCTGGTTAAGAACAATGCAAACCCCCCTTCCCCAGTAGCCCCTCATGCTCACTTTCATAGGTAACCACTACCCTGATATCCAAGCATAGATTGGTTCTGCCTGTTTGTCTACTCATATACTTGGAATCATACTCTATAATGACTGTGTGTTTTAAGAACATAGGGATGGAGAAGTTTGAATCACTCGGAGTCGACCCAGGAAGGCTGCCTGAAAGAGGTGGTATTTAAGGGAGGATCTGAAGGAGGCAGTAGACAAGAGAGAGGGAAGGGTGGATAGCATCACTTGGAAAAGAGGCACACAAGCTGAAATGCTATGTACCTGTGTCAAATGAAAGCCCTATTATGGACCCAAATCTTTAATTCTGTACATCCTTCTTTGCGAGGATGCTCCACCTGGTATTCAATCAGCCCACAAAATTTCACTGAGCACCAATACTGTGCTGGACTCAGGGAGACAGGTAAAATAGAACTTACATTTTAATTAGGAAAGACAGATAATACATAGGCAAATATATGAAGAAGATACAGATGGTCATAACTGCCGTGAAAGATAAGACAAAGAATGGCACAGATGGCAGGGTCAAAAAGAGATAACATTTGAGTTTAGAATAAGGAGGAAAAAAAAGATCTGGGGGAGGGATCTTTCTGGAAAGAGAAGATGCACAAGCCCTGAGGCTGGTATAGGAGGTGTTACATGAACTAAGGCATTCTCCCTCTGCTCAAGAGTCCGACGGGCTGCCCCAAGGCCCACTCATTCAGACAGTGCCAAGCTCAAGGTTGGCACTTGGCAGATGTGGGTCTCAGTTGCGTTGGGTT
Organism: Proteles cristata cristata; assembly: GCA_017311185.1. Lineage (NCBI taxonomy): Eukaryota > Metazoa > Chordata > Mammalia > Carnivora > Hyaenidae > Proteles > Proteles cristata. The sequence goes on from JAESUZ010002959.1 coordinate 199,357, forward strand.
GGAGTCCAGTGGTAAGACAGGCAAACTAGCAACAACAGAAATCAGTGTGATAGAAATGTGCTTACAATGGGGCGGTCGCAGGTGCCGCGGGTCCAATGAGAGGGCTTCATGGCCACCCTTTTGCATGAATCCCGGGACAGACACACATCCTGGCTAATCCTTGTGCGCAACGACTTCTAACTTGACTCGCTTGTTACAACGTTCGGCGTTTGTAAGGGGAAAGGTGCCCGTGCCTGGCGCCTTATCACAATCACCTGGGAACTTTTAAAATTTCAGATTTTCGGGCCCCACCCTGAGACCTAATTCAGTAATTCTAGGGTGGCACCTGGGACTCTATCTTAAGAAAAAAATCCCCAGGTGATTCTGACATGGAGCCAGTGTGGGAATCCGTGTTCTAGAAGGTACACTTGCCTCATTCCGATCGGTTCATGCCTTTACACATCCCGGAGTTTGAGTGTTAGATCTGAGGATGCTACGTTCCCTGGAGACCCAAACATAGCATTATTCTAAGCCACCAGCTCTTGGAAGAAGTTTACAAAAGTGCCAGAGTCTGTGGTTTAGCAAAGTATTTTCCAAATTCTAGTCATGCCTATAGCACCTTTTCCACATTTTGCAATCTCCACACCCCCTTGCACCATTATGTCTTCTCTATCATTCCTTAGCTATATTTATTTTTTAAACCCATAAATTATATCAAACCTTAGATTGCTACCATAAATGGAGAGCAGAATCTTTGGCTAAGATCGAGGTAACCTTAGGGTGAATTCAATAAAAACAAACCACTTTTTAAATGTCTAGCCAGGTAGCTCTTGCCCCTCCCAAGCTTCCAAGCCTGAGATCTGCGGCTTCTTGGTTGAGAAATAAAAGTTAGCAACTGTTAGGCATAAAAGATGCACTAGCACCAAACTGAGACATTCTCGGATTGAAAGAGAAATGAAAGGGAATAACCTTTTCACTATGCGATTCATGTTTTCCAAAGTCACGTCTGTGCCACTGAGCAGTATCTGGGCACCATTGTGCTATGCATCCAACTGGGGTAGACAGAATCTTCCTTGCGGATAACCAAGCTAAACACTCTATAATAGTAGGAGTAGGGGGGAAATACAAATTAAAGTAAGAATGTAAGTAAAATTCAGAGACGGACCCCGGAGAGAAGCAGGGAGAGATTCTGTAGCCCAAAGTCAGTTACTCTGGCCCCTTTCCCTCCTCATCCTCTCCAAGGCTGGGTCCAGTGCCAAGTCTTCAGGATGTCATTCTAACAGGAGCTTTTTGAAGGCAGGGATCCTATCTTATACCTTCCAGCATCTCCTATACTTGGAGCAATGCCAGGCACCTAACATAGTAGATGCTGGCTAAATGGCTGCAGGTAGTACCAACACCCAATCAGCAGGCACGGGGCTCCTCCAGGGAAGATTCGTGGTGAGCTCTCTGCGGCAGCCTTTCTTCTGCTCAGGCCTTCCATCTGTACATCCTGATCCTGAAGCTGTGGTCTGTAGCCTGTGGGACTGGGGATTTTACTCAGTAAGCTGTGGTGCCTGGCACAGCACTCCTTAAAGGTGTGGGAGGGAATTAGAAGGGATTGGCATTAATACCCTTTTGCTGACATTGTCAGGTAGGCAGTAGGATTTGTGCCTCAGTTGCCTAAGGGCTGGGCTGGGAGTGGGTGAGGTTGGTCATGGGTGGAGGCCAGTCAGGTGATTTAGGGCAGGTGAGTTACCTTGTGTCACCAACATGAGAGGGACAGATGAGTATATGCCTCCCCCCAAGTGCGGATGTTAAAAATGATTTGACAACAAAAAAGATTAATCAGCCCTTTGCAAACAGTGACAATGGCGTGTGACTGGTAGGATGGGGAAAGTTATGTTTCTGTACCCCTGAAAGAACCGTTCAGAAAAATATCTGTGAGACAGGTCACCCTAAGTCAGTCCCCACAAGTGAGGGCGAAGGTGGTGGGTGGGGGGGCTGTAAGCGCCGGGCATCCCAATTATACTTGATAGAGGTTAGGGCGCCAGTAGCGAGGAGTAGACCCAGGTGAAACCTCATCACAGTGACCATGGTAATAGCACGGCACCTTGAAATCCCAAGTTTTCAAATACCTAAGCGTGAGTTTGCTTTATAGTTATACAGTATTGTATATTATAACATAGATTTATATATTATGTTACAATATACAATTGTCCTTGTATATTGAAACATATAATTGTCCTTGCATATTGTAACATATTATATATAATATATATATTAGGTAATATATAATACATATTATATATTGCAATATACAATTGGTTATTACATTATAAACATATATGTATTGTATATTGTAACATATAATATAATATATATGTTATATATTACAATATATACAATTGTCCTTGTATATAGTAACACATAATATATATTATACATAATGTTATATATATAACAATATATACAATTGTCCTTGTATATAGTAAACATAATATATATTATATGTTACCTAATATACGTTATAATATATTATATATAATATATGTTACAATATACAATTGTATATTACAATATTGTAAACATTGTATATGTATTATATATTAAAACATGTTGTATTATGTATTGTAATATACATATATAATATATTATATGACAATATACGATTGTATATTACAATATTGTAAACATTGTATATGTATTGTATATTATAACATATTGTATTGTATATTGTAGTATACATATATAATGTGAGAATATACAATTGCATATTACAATATTGTAAACATATTGTATATGTCTGGCTCTGGAAGAACAAAGGCTTTTTTAGCAGAAGTTCTCAAACTGGAATGAGCAGGAGAGTCACTTGTTCAAAGCGCAGATTCCTTAAGCTCTGTTCCAGAAGTTTCTGACTTAGAAGGTCTAGAGCAGTGGTCCTTAACCAAGGGATGATTTTGTGCCCCGGGGGGGCACTGGGTAATGTCTGGAGACAATTTGGTTGACAGGACTGGGGTGGAAGAGTCTGGCATCTAGTGGGTAGAGAGGCCGGGGATGCTGTCAAATGCTGATATTGCACAGAACAGCTTCCACAACACTTATGGCCCCAAATGTCAATGGAGCTGGGGTTAGATCATCTTCTGGGCGAAGGCCTGGGAATGTGCATCCTAATGAGGGCCTCAGGGGGCTTGGGTGCGGCCAGAGCCCTAGCTGGGAAAGCCCTGGACCATGCCTGCCTTCTTATTCTAAGGCTCTGTCTACCGCCGTCATATTTAGGAAGCTGCTTAGACTTGACTCTCCCCATGAAGCTCTGCCTCATAATGAAACTCCCTTCCTCCAGGTCCCTCCTAAGTATATCTTCTGCCTCCCCCCCCACTCGTCATTTGCCTCTTTAATTGTCTCTCCCACAGGAATGAGAGTCCTTGAGGGCAGGGTCCCCCAGTTCAGACCTGTCCCCAGCACCAGGCAGGGGCCTGGCCCACACTGGGCTCGGCAATCACGTGTTGGCCAGAATCTGTCTCAGCCCTAGTGCCATCTCCTGCAGGGAGTCTAAAGCTACCCTCTCTTTCAGACACTGTCATAGTCCCTTATTTAAACATGTTCATGGGGCTTATCACTCTGCAATTATCTTGTTTATTTGCTTGCTTACTTCTCATTCATTCAACAAATATTATATTGGGAACAGACTATAATATGTCTTGTCCCTTCCCATCGCTGGGGATTGCAGAGTGAACAAAGGAGGCAAAATCCCTGTTCCCAACAGAGCTTATATTCAGAGAAAGGAACTAGAACAATAAACAAAATAGAAAACTATATACAATGCATGTGACATTGATACGAGCAGTAGAGAAAAATAAAGTAGAGAAATGGGACGGGGTGGGGGTGTGTGTGTGAACATTTTAAGTAAGGTGGAGCTCTGGGAGAAGGTGACATTTGTGCAAAGACTGGATATCCGAGAGTGACATTTCTCTCCCCCATCCGAATATCAACACTAAGGGGGTCAGGAGCTTCCCTTTCTCTATAGCTTCTGTGTCTCCAGAACAGGCACATAGTAGGTGCTCAATGAATACTATGCAAACAAAACAAAGAGCATACTGGAATGAATTATCAAGGAGGCAGATGGGAGATTTTTGCTTTTCTGACCATCCGCTGAATAGAAGGAAGGATGGAGGGGCGGGGGCGTTGAACTTGGGGCGGAGGTGGGGAGTACATCTTCGAGGCCAGATTAAGCGACCTGGGAGATGGAGGTCATTGCCGGATGAGGCGCCCTCCCCCATCCCCCGCCCCGAAGCCGACCTAAGTTCTCACCTTCCTAATAAGTATCCTTAATGGCCCTGCGGGTCGGCTAACCTGGCCCCCCGCCAGGTCCCTTCCGGGCCGCGGAGTGGGACCGGCACCCCGCCCCCGCTGCGCCCCGCGACCCTGCGGGTCCCGCCGCCTCCCCACCGGCGTCCCCGCGCCGGGGGCCAGTCCTCGCCCAGCTGGGGGGGCGCGGGGCGCCCGCCCCCAGCCCCTCTGGGCGGCGGGACGCTGTCCCTTTAACAGACGCGCTCTGCCTGGCGCGGCGCGGCTGGGGAGTAAATTTCTCGCTGTCATCAGGTCGCGGGGAGACGCGGCGGAGGAGGAGTTTGTTAATGTTCAGTTTGTTCAGCGGGATCGATGTTTGCTGGCATCGCCTCGCCCTGTCTTGTGTGTGTGAGTGTGTGAGTGTGTGCGTGTGTGTGTGCGCGCCTCTGGGGGGGTGAGTGTGTGAGGCAGCGCGAGTGCGTGCGCGCGTGTGTGAGTGTGTGCGCGTCTGTGTGTGTGTGTGCGTGTGCGTGTGTGTGAGTGAGTGAATTCCAGGTTTTCTGTCTCTGCCCAACCCGCTCCCGTCCTGTCGTCTCGCGTGTCACTCACGACGGGGACCCGACAGCGGCCGCCAGCCCGCAGTGAGTGAGCCCCGGCGCGGATCCGGCTCGGGCCCGCCGTAGAGACCGGCGCGGAGGAGGAGGGAGGAGGCAGAGCGGAGGCGGTGGAGGAGGAGGAGGAGGAGGAGGAGGAGGAGGAGGAGGAGGAGGAGGAGGGAAGAAGGAAGAAGAAGAAACAGAAGGAACCACCACCTTCCCGGGATTGCCTTTCCCCCTCGTCTGTACGCGCGCGTGTGCGTGTGGCGCGTGTGCGCCCCTCGTCCCTTCCCTCCGAACCCGGTCTTGGATGTTTAATAAAGAAATCAAGTGTCTCAACAGTCACCAAAAAAAAAAAAAGAAAAAGAAAAAAAAAAACCCAAACCCCAAAATTTCCAAAAAAGCAAACACAGAGAGAGAGAGAGGAAACAGAAATCCAAAACAAACAAACAAACACGGCCGAGCGCACCTCCGCCTCCCGGCAGCCGGCACGAGCCGCCCGCGCCCGCCGCGCGGCGAGGGGGTCCCGGCCCGCGGGGCCGGAGCCGCGGGGCGCCGCCCCAGGAGCCCGCGGGCCGGACGCGGCGACGCGAGCGACGGCGGGGCCCGCGCGGCCCGGGCTGGGGCGCGGACGCGGACCGGAGCGCGGCGAGCGATGCCCAGGAGGAAACAGCAGGCACCCAAGCGGGCGGCAGGTAAGAGACGGCCCCGCTCGGCGCCGCCGGCGCGCCGAGCCCCCCGGGCCCCGGCGCCCCAGGACGCCACCCCCGGAGCCGTGGGGCTCCGCGCCGGGCGCCCCGCTCTGCCCCCCTCCGTCCCCTTCGTCCGTCTCCCAAGTGCCCCCCTTCGCAGGCTCCGTCCGGGTGGGTGCGGGGAAGCCGTCCCGCCAAGCCTTCCCTCCTTAAACTTTTTTTCCCTCCACCCTCCACCCCACCCCTAACTTTCTCCCGGCCTGTGTTCGGCCCACGCCGGGCTGTGGGTTCGCGGCGCGGGGCGCGGAGCCGGCCCTTCCACCCCCGCATCCCTCCGCGCGGTCAGTGCCGGCGGGTGGCTTCTGGCCTCCGGGGACAGCGGCTGCCCTCGCCGGGTCTGGGGCGCTCGAGTGTGAGGCACGCCCGCGAGCCCCGGCTGCAGGCTGGCTTTGGGGCAAGCGAGCAGAGTTTCCACTCCGATCGCCAAGGGGAGAGGATCCCACCCCAGGAAAGGAATGAACCTTTGAAGGTGCTTTCTAAATATGCTTGGAAATCTAATCGACACTCTTTCTCTTAAAAAAAGAAAGGGGGGGAATGCCCAATAGAACGTTGAAACAGCTCGGGATTTTCTTCGCCCAGGGACAGTTGCAAACTTTGTAAATTGATTTGTAGGGTATCCCATCGGAATCTTTTCTTACTCCCCTTTCTTACTCCCACCCCCTCCCCCCCAAAAGAGGAACAGGTTAATGGGTCAGTACAATAGACCTTATAAAGGATTTTTTTTTTTCCCTTTTGGGTTGCTTAATTGCTTTTTTAATAGTAGGCTGGGGTTTTGTTTCTCGGAAGTGTAATATGAAAGTTCATTTTTCTCCTGCCAGACCCACCCACTGAAAAATCAGCTTTCCACTTGATTGCTAGTTTTGATTTGACATTTGATTGATCACCTGTCATCTCGCTGCCTTTGATCTATTCATTCTTGATATATATCAATAAATCACTCACCATGGTAACTCAGAGTACCAGTGACGCAAGCCTTGCCCTCTAGATTCAGAGCCAGACATGCACAATTATTATCTTGTTTGGCTTGTAGTGTGGGCGTTTTTTATTTCTTTGTGTCCTTCTGTTGAATCAGGGCTTTAGCAAAAAGCTGAAGTTCTTACCAGCCCCCCCACCCTTCTCCGTCTTTACTCTCGTGCTTTAGGGGACATCCGTGAACGCTGGCGTTCTGCAGACCCAACCACACATTTCCTTCTGTTGTAACGGGAGCGAAACATTAGGGAGAAGTTCGGTGAACACTTTTGTAAACTTTATGAAGCCACCCTTAGAACAAATCCCAAGCTAGCTGCGAATCTGGGCAAAGTGGGTGTTTGTGCCTGAACATGCTGGGCCACCGAGCTCATCCTCCATCGTGGCCTGATTCCAGCCCGGATGACAGTCCGTGTGCTCTGCAATATCCACAGTTATCTTCCCTCCAGAGCGCAGAATTGCTTCCATAACCACGCGCAGATTGGGTCACATTGAGTGCGGAAATATCATGTATAACGCTTTGATTCGTGTGTTTTCCAACTGTTACCCAAAGAGCAAATTAATTAAAATATTTTTCGTGCCATGTATAGTCAGAGCTTGTCTCGTCAGTGAGGTGTTCTTTTTGTGCAGCTCTGGCTACCTCTTTTGAAAACAGCTTCTCCCTCCTGCCCCGGCCCCTGTCTACATTTCAGTCGCTTATTTGTTCAAACTTAGATGGTTTTGCAATCTGACAGCACTGGGGTGTGCGCTGGCCGTCTAGACCCAGGAAAAGTAAGCATGCTCCTTCTAGCTCTAACAACCCAAGTTTTCGGGTAGCTAGATTATTAGAGATAACGTCCTTATTGTCCCAAAAGAAAACCCTGGGCAACAGTCCAGCGAGAAGTGATACTGCCCTGAAAATCACTCTTTTTTTTTTTTCCCCTTGTTCCGGTAAAGGCCATCAACAACTAGGCAGTAATTTAAATTACCAGAATGACTGGACATGTCTCCTTTGGTTAGCTCATTACAAAAAGTGCATTGCTCAGAATTGCACTACTTTGATTATAATTATCCGCTGATCAATGAGGATCCAGGTGTATGTAACATAATGCTGTATCACATTATTTAAATTAGATCCTTTTCATTAATCCGGTACCTATTGGAGCTGGCTGGTCTATTTACTGTAGTGTGTGTGCGCGTTTGAAAGTTATGACTTTAGTTTCAGTTCACTAGGCTATTGTATTCCTAGTGTCTTTATGTTTGTTTTCAGAGCTTTATTATTTTCACTGAAAAAAGCAGAAACCCTTGTCAAACTGAAAGGGAATAATTCATATTGTACACAAGGAGGCCCCTCTTGCAGTATTTATTTGCTCACATATTAATACAACAGATTTTTTTTTCATGCGATGTTTCTTTCCTCCAAAGTCATCGATGCTATACTCTGTTTTAGCTGAGGTGGTGATTCACGAAAAAAGTTAGCCACTTCGGGATTCTTTAGGCACTTGATCATGCAAGGTGGGTTCGAGGATTGTGGCCATACTAACTTTTATCGCTGCCTGAAATTAAACGCAATGCACAACTGTAAGTAATTACTCCCATGGACTGATGCTGAAAGCTTGATTTCTAGCTTGATTAATGAATAATGTAAGATAGAAAAAGCCTGTGAGTGAATCAGAGCTGAAACTCTTTCCCAAGAACTGTTCGAGGCAATTTGATTCCTTTGCATTATTAGTTTTAAGTTCATGGTTCAGGGAATTAGTTACAGAACTTTCTAATAAAGCAGGTATGCAGATAGAATGAACAAGATGATATTATAAGTGATGGGGAATTACAGTCTTTATTTGTTTTGTTCTCTCCCCGCCTCCTTAAAAGAAGGGATGTGAGGTAGGCAGTTCTCTTTAAGGAAACAGCTAAGTCAGAACATTTCCCTCTGTTTCCCTCTGAAATGTCATTCTTCCTTCCTTTCTAAAGCTATGCTATTCCACCATACTATTACTTTGGGCAAGAAAAAAAAAAAGTTCAGAAAACAGCCTACGGTACCCCAGGGGTTTGTGTGTGTGTGAGAGTGTGTATGCTGGCTTCCTTGGATGTATATTTCACTCACCACTAAAATGCATCCCCTTTTACCTGAGAATATTGCGGGATTTTCTATCAGCATCTCTTCCCCCCCATCCGTTTTAGGGCAGATAGAGAAGATGGCAGAAAGGTAAAATAAAACAGAGCAGTGTTTTGATTTGTTTGTGTTTTACAGGATTCAGAGTAGTTAAAAATTTAAAATTGCAGACTTACAGTGCAAACCGTTCTATTTTCTACAGTCTGTCATAGCCTCTGTACACAGACATGTGTAATACATATATTTTATTTTACCACCCCGAACCATTGTTTTTATATAATGCCAGCCAATTGTAGTAGAATGCAGAATCTTTGGGGCTTGTGAATATCGAATGTATACATAAGTTATAGGATTCTGCTCTGCCAGCCCAAAGAGATTAAATGTTTCCTTCTTGTTGACTCTCCTAAGCTATCCGATAATACAGATCTGAGGAAAGTCTTGCGGGGAAAGAACAGCTCCTTCAATTTATTTTGTTTATTTAATATGGAGATGAATAATGCAGATTTTGTTTTCATGAATGTCCTTGTGTGGCAGTAAACATTAGACTATTAGCAATCATTACTTAAAAGTTGCAATTTGCACCTTAATGGCATAGTTTATTTACATGGGAAACATATTCATCAGGGACAGTTCTGAATCCTGCAGTGGAGCAGGAGTTGACCCCAGCAATCGCCTTTAAGCCTCCTGAGAGCCAGTGCCTGGGTGAACCCAGTGAGGTCTCAGCAATCTGTACCAGCAGTGGGGGGGGCGGGAGGCAGGCAGCTCACGGTGAAGTTTAGCTTTAATATACTGGCAAGTGGGATGGGATTCCAGGGAAGAGGAATCTGGGTGGAGTCCGGGACCCTGGCACTCTCACTTTGTTTAAACATACTTCAGAAAGACAAGTTCACATCTTGAAGATTTAAATACTTCATGTTCTAGACCCCATTCACTTACCCAAACGGTACGTTTTTAACAGCTGAATGGAAAAAATAAACATACAACCCCCACCCCCGCCCTCCAGAGGGGCCCCAGCAGCATGAACTGTTCTGGTTCTTCTTGTTATTTAAAGCAGATCCCTGAAAAAGGAAGGACAGGTCCCACGGAGAATCGGAGAATCGGAGAATCGCATCCTGCCCTGAGCGTTTTGGATGGAAATTGATTACTTAAGTGGTCCCTTCCCCAACTCCCTTCCTGATTGCCCTCTCCCACTTCTCACCTCACCCTTAAAGACCCAGATTGAATGGGACATCTCAAAAGCCCATTTGTTTTAGGCATTTATTGATTTCATTTTTAATCTGCCATATCAGGACACAATACATTAGCCCTAATCAGCAGAATGTAAGTGACAGGGACTTCTCGTGGAAGGTAGGTAAGGGGGAGGGGGCTCTGAGAAACTTCTGCAGGATGAAAATCTTCTTGAGGCTTGGGGGTTGGAGATCGAAGGCTACTTTGGAGGAGGGTAGAAACATTCCTCAGAACGACCGTGCATTTATTTTTCTGCCACCTAACACTGATTTTTCTCCCTGTCACCTCTGTTCTCTTGCTATGTTTGGGGAACCTTCACACCCAACAAATACCTCCTAGGCATCTTTAGCAGATCTGTCCCTGGAGGCACGTTGCCTTTTGTAACATTCTCCAACAGAGGCTTAAGTTTTCCTTTCATCCCAGGTGACTTCTCACGCCTTTGACAGAATTTCTCCAACCGGATAATATACCTGGGTTGATCTATTTCTCTTCCCACTGGCGAGGGGCTTCTTCTCTCTCTCACTTGAGCAGGTTTTAAAGGGGCACTGCGCCTGGCATTATTTAAGGCCATTGAAATGATACACTTCTGCGCATCACTGCTGCTCAGCTTAGGAAAATCAGCCAGGAAGAAAACCTGCTCATGTTGATGCCGGGTCTGTAATTAGCTGACATGAGTTAAATGACCAGACGAGTTCTTCTGTTCCATCACTGTATGCGTACCATCAATTTTATTTAGGTATGTCAGGGCCTGGGAAGACTCCGCCACTATTTCAAAGGCGCGCCTGCGTCCACCCAAGTTCCCTTTAAAAAGCACAGAATGGCCTAACAAATTCTATATTAAGAGCAGGCATCCACAGAGTATCATTTTTGTTTGATGCAAAGTCAGTTGGAAATACATTAAACTAACAGAGACGATTGCATCGCTTCCCTGAATCACTGCTTTTTCATTACATATTTAATTACAATCAAATTGAGCGACTTTTATAAAAAAAATTATAGTGGTATTAAAAGAAGCTTGGCACACAAATAATTTTATTGCTTCGCAAGTTGAGAACGCGGTTCTATTTTTATTTACGTGGGAGAAATTTATTTTCATTTTCTAAGGTGACAAAAACATAGTATATTTTCCTGTCGTTCGTATCAGAGAGATCCAGTTCTCCTACCTTCTTAGAGCCTGTTCATCCTGGAGGTTTTTATATCCATTTTTCAGTAACTGGTAACAATTTGTATTTCTTTCTTCTTATTTTGAGTTTTATAAATTCCACTTCAAGTTAGAAATTCTCCTGTTCCTTAGGGTGACCTTTGGTGAGCAGCTCTTTGATTATAAATGAGCTTAGTCATTCTAACCACATAAGAAATAACCTCATTGAGAGGGTTTGCTTGATTGCCTGGATATTGCAGTAAGAAAAAAAAAAAAAACAACACCATATATTTACCGGCCTCTATCATATAAGCCGATTTTCACTGGATTTATCATTTCTTTCATTTTTTTTTTTTTTCTGTACTACTGACCTTTCTTTCAGTCACTCGTTTTAGGTGTTGCAATGCTAATTGAAAGGCAGTTTCAAGAAACCCTGGTCTTTAAGAAATGATACTAAGAATTAGATACTTTCAGAGTTCACATAGCCACTTCTGGACTATGTCTGTGAACTCACGGGCAAGTGTCTCAGCAAACACGTGGTTTGGCGTCTAACTCGGACCCCCGTCTGCAGTGCTGACCACAGTGAGGTTGGCTTCCCTCTGCTCACGTCCTCAGAGAGACCATCGTGAGGGTGTAGGACTTGGGTCCCTTCTGAAGACATTGTCTGCATCACAAACACACAGAATAGGAATCTGAGCTCCAAGTGGGAATTGCTGACATGTTTGTTTCCAAAGCAGACTCCAGGGGTGAAGTGATAAAATAATGGGAAGAGACTTGAAAATCATTAAAATAGTTCTGTAGAATTTTCATTTGCTGCCTCTCTGAATCTTTTGTATTTCCTCTGCAGGAAAAAAAAAATGGTGCCGTCCCTCTGGGCACCCTCCAGTACTCCAGGATGCTAAAACAAGGCCTAAAGTTGTCTAAAATTTTAGAAATTAAAATTTAGGAGGCAGGGCCAGATAATTCTATTATTCACATATCAGTATTACTTACCTATGCTTAACAATAGGGAAACCCACAATGCAAAAGTTTTAGAGATCATGAATTTAGAGAAATTACACAGGAGGAAAAAAAAAAGAAAACCTGGATCATATGTTGAAAGCATTTGTCTTGAATTTTTCTAAGTAAGAGTTCCCTTTCTATCTGTGTTGTTTAAAAACAACAAAAACAACAATTTCTGTATCGTCATGCGTCCTTCCCAACCTTCAACCTTCAACAGGGGCGAATAAAGTTCTCTCTGAATGGACGAAGACACAGGACACTATATTACATATCCCGTTTTGAAAAAGAGCTTTAGAAACCCAAACGTGGGCATGCAAACTAAAAGTAAAAATCTCGACAGGCTGTTCTAGCTAGCTCAGGGTTCAAGATCGAAAACTTTGCTCGTCAGGGTAAGAAGAAATTAGCACTGCATTTTAACTACACATCTCCCCTTGGCACACGAGAAGCAGCAGAGCAGGGAAGATTTTTAAGGAGCTTTTTAGCTCTTTTTCATCTCTTTCCAAAGACTAATTTAATTGAAAAGCTGTAGTGTCCATTTATGCTAAAGGAAAAACCTCATGTTTCCATAAAGCTGCTATAATGCTAAGGTGGGTTAAAAAAAAAAAAAAAAAACCGCGTTCTGCAGTTTCTTGTTAGTACAAAAATTAAGATCACTGGTCTTAATTAGTTGAGTGCTTTCAGAACTGAATGAATACTCTGAAATCACCCCTGAGCTTTCTTCTTTAAGCTACATCTAAGTCATTTCTATGGAAATTACACAGTTTAGATATTAAGGTGGGCAGAACACAGTTATTGTTTTTAATGAAAATAGTTACAAAGGGCAGAAGGAGATAAAAGCAGTTGTCAGCAGCCATTCTGTTTGTAATGAATTTGGAAGAAACTTCCTTAACGCTTTCCTGCATTATGAAAAATCCATGAAATTTGGTGACGCGGACAATACAAAAAAGAAACGGAAAGTCAAGGTGTTCTATAGGGGAGAAGTGACTTGTGGAAGCCAAAGCAGTGGCATGTACATATTTCTATATAAACCGCAAAGGACTTCCTTTAAATCACTTGAATTTATCAGATTCTTAGAATTTTCCATGTATTTAGAAGCCCCTTTCTCATTCATACCCCGGAGGGAGATCTGAATAGCTTCTGGGCCAAGATGATGCTATAGATAAGAGGTAAATCTACTCTAGGCATTCGGTACCATTTGGTACAGAAGAAATTCCAAAATGAAAAGCTGTAAGCATGTTTTATATCAGACTTGCCTTCGGCTAGTTTCCTTTATTAGGAACTTGTGTCCACGGCTTTGTGCTTCTTTTTGTTTTCCATCTTGAGATTAGGTTTGAGATTGTGGCTGGAGCCCTAGAACAGGAGAAAGGGACTTGGATGCTGGTGGCAGTTTGCCCACACTCATTATGCAGCCCTGAGCAAGCTCAAGAGAGAAAGCCTGCTTAAGGGGTAAGATGATGAGTTCAGGAGTCAGAGTGGCCCAAGTTCAAATCCCTAGGTCTATTCCTTTTCTTTCCTTGTAGATTAGGGCAAGCCTCTCAAATCTCTGCCCGCCCCACCAACTCTTCAACCTATAAGATGGGGGTAACCTCATCATTCTTCTTAAGGCCCAGTTTTTTTGAAAGGGTTATACGACACTGGGGCTGAGAAAGTGCACTGAAGCTATTAGAGGTCAAAGCTGACTGCGGTAGTGCGTCTTTACCCTCAATAGCCAGACCATGAAGAATTTATAACCAGAAAGGAAATGAGCAACCAATGAATATCATGAGACTAGGGGATCGGGGCTTGAAAAAATATCATACATGGGTGCATTTTGGTTTTTAAAACTGGAAATACAGTCGCTGAGTAGTGTTTTAGCCTCTGCTGAGAAATGACCTATACAGGGCTGGTTGAGCCCTGTGTCAGCTCAAAAAAAAATGTTTCTTTCCCAAAAGATAGTAATTATAGCACAAGCAGCAACAACTTTAATGACAACGGTAATAACGATATCTGCCGCTATGGAGGTGCTTATTATATACACCAGGCACCTTACCAAGCGCTTATATTTCATTTATTTGAGCAGCAATTATTTCTTGAGTCCCTACTATGTGCCAGGTTCTGTTGTGGACACCTGCATCCCAGGGATGGTGTGTGTGTGTGGGGGGGTAGTTAATAGGCTGAATGGGGGATCTCAGCCTCCAGGAAGGGGAAGCAGGAGAATATACAAGTAAAACAACAACAACAAAAAGATAAATTCATAAAGAAAAAAAGCTCCATGATGACAGTGGTTTTAGAAAACCAAAAATTGAAGAGCAAGAGGCTGGCCTTTCAAGTGTGGATGGTCAGGGGAGACCGGTCCCAGAGGGGAAGCCTGAGCCAAGTTTCATCCTTCTAACAGTATGCATTAGATGCCATTGTAATCCCCATTTTTACGGATGAGGATCTGAGAAACGTGCAGAGCAGCTCGCTCAAGGTCATGCAGTGGCCAAGCCGGTTTTAAACTCCCTGCTTCCAAAGCCCATGCACTTAATCTATTGTGATATTTTATCTAGAATAGCTACAGTCATTTGCCAAGGAAGGGCCCCGTTCCTATTATTCTTCCTCTGCCTCTGTTGTGAAGTCTAAGCCTGCGGGGAGGGCACGGAGAACATTGACGGAGGATGGTGTCTTTAGTGGCATCTCTGAATAGAGTCTCGGTCCTCTGTGTCTATGAAGTCAGTTCTTTCTTGGGTCTGTATGGATGTGCATTTATGCATTCATTCATTCAGCAGATGTTGCCTACTCACCCACTGTCTGCCAGGCATTGATCTAGGTGCTGGTATATCACAGGAGAAAAGCCTATGCCCTCACACAGCTAAAATTCTTTTAAGACCAGAAAGCTAAGAAACAAATATATAATACAGTATTAAATAGTTCTAACTGCATGTCATAAAAAGCCGTTAGGATTAATGGAATAAAGAGGGATGGGAGGGTTGCCTTTTTAGATGGAATGGTCAGAGCTGCTATTTCTCAGGTGCTAACATTTGATCAGACCTGAACAAAAAGCAAGGAGCCAGCGGAGCACAGATGTGGGAGAAATGTCTCGGGCAAATGAGGCGGGAAAGCACTTAAGGCCGAAATTGACTTGCTTCTTTGAGGAATACGTAGGAGCCCGGTGTGGCCGGGGCACGTGAAAACGGGAAAGGAGGTAATAAGAAAAGAGGCAGGGGAGGTGGGCAGGGGCAGGTCTGGTGTGGCCTCCCGTGTACGGGCTGGTGCACTGCATTCTGTTTGCCCACCTGGCCCCTCAGTGATAGTCAGTGGGACGCTCAGAACCATGGAGGCAGCGCATGCAGATAAAAACACAAGCCCGGCCTTAATGGAGGGATTGCGTGGTGCCTGGTGAACCAAATCGGTGAGGCTGTTGCAAAGCAAATGTTAAGTAAGAGCCAAGCAAATCTGGGATTGGGTCAGAACGCTTCCCTATCTAACTGGCCAGCAGTTAAACCTTAACCTCGCTGCCCTTGGAGTTCCCTCTGTCACGTGGCCACAGGCTATATCGCTCACCTCCCATTGTGGTCTGGACGATCAACTAATGCGATGTAGAGAAGCCCTTGGTGCGGTCCCTGGCATGCACCTAAGATCTTTTTCATAAACCCATGTTTTTATTCTCCTTCCTGTTATTTATTTATTCTGTGGGGGGCAGATTCTAGGAAAAAATCTAGATTCTTGAATTAGTCCTTGGTACCTATTAGGCACTAAACAAACATTTCCTGATGAACGAATAAATGTGACTGTAAATAAAGGAATAAATACTTTAATTAGCGTATTACTTTGTATACTAATTAATTACTTTTGAGTAGAAGGATCCCTTTCACACATCTAACATTTTTGTTTTGGCTACCTCAGTACCAATCATGATCGTAACTGCACTTTGAATATTTATCAATTTAAAAAATACTAATGACAAAAAGACAGTGATTTTGGCAATGAACCTGCATGTTGTTCACCATGACGTCATCTGCCTTCCCATGAAGAGCAGGGATTTCACCTTTTTGCAGTGAATATTATGTATTCATCTTATAGACTGTGCTTGCTGATAAAATGGGTTAGTGGCCTTCCTCATTAAGCCAAGACCCTCAGAGGGAGCATCCCTGATGTTGCAACAGGAAGCAGCTGGGGATCCTCCTTTCCGACCCCTGAACTTGACCTCTCCCTCTGCTCAGCCTCCCTGGGTTTGGCAACTGCCCCTCCCCCATGGCAAACCTGTGCTCATCCCCTCAGGCCTGAGGCTGCGCAGCTTAGGGGTGTTAAGCTAATAGGAGAAAGCTACAGGCTGTTTCCTGGTAACGCCTTCTCCACTTTTTAATTGTCACCTTCAGATTAGTGTCTGGGAGAGGGGAGAAGGGAGGCTGGCTGGTGCCTGTTAAGGTATATCTCAGGACAAAGGGATTTGGGATCTCGGTGGCGGCGAGCAGGTGGGAGTTTTGGCTGCCTGCCTGGAAATCTTTATTTAACTGATGTTACTGAAGGTCTGCTCTGCACCAGGCACTGTGGAAGGTGCTAGAGCTGGAGGCTTGAAGGAAGTTGACAAAAGGCCTGCCTTCCTGAAGCTTCCATTTAGTGTGGCAGACAGAGATTCCAGACAAGTGAGCAGGCGCATAGTGTCATATGACTCCGAAAGCGGGTAGGGCGTAGGGCATGAGGGGAAGGGGCGCCGTCTTGGATGAGAGGGCCAGAAAAGGCCTCTCGGTGCAAGTGACATTGCACCTGGGTTCTGCGTGACATCGCAGGGAGAGAAGTACTGCCCGTGCCCAACAGGGAAGGCAGCCGCAGACACGTCTGACCTTGTGGGTCTGGAGCAGGTGGGGGGCTGGCAGGCAGCAAGCTGGCCAGGGTGGTGGAGCCTCAGGAGGTCCCCACAGGAGGACAGGCTGTCATCAAGCCTCCAGGACCCAAGACCTGTAAGGAACTACACGCTGGCTGGAGAGCTTGGAGGGCGGGGACGCCTGGGAGACAGGACCTGGCTTTGGTCTTTACAGCACCCTTCTGACTGCCATGTGTGTGGTATATTAGAGGCCAAGGCTGCATGCAGGTCGGCCATGTAGGAGGCTCCTGCATCAATCAGGTCAAAAGCCGGCGCTATCTTGGACCAGACTGATGGTGGGGAAGGTGAAAGACTCAGTCCGAGGCTGGACAAGATGTGCACAGAATGGCAGGTGAGCGCGGAGTATACTGAGAGGCGTGTCTGAAACACCAGCCTGGGTTTATCCCATTAATTCTAATTCTCTCCTTCCTTTTGTTTCTCTCCTGTAGTTATATACCCAGTTCTTACTGAAAATTCTCAGTCTGTCATTCTTTGAGTCAGACTGGAAACAAGGAAAATGTTTGAAGGTGTATTTATCCTAGAATTGACCATAGAGGGGAAGAGGCCACTCTTCCAAGCACATTTTGCGGAGTCCTAGAATCGTGTTTACCCATTTCTGCACACCCATAAGATGACACAGTGTCAGGGCAAGGGGGTGACCCTGTAGTCAGACAGACAGGGGGTCGATTTCTCTCCAATGGGTCACTTCCTCACTGCGTGACCTTAGGCACTTCTACCTCCCAGATTTCCGGTGTCCTCATTAGCAGAACAGACCTGATAGAAGAACTCATCCCGTTGGGTTTTTACAAGGACTCACTGAGGCAAATCGGATGGCGTGCTTAGCACGGTGCCTGGTCCAAGGTAAGTGGTCAATACATTTTAGTCATTACAGTAACAAGTTAATAAGCCTCTCCATGCCTTGATTTCCTTATTGGTAAAGTAGAGATAACAACCTCCACCTTGGGTTGTTGGGAAGAGCGATGTATGAACTCCTCAAAGCACTTAGGACAGTGCTTCACACATAGTGAGCGCTTGGTACGTGTTAAATTTTGAAATCATGGCCGTGAGTCTGAGCTCATGACCATGAAGAGATCTGCTTTCTGTCTTATCCTGCTGTCTGCCCACGAAGCCTGGCACATAGTTGGTGCTCAGTCAATGTGGTTTGATAGAATGAATGATGGTGGCATGGTTACTGGGAGTCACAGGGAGGAAACCCAAGGAGACAAAATTGCGTCTCGGTGGGGGAGGGGCCAGACAAGACCGGTGTACCATAGTCTCCTCTAGGGGACACTCCTGATGGCCATGACCTCTGCCCAGGCTAGCCAGAGCTTTATGGAGGGTTTAGTGAGGAAAGCAAGCCCATTTCTGAAGTCTTCTTAAGCCAGAGCTCTCCCGCTGTGGGAGTCAGGCACAGAGTGCAAACCATGTCCCCTTTCCAACCTGTTTTCAACCCCTCTGATATGATGAAGCAGAAAGTCTATGTGGTGTTGGCCTGAAACACCTGTCTCATGAGTCTTTATCAGAAAGGGTAGACCGCAAATTCAGAGACCTTTTTCAAGGAGCAGTATCCAGTGAAAAATACCACTTGGATTTTTATTTTCTGATCACTGGTGGCAAATGATGCTGGGTTTTCACGGACTGTGGTGACGTAAATCTTCATTTTGAAATAAAATTATGTGGATACATAAAAGAGGGAACCATTGTAAGGAAATCTGTGAAGAGAGCAATAGCTGGGGGCAGGAAGTTTCGGGGCCCATGAGGATGGGGTGGAATGACCACCTGGGAAGACCTTGAGGGCGCCCAGGACCTGTATGGGGCAAGGGATTCATGAACCAGATGTGAGCAAAGGAGGCCAAGTCACTCTTGGGTCAAAGGAACACCCGGAAGACAGAGGCTTTCAGTAAAACTTCAAGAAACTTGAAACACCAGAAGGAACTTGCCCTCCCAGAGTATCAGAGAGAAGCTCTGGAGAGCCCTTACTGGCCAAGGAAAGTTTCCGGATATGGAGGGATTGGAAATAACATTCTGGTTTGCCATATAGGCTAGAGAAGTGGTCCTCAACCTTAACTTGGTATCCTCGTCCCTTGAAAAACTTGTGAAAATGCAGCCTTGCAGATTCCCAGGCCAGTTCCTAGTTCTGATTCCATAGGAGGGGGTTGAGGCCCAGGATTCTGTATTTGAAGCACTCACCATGGCTTTGAGTTACAGGATATAGGGCAGAAAATTCTAAGTCCTCTCCTCCTTCTGTTTTTTCATCTGCTCCTCCTCCTCTCTCCTCCTCCTCCCCCTCCTCCTCCTCCTTCTACTCCCTTTCTCTCTCTCCCAATTCTGAATGCCAAAACATTTAAAAAAATTATTCAAGGGGATCCATATCCACTTTGGGCTTTTAGTCAACAGAAAAAAATATAAGTACTCTCTCTTTTCACTCTCTGGTGGCAATCGCCTGTTTTTAGAAATGGGACCATTTTCCCTAATGCATCTCAACAGGGAAATGCATCCATTTGCTCATCTATGTACCTAGTCATAGCACGAAACATCAGAGCCCAGAGGATCCTTCAGTTAAGGAGAAAGCAGTGCAGCCAATATATAAGAGGGACTCTGTTTGCTTGGGAGTTGGCCAGACCCTGGACACCAGAGTCAAGAGACAAGAATGAAACACAAGGAATTGTCCAGAGCTTTGTTATTTTTTTTATTTCTCACCATCTCTGAAATTCTGGAAATGCTACAGAACGGGAGGACAGGAAACCTAGCTTTGTTCTTTGGATCCTCCTTCACCATCTTGTTCTGTTTCCTATTTTCACCTACTTTCTTCAGTGGCTCTTTTGCTTCATCAGTTCCCTCCTTTTTCTTTCCTGAGTCCTCCCAATAATGAGACTTCTGAGCCCTTTCTTTCTATTGTCTGTGCTTCCACGAGCGAATGGGATCCAAATGGTGGTGACGAGGAAGATGGTGCCAATCATAACCATCACTGTCATAATGCAATAGTGATCGTCATCATAATACGGTCAACGTAATACTGCTTGTTGACCCTCGTCATGCTAACCCAGAAAGCCTACACTTACTAGTTAACATTTACAGAACATGGACTTCATGCAGGCCATCTACTTAAAGTCTCTCCCCATAACATCCCGATGGCTAGAGAGTCTTATTATTGGCCCCTTGAAGAGATAAGAGAATTACCAAATTACAGATAGCTTCAAGATCTCATAAGCTTCCAAATAAGACATTGAAACCTGGCTCTGCCTACCAGAGGCCAGAGTACTCAGACACTGTGTACTGTTGCTTGTCACAGTACTTAATGCTTGATAGCAGAGTCACATAAATAAATGTCCAGTGGCTAGGAGAGAGATGTGCAGACCTAGGGCATGGACTGAAGTTTAGTGTTTCCTCCAGGTGGAAGTAAGCCAATTGTGGCAAATAAAACAAACAAACACATAAATAAAGAGCATCATCTGGCATATCTAAATCCAAGCACCACCTTGAATGGTTGAGCCTATGAAGATAAAAAAATCCTATATATACATAGGATTTTTGAAACCTCTTGCACTTTCCACAGTGGCATTTCATAAGTCCATTCCTGTTTGATTAAACAGAACAGGAAAAAAAAAAACATGAAAACCACGAACACAGTCCATCTGGGGTGTCTCAGTAAGTGATCGTGCTCACCCACTTCCTACAGCATCTTTGTGGATGTGTCCTGAAGTCAGACGCTGCTCATCTGTTCTCTATAAATCTCTTAGAGGCTCTGTGACTCCTCCTGGCCATCAAAAATATGGAACACATGCATTGATGCCGGCCCGTTATTTATTTCAACAACTGGAAAGCTACCCTCACAGATTTCCCGTTTAGCGCTCCTCATAATATTTATGGTCAAGGTCTCTAAAGGTGTTTCTTACTTGTAAGTATTTAATTATAGGTGACATTTAAATGATTACTTTGAAGAATATGAAACAGAGATGATTGTGAAGTTCGAGGACATGTAACACAGAGGGAAAATGTTGCTTATGCCAGAAATCATGATAGGATCTTGGGGGGGGAAGAAAACCCCTAAGATTGTTTTGAGTTGTTGTTGGTTGTAGGTTTTTTGGATTTGTCTGTTGTTGTTGTTGTTGTTGTTTAATTTTTGAATGTGTGGTACTTTGAAGCAAACCTTTGTAATAATACAGTTCAGCCAACTGCCTCGCTATCTGATTTGAGGTTATTTTATTGAGTAATGGAATAAAAGGAGCCTCTTATTTTATTGTCTTTGACATGTTTTCTTTATTAATATTGGATGGGCATAGTCAGTCATAGAGACTAGAAGGAAGAGCTGTCAATAATAAGATGAATTTATTTCACCTGGTCAGTAAATTTCAGATACAAAGGAATTCAACTTTACAGGTAAAGTTATATCATCTTTGAACACCAGTCTTAAAATCTCTGTGCCTCAGTCCTGTAAATAGACATAAAGGAGAACAATGGCTCCCAAGCACCATTATGAGGATTTAAAAAGTAGATCCTTATTACGTACTTAGAACAGTGTTCCATGCATAATAAGTGCTCAGCAAATACTAATATTTCCCTCCCGCCCTTGCTCTCTCCCCAGAGATGGGCACTATTCAGTCTTTGGTGGGTATATCCTCCATCATTTATAATTCTGCCTGCATACATATGGAGCAAAGGGCATTAATGTCCTTCTGTATATGTTTAATATTTTTATGTAAATATTTTTACACTATGTTTTGCACATTGATTTTTTTAAGTTTGTATGTAGGCTCTATCCAAGTATGTAGATAGGCAGCTAAAGAAAAAAAGAGGGAGGGAGAGATAATAGATTAAAAAATATAGCGAATTCCTTTTCATATGTTTTATAATATTCTAACACAAGAATGTATTATTTTTACTCACTTATCAACTCCTCTGTTAATAGATATTTAGCGTATTTTAAAAGTTTTCTTTATTATGTGCAATCTTGTACTGGATACTCTTAAGAATTTTTACAATTCTCCCATACGTAATTGATGCAGAGACAAACAGTTGTGAGAATTTTACTGAATTTAGCAAGAGAATCAGTTGAGAAAAATAAACATTATGGAAACAGCTAATATTTCTTACTTTGGACATTCTTGGTGTCTTTCCTGAAATATACACTTCTCTTACCAAAAATTTAACTTGCTCATTTGCACCTAGTAGGCGCTTGTGAAATGTTTGCTTGAGGCGAGTAAACTGAATAAATAAAATATGTCAATAATCCCAACAGTGAGGGAGACTCAGCCATCAACATGGCATGAATCCCAAGTCCGTCAGGCATACGACCAGTTGCCATCTTGGGGTGGAGTGGGGAACAGAGAGATGTTAAAAGGGAAGTGTGAATAGCATAAAAGAAATCGCATTTGTCCTCAGGGTGTGGGATGGATGGAGCTTCAGAGCTGGATGACCATTATATCCTCCATTATTTATAATTCTGCCATCCAGATCCTGGAGCCCATGGGGTGTTAAACATGGGGGGGGGGTGGGTTAGGAAAGGATGGACTCTCAGATTTTGTTTAGAGGTATTATAAGGAGAGGATAACAGTAGTCACTTCTGCCATGTGACATGTTAAGCAATCAAACTGACATTTAATGCAGTCGAACAAACACGTAGTGGGGCGAGCTGCTAGGTCCTGGGGGGAGAAATGTTAATAAGGTAGGACCTCAGGATCTGGAAGGTCCACGTGGTACCAAATGCTTTTCACAACCACCATCATCATAGTCCTTAGAATGTGTCTATGTGTGTTGTGAGTCTGTTTTACTGTGAGGGTGAGTTGTGACTGTATGTCAATTATGTGTGTTGTGAATGTATGTTTCACATATGGCCAGATCAGGTATGTAGCGAGTGTTAGTGTGTGTCTCTGGGGGTAAGGAGAGAGTGTAGAAAGTCCTTATTATGCATGAGTTTTGTGTTAGAGGTGGACCTAGTCAATGCATATGCTCACACTGAAGCTAAGCTATTAATGGAATCAACCAGAAAGCTCTTCAGGATGAACATGAAGGCAACATCACGGTGTATTTCCCCAGGGGTGTCTGTGGCACTTCCCTGGGGTTTCTGGGAAACAGAACCATAGTTACGCCCGTGTGTCCTGCACAGGAAAATCAGCCCTAGATGGGAAGGCTAACAGTAATAGCTGGTAGAGGAAGGTAGGCTCTACACTGTCTTGCAATTTCTGTTCCCTTGTCTGTATTTTATCATGTCAGGGGTTGGTCCTTCAAATCACGGGGACCATTTCATTTACAGTAGGTGTTTTTGTCAAATACACGGATGGCTGAATAAATGAGTGAATTGAAGAGTCATCCAAGGTTGCTGGAGCCTTTGAAATATTTAGATACCTGCATGACTCGTGCCCACAGAGCCGAATATAGTAGGTTCTTAGTAAATGTTGGATACATGGATGCACACACACGGCACATGTGAACGTTCGCTTGTCTCGGAAGCAGGCTCGAAAGCAGAAGAAAACAGTTCCCTGGTGGGGTTTTTATTCTTCCTCTCTTGGTCCCACAGAGTACTTCGTCCGCTCTCCCTTTGGTTTAATTATTGTTCTTTGAGATCAGCACGACAGCCCTTCTGTTTACTGTCAAACTGCAGCCACAAATGGAGAAAGAAAGAACGAGGTGGGGAGGGGAGAGGCAATCTCTCCAGTCCAGGTACGGGAACCTCCCCGCAGACACTGTTCCTTTCCAGGGGCGAAGGGGAGGTGGGAAATTGGGGCTAGGAGTTTCAAAACTTCCCAAACACATAAACCAACGCAACTGCATTGCTGCTTCCATAAATGTTTCATAAGTTTTATCATCTTGTGACGACGGTTAAGCAAATGTGTGTCCTTTGAGGAATTATTTACTGGAAGCAAGGTTATGGCATCAACATCTGTGTTTCCAATCACTTAGATGAGGAATAGATGAAATAAATCACCAGCGAGTTCCACAAAGTAACTTCTGTGTTCTTGTCTCTGGAGCAGAAGAGTTCAAGTCACTCTTTTAGGTGCCCTCTCTTTTGGAATTTGGAATTTTGGAATTCTCTTTAGTCACGAGACTTCTCTTTTTTTTAATTCATTTCATGATCTTCAAAGAATATGTCTTTACTTTTTTTTTTTTTTTGGGGAAAGTTGCCAGGAAAACATCCACAATAGAAGTACTTAAAAATTTCTCTCAGGGAATCTGGCTCTTTCAGCCAACATTCTCATTTGGGAATGGGCTCACAGTTCCAATATATAACATCCATATAATTTAACCTCATAAATTTCTTTTTTTCACAGTGATGTAATGGGGGGACTGACCTGGAGTTTGTAAACGTTCCCTGCTCACTGCATTCCCTCGGGCAACATAACATTCTAGACAGTGTTTTATGTGCCCTGATTAAAATATAACGTATTCTTGCATTTCCTGTGGACTGACCTGTTAGTACTCTAAGCGGAATATGTAAGGAACACGGACGTGTTTTCAAATGGGTAACAGTGCACGGTGTGAGGCGGTGGGTTTTTTTTTTCTTTGTCTTTTTTAAACAATGATCTTATTTTCACCGTAGACCACAGTCCCCTGGGCACCCGCTCCACAGGAAAAGTTGTGTGCTCTGGTTTAGCTTTTGAGTTTGGCACCGCACTCCGATAAACAAACAGGAATACTTGTTTGTCACTTCAGTTTGAATGCTGGGGCACGTACCGCGGACTGCTGTCTGCGACAGAGGAGGGAAGGGCTTGGACAAGTTAGTGGCCAGTCCCCCAAGATAAAACAGTAGCAATGGGAACTTACAACATTCTTTACGAAAAGAAAAAAGAATTAATTAAAATAAGGGCAAGGGTTTCCTATCATTCCTGCATCATGAAAACAGCTGTGACAAATAACCACTCAGCAAAGCCATTTGTGGGTTGAGATGTTTTAATTTTCTATGGGAGGATCATGGAGGGAAAATTAAGACAGTTCCTGCTCCCAGAGGAGCAGAGGGGAATGTGTGCAGTGAGGACTCGAACATGAAACTTTGCTGGCAGACACTGCTGCTGCCTGCAGCCCTTTCAGGGCACGAACCTCATTCCGGGAATAACCTGAAAGAGACATGGATATGACGTAAGGGAAGGAGGGCTTATTAGATCAGACGGATTCGTGGAAGATATGTTCATGAATGGAGTACTTGTATTTGAGAGTCATTATTTTATTCATTCGGCAGATATGTATTAATTTCTATTATTTTCAAGACCTTGTGCTGTGTGCCAGGACTGTGAGGATTAAGAAGGTATAGCCTCTGTCTTCACGGGTTAGTGATAAAGTGCCCAGAACAAAGCCAGCGAGTGTTAACTGGATGGACGGATGGACGGATGGACGGACAGATGGACGGTCTGCTGGATGAAGACGATCTATGAGTCGCTAAGAATTCAAGCTCATTTCTGTTTGTGTGTATGTTTGCTTCTGGGTCTAACTGTTGATCTATCACGATTTTATCCCAGGCAGCCCCTGGCAGTTCCATCAGGGATAGATGATCTCTTCCAATGAACCATTCCTGGACGCAGGACCCTTCTTGTCTGCACATCCTAGCCCCTATTCAGCATTTAGGGCAATAACTTTCTATAAAGGTTTTTGGATTTGCCTCTGGTTAGCAGCTACGCTAGATCCTTTTCACAGCTCACCATAAACTTTTCTCTGTTTTGTTCTCTGAAAAATAATACTCAAGGCTTGTGAATATTTACTGAGTGTCTGCTCCATGCCAGGCACTGCCCCAGATCCTTTACATGTACCTGACTCCATTTAGCTTTCCTCTCAACCAAGGAGGTAGGCACACTGCTCATATCCCCATTTTCCAGATATGAAAACTGAGGCACAGAGCTGTTAAGTAATGTGCTCCTATAGCAAATATATACAGTGCAACTAGAATTTAACCCCAGGGGTGTTTGATTCCAAGGGCACACTCAGCACCTCTAGAAGGCAAATTTTTAATGAATCATGTAGCTGATGATAAATTATACATTATCTGCGTGTCTCAACTGAGCCTCAGCCTTGGTATCTATAGGTACAGAGACCTAAGGGGTGGGATTGGGCCAGGTCTATCTCTGAGACTCTTCCTTCCTTTTCACACATGGCGGTCACAGTGGTCACCTGGCAGCGTCTGACTTAGCAATGCTGGCAGAAGAAAGCACTCCTTCAGAGAACCCCCAGCAAATGCTTCAGGGTTTACACTAGCCCACGGGGGTTTGCATGGCCTTCTCCGAACCAATCACTAGCTTCTCATTGTCCCGCCTTCCTCATGTAGGTATCCAGGGCTGCAAGAGCCAGGAGCAACTAGTGGCAAATTACCAAAGCAAAATCAAGGTGATATTACCAAAGGAATGGAGAAGGGATACCAGGCCGACAGAGTCAACAGCCTTATACTATATGCTCTGAAGGGTTACAACCCATGGCCTTGAACTCAGATAAAAATTCAGATCGAGGCCGGTATTTACTTTCTGTCTGACCTCAGAGAAGCTGTTAACCTTCTAAGCACTAGGTTTTCAGTTTTGAAAATAATTATCCTAATACCATATGGGGTTGCCGGGGAGGGGGGGGATTACATGGATTGAGTATACAGTGTGCTTCGTGCATATGTGGCACATAGTAAGTGCTCAATAAATGTTAATGTGATGATTACGGAGGTGACAGCCAACAGTTTGAGGACTACCAGAATAGTGCCTTTGGAGACGATCCTGCTTTGGGCACACCGTATAAGAAACAGGTTTACACAAAGTAGAGTGGGAAGTGAGATGGAGCCCCTGGATTGAAAGAACCACATTGTAAGTCTCGCTCACCGTAGCTTCCTTTTGGTTAAGGCCAAAAGTTCTTGGCAACTTCCACTTCCTTTCAGGTGTTGATTTATTTATTAATTAGGCAAAATTGGAATTGACGAGCCTGAAATGAGAAAGATGCTCATGGTTTTAAAAAAAAAATGTTTTCATACATCGGAATGAAGGATGTGGCGAGGTTGAACGGGAGAAAAATGAGTACGTCAAAGTCAGCCAGAGTCGTGTTGGCTTCGCTCTTTCGCCTCTTTCCCGGGGTAAGAAAGGTGGTCAGATAGGGGCATTCAGTGGTGGAAAAAGTGAGACTTTGTCTGCTTTCCTTTCCTGTATTTGGGACTGGTTCAGAGACTAGCTGGTGGGATGGCGACTCGCTTTCTTGCGGAAAAACCGACAAACCACACAGACTGTGCATTCGAGGTTCAGAGAAGCCTTTTCTCTTACTTTATTCACCTGCATTGTGGGGTGTCTAGCCTGCTGACACAGGCGAAGGAATCGCTGTGTTTACGTGTATGCGTGATGCTCTACCAGCAGCATACGTTTGCTCGCGGCTGAGTTATATGTGTATTCGAGGCTATGGGTCCTGGCTGCCGTTGATTTAGTCCAGGGCATATATAATGTCCTGTAGAAACCATTCCTGCTTAGTAGCTCCTCACTCACTGTGTTCTACAAGCTGCTGGCAAAGGTAATTATACTTAATAGGAGCCACCTTTGATTTAAAGCTGCAGAGGTGAGTAATTAGATTGAGCGGCAAGCATGGCGGAGGGGTGGAGTGCACCCTTTGTTTGGGGACATTCGTTCCCCGCTGGGATTGCTTCCAAGGGCAGTGTTCCTCGGCCCGTATTTGTCACCCATATTGTCTTACAAAGGTCCCAGCGGACCAGGGAGAGAGCGTCGAAGGTGGTATGTGGGGTGCTGAGTTCCTGGCCCTCACCTCCCCAGCTTCGGCCGCCCTGGCTCGGGTGCTCGCCTCCGGAAGGGTGGATGCGGGGGGACTCAGCATCTCAGCATTGGCCTGCTCACTGGTTTCCTGTTAATCGCCTTCACCGACGGGACCCATCCTGCCCACCGGACCGCCGGGCCTGAGATGCCTCGTCCCACAGCCTCCGGAGGGAGAAGTCTGGGTCTGCCCGGGGGACCTGCGGCAGCAACGAAACCATCCCAGACCCTGAATCCTCTGATGATTTCACGTGAGATGATTTAGTGTCTGTAAGATTTCGTTTCAGTCCTATGTGTGGCTGTGATTACATGCAGAGATTGGCTATCTATAGACATACGTGTGAATATGTGTGTGTATACATATATATCTACGCATATATTTTTTATGGCGAGTTTAGTTCGGTTGAAAGAAAAAAATATCCATGTGAGCTGTCCCTCGTCGGAGTTTCTGAGTTGCAGCACCCGAGCGGGTGTGTCTGCCGGGCAGAGGCAGCCTGCTCTGTGCGGGAAGTCTCACCGAAGGAGTCCCAACACGGCTGAGCCTTCGTGGTTTCTGGAGGGTCCCCGGGCTGCCAGATGCTTTCACAGAGTCCAGAGGATATCGGGAAAATCCCCTCCCCTGACCTCGCCCCTGCTCTTAGGATCGAGTCATGGCCTAAAACTTTCAGACTCACAGTGCGGTCTGGGGGCCGCGGCCTTGGCGTCTCCTGGGAACTTCCTGGACACTTGCAAACCCTCAGGCCCCGCCCCAGCCCTGCTGACTCAGAGGCAGCCTTTTAACAAGATGCCCGGGGGGTGTGAGCGCATTGTGTGTGAGCAGAATCCATTCGCCCACGGGCCCCCTGAGAGGCTGGCTCCAGCGCACCTTTCTGGCAGGATATCCTCACGTGGTCTCCTCCCGCCTGTGCGCCCCTGTGCTCCCCCGTGTTCCCCCAGGCCCCCCGTGCTCCTCCGTGACCCCTGTGCTCCCCAGGGCTCCCCCATGCTCCCTGTGTTCCTCCATTCTCCTCCGTCCTCCCCAGGGCTCCTCCGTGCTCCTCGATGCTCCCCCGTGCTCCCCAGGGCCCCCCCATGCTCCCTGTGTTCCTCCATTCTCCTCCATGCTCCCCTGTGCTCCTCCGTGATCTTCGTCCTCCCCAGGGCTCCTCCGTGCTCCTCCGTGCTCCCCGTGCCCTCGATGCTCCCCGTGCTCCTCGTTCGCCACAGGTGCTCCCCGTGACCCTCCGTGCTCCTCGTTGCTCCCCGTGCTCCCCTGTGCCCTCCGTGCTCCCCTCGTGCCCCGTGCTCCCCGTGCTCCTCGATGCTCCCCGTGCTCCTCGTTGCTCCCCCGTGCTCCCCGTGCTCCCCCGTGCTCCCTGTGCTCCTCCGTGCTCCCCGTGCTCCTCCGTGCTCCGTGCTCCAAATGCTCCCTCGATGCCTCGTGCTCCTCGTTGCTCCCCGTGCCCCCTGTGCTCCTCCGTGCTCCCCCGTGCTCCTCGTTGCTCCCCTGTGCCCCGTGCTCCCTCGTTGCTCCCCCATGCTCGATGTTTCCCCCATGCTCCCCGTGCTCCTCGATTGCTCCCCTCGTGCTCCCTCGTGCTACGATGCTCCCCGTGCTCCCCCGTGCCCCGTCCCCTCGATGCTCCCCGTGCTCCTCGATGCTCCCCAGTGCTCCCTCGTGCTCCCCGTGCTCCTCCGTGCTCCCCGTGCTCCTCCGTGCCCCGTACCCCTCGATGCTCCCCGTGCCCCCGTGCCCCCCAGTGCCCCCCCCGTGCCTCGATGCGTGCCCCCCCCCGTGCTCCCCCGTGCCCGCTCCTGGTGCGTGCCCCCCTCGTGCTCCCCGTGCCCCCGTTGCTCCCAGTCTCCTCGATGCTCCCCGTGCTCCTCGATGCTCCCCGTGCCCCCTCGATGCTCCGTGCACAATTTTCCCCGTGCCCCCGTGCTCCCTCGTGCCCTCGATGCTCCCCGTGCGATGCCCCCGTGCCCCTCGCTCCCAGGCCCCCTCGTGCTCCCCGTGCCCCCGTGCCCCCGATGCCCCTCGTGCGTGCCCCCGTGCTCCCCCGCCCCTCGATGCTCCCGTGCCCCTCGTGCTCCCCGTGCCCTCGATGCTCCCTCGTGCTGCGTGCCCCTCGATGCTCCCCGTGCCCCTCGATGCTCCCGTGCCCCCCGCTCCTCAGTGCTTCCCCCTCTACGTTGCTCCCAGTGTCTCCTCCCCGTGCCTCGATGCTCCCGATTGCCCCTCGATGCTCCCCCCGTGCTCCTCGTTCTCGTGCCCCCTCGATGCTCCCCGTGCCCACCGATGCTCCCCCGTGCTCCCCTGCCCCTCGATGCTCCCTCGTGCCCCCCGTGCCCCCGATGCTCGTGCTCCTCGAGGCTCCCCGTGCCCCTCGTTGCTCCCCGTGCCCTCGATGCTCCCCCGTGCCCCTCGATGCTCCCCCGTGCTTCTCGTTGCTCCCCCGTGCCCCTCGTGCTCCCCGTGCCCCTCGATGCTCCCCGTGCCCCTCGATGCTCCCCGTGCCCCTCGTGCTCCCCCCTCGATGCTCCCCGTGCCCCTCGATGCTCCCCGTGCTCCCGATGCTCCGTGCCCTCGATGCTCCCCGTGCCCCCGTGCTCCTCCCCCAGTGCCCCTCGATGCTCCGTGCCCCTCGATGCTCCCCGTGCCCTCGATGCTGCCCCCCCCGTGCTCCCCCGTGCCCCGATGCTCCCCGTGCCCCCCTCGATGCTCCCCGTGCCCCTGATGCTCCCGTTGCCCCGTGCTCCGATGCCCCCGTGCTCCTCGATGCTCCCCACGTGCTCCTCGATGCTCCCCGTGCTCCTCGTTGCTCCCCGTGCTCCCCGTGCTCACGATGCTCCCCGTGCCCCTCGATGCTCCCCGTGCTCCTCGTGCCCCTGTGCCCCCCCCGTGCTCCCTCGATGCTCCCCCGTGCCCCTCGATGCTCCCAGTGCTGCCCCTCGATGCTCCCCGTGCCCCTCGATGCTCCCGTGCCCCCCGCTCTCGATGCTCCCATTGCCCCGTGCTCCTCGTGCTCCTCGATGCTCCCCGTGCTCCTCGTTGCTCCCCTGTGCCCCCCCCGTGCCCCCGTGCCCTCGATGCTCCCCGTGCTCCTCGATGCTCCCCCGTGCCCCTCGATGCTCCCCCGTGCTCCCCCTCGCTCCCCGTGCTCCTCGATGCTCCCCGTGCTCCTCGATGCTCCCCGTGCTCCTCGATGCTCCCACGTGCTCCCCGTGCTCCCCGTGCTCCTGATGCTCCCCCGCTGCTCCGATGCGATCCCCGTGCCCTCGATGCTCCTCCCCGTGCTCCCCGTGCTCCCCTCCCCGTGCTCCTCGATGCTCCCCAGTGCTCCTCGATGCTCCCCGTGCTCCTCGTTGCTCCCCTGTGCCCTCGATGCTCCCCCGTGCCCCGTGCTCCTGTTGCTCCCCCCGTGCCCCTCGATGCTCCCCGGTATACGTGCTCCCCCTCCTTGATGCTCCCCGTGCCCCTGCTGCCCCCGATGCTCCCCGTGCCCCCGTGCTCCCACGTGCTCCTCGTGCTCCCCGTGCTCCTCGATGCCCCGTGCTCCTCGATGCTCCCCGTGCTCCCCGTGCTCCCCGTGCTCCTCTCGTGCTCCCGTCTCCCGTGCTGCTCCCTCGATGCTGCTCCCCTGCTCCCCGTGCCCCCGTGCTCCCCGTGCCCCTCGATGCTCCCCGTGCCCCTCTCGTGCTCCCTCCCCGTGCTCCCCGTGCTCCGATGCTCCCCGTGCCCCCTCGTGCGTCCCCGATGCTGCCCCCGTGCCCCTCGATGCTCCCCGTGCCCCTCGATGCTCCCCGTGCCCCGTGCTCCTCGGTCTCCCCCGTGCTCCTCGTGCTCCCCCGTGCTCCTCGTTGCTCCCTCGATGCTCCCCTGTGCCCCCAGTGATGCTCCCCGTGCCCTCGATGCTCCCAGTGCCCCTGATGCTCCCCCCCCCCGTGCTCCTCGATGCTCCCGATGCCCCGTGCTCGTGCTCCCCGCTCCCCCTCGATGCTCCCCGTGCTCCCCGTGCTCCTCGATCTTCCCTCCGTGCCTCCCGTGCCCCCGTCCCTCGATCCCCTGTGCCCCCTCGATGCTCCCGTGCTCCCCGTGCTCCTTGATGCTGATGCTCCCCCGTGCCCCTCTCTCCCCGTGCCCTCGATGCTCCCCGTGCTCCCCGTGCCCTTGATGCTCCCCGTGCCCCTCCTCGATGCTCCCCGTGCCCCTCGATGCTCCCCGTGCCCCTCGATGCTCCCTCGTGCTCCCCCGTGCTCTGGATTCCTCCTGTTCTACTTGCTGCCCAGCTCTTCCCTCTGCTCGGTTTAGCCAACACCTCCCGTAGTTCAGGTTTCGATCGGAGTATCACGTGCTCAGGGAAACGGTGATGCCTTAGACGATATCAAGCTCCCCCCCCACCCCGCCCTGCCCCCAGTATTGGCCAGAAAGTACCGTGCTTCTCTGCTTTGTTCTTTTCAGCATTGCCATTTTCCCGTTCTTGGCTTCCTTGATTCTCCTCCATCTCTCCGTGCTCCCCACCCCCAGTCCGAGACAGTAAGTTCCGTGAAGGCAGAGGCCTGGCTGTATCATCCCGGTGTTCTGAGGCCCCATCACTGCATCCAGAAGCTCAAAAAGTACTTGTCCACTAAGCAGATGCACCTTCTCTGGCACATTCTCTTGAGGACTATGAGAGGCATGTGACTTGCTACTCAGTCTATCTCCTGGGAATTGTCAGAACATTCTAGAACTGCCTTCTGTTGAGTCATTTCCAGGTGATGAAACAACAGAATTGCTACTTGTTAAACATCATCCACATATTGAGCATCATCCTACTTAATACATCTTACCAATTGTATGAATGAATAAATGGATGAACTGTGGCTTAAAGCAGTGATTTCAGATTAAACAGCCAGGAGGTAGCGGGACAGGAAAATATACTCCACCTTTAGCTCCAGCACCAAGGAGTCTGATGGCATGCCCTGTCTTGGGTTGGCCATCGGCGTGGCGCTCTAAGAGGTGCCGAGTTCCCTGTTCTGCCTGTTCGAATAAATCTTTATTGGACACGCCTGTGTGTAAGCACTGTCCTAGGCTGGAAGATACAGTGAATACAATGTATCAGGTCCCTCCTCTCATGGGGCAGAGCCACCATACATTTAAGATGCACCATGGTGTATAAGGTCTAAATAGAAAAATCAAGCATGAGAAAGGGTAGATGAGAAGGGGCTCTTGTATTATAGGCCTTTGCCTCCTTCACTGCTGTAGCCCCAGCAATTAGCTTGAGATCTTGCACATCATAGGTGCTCAATTAACCCCAGTTGTTGACTGACTAACAGATGGAATTAGGACTTTCCAAAGGGCGCTGAGCACCAGCTGTGTTGTATGTGGCTACAAAATAAGGCAGAGAAGATGGGCCCCCTCAGGGATTGGAGTTTCTGACTCAGTTGTCCAGATTCAGTGTCCTTTAAGGCACTATTACAAGGTGTCTGGTTAGAATCATCAGAATCACCCCTAGAACTTAACAACAATGGCAAAAATCCCACGAGTGCTAAGCTTCTTTCTTGGATGAATTTTAGCATCACGATTTCCAGAAGTGGAAGTCAGCATATGTTTTTAAAAATAGCCTCCTGGTTGAGTCTGAGCTGCATAGAACGTTGAGAAGCAGTGTTCCAACCAACTGAAATGATAACACATTTGTTGAGTGCCTACTGTGTGCCAGACAAGGCACTTGGTGACCAACTGACCTCATTGAGAGAGAAGATGTGATAACAAGGACAGAAACCACAATTGATGTTAATTGAGTAACTGCTTTGTGCCAGGTGGTGTGCTAAGTAAGCACTGAATGTATTTCACCTGTTTTTGGTTTTCACAACCATCCTATGAGATAAGTTCTTCTGTGTCTCACTCGCTGTTACGGGAATTTCAGAGAAGGTTCAAATAAATATAGTATATGTGATTGTGAGGAGGTTGCTAAGTTATGACCCATGAGTCAGATTCAGCCACCAACTGTTTTTGTAGGATTTGTGAGCTAGAATGACTTTGACATTTTTAAATATTTAGGGGAGGGGGAAAATGTGGAAATTTGTTTTCTCTTACGTTTCTTAAGTACCTACATAATATCCTTGATATTGCCTCTTAGCCTTCAAAGCCTAAAATATTTACTATTTGGCTCTTTATAGGAAAAGCGATGCATAAGACAGTTGCATGCAAGATAATTTTTGGTGGTAGAATCATGCATTTTTTAACAGTTATGGTTTTAATTTTCTGTGTATTATACAACTGAAGTGTAACGGGTACATTAAAACCATGGTTTTGTGAGTATTATTGCTGAATCCAATGTAAAGAAGACAAATGAATCCATTTGAAATCAACTTTGAAAAAATGAAGTAAATAATAACACAGGTAGTATGAGGAAAAACAAAAATCAAGAAGATGATTTGAAAAAAAAAAAAGAAAAGGAGACACACGGACTTAACGGCCAGGAAGTGGGGAGAGTAGGGAAAGGGTAAAATAATGAAAGTAATTTCACTTGGATAAGAAAAACATAGAAGGCCAGCAATGACTATAGCTCTTTCCATTTTTAATATTCTGTGAGCTTGAGTTCCTTAGAACCCTTGTTTTTCAGGACTTTTGATCTCTCGAGGTCTCTTCCAGGCTCTGATTCTATAAAGTTTCCTCAGGAGATACTGATACAAGCTGGGGGTTGTCCAGGATTCGTTATAGCTCAAGGCACAGTCTTCCTGTGTTTTCCCTTCTGCTGACTTAGAAAGACAGATGTGCGAACCTCCGATGGGTTCAGAGGTTTGGTGGGGAAATCTCAGAGGCTCTCCAGTTCAGCCAGTAGTGGAAAAGGGGGGAAGAGAAATTTGGTAATTACTGTTGCTATTTCGAGACACAGATAGCAGAGATGGGGGAAAGCGTGATGAAAAACCATACTAAAACAAGGAGGTAACGGGAGGAACTAGCTGAGCCCTGGGGAGCCCAGGTCTGCGTTTATAATGACAAGGGTGTGTGTGTGTGTGTGTGTGTGTGTGTGTGTGTGGTATGCTAATTTTTTTTTTTTAAATACAGATCATTTTGTCCTCTGCAGTTGAAGGTTCAGTTCAGTAGCTTTGAGACAAACAGGAAAGTCTGTGTTATTCTTTACAGGAACACATCAAAGGTACTTTCTGGCAACAGTCAAAATGTCTGTCAAGGAAGGAGAAAGGATTGTGAGGTATTCATGACCTGTTTGAAGAACTGGTGTTAAAAACACATTCAAGAAGGAATAATGTTGGGAGATAAAAGGAGAGTAAGAGGGAGGGAGGCTTTTTGCCTTGCCCAGCCCTAACCGTGATTGTTTCCCACTGTGCCTGACGCGTCTAAGAATGGGGAGGCAGAAAATTACCCGGCTCATTTACCATCACGCGAGGCAGCTGAACTCTACCTGTGGAAACTTTTTCTTTTTTGCCCCCAAACAAAATAAAGCACCAACGTCTCTTCTGTTTCACGTGGAAAGAAAAGGAGAGGCCAAAATGTGCACAAACTAAAACACTTGTTCAAAAGTGCATGACATTTCACGAAGGTTGAACATTACGTGCGTTTTCCGTATCGGGTTTCATCAACAGAGTATCATTGTTTGATGGGACATGGCTGTGGTTTTGAGGATGCTCGTCGAGAATGGAGTTCCTATGCCTCTTGGATGATATTTCACTGCTTTGATGGAGAGCAGAGTAAAGAATATCATTGTGATCACAGTTTAAAGGAAATGGGACAGGAAAACGGAAGCTGTCACCACTCAAACCAGGGCCATTGTGAGGTACAGACCAATCCAGGGAGGAAAGGCTGGGATTGTTTTTCTCACCTTACCTTGCATAACTTCGCTGTGCCGTAACTGGGCACTTAGTGTGTGCCAGATGCTGTGGGTGAACTTTGCATCCTAAATCTTACCTAAATAAAAAAATCCATAATGATGCCCCTGGGAGAAATGACAAAGCAGAGGAGCAGTGAAGTGACGTGGCCATAGGCTTATCTACCTAGTTAGTGGCCACGCTTATCTAGCTAGTCAGGAGTGCCTGACTTCCAAAACCATGCGCTTAACCATTCCGGTTTGACACTGAGCAGTTATCACATTACACAGAGCATCAAGCA
>JAESUZ010002959.1:240000-362862 GCA_017311185.1 Proteles cristata cristata
GCAGATATCCAGGTAAGTATTTGCTGAGTGATTGTGAGCATGACCTGGTTAATGATTAACATCCAAATCAGGTTTGTAGAGGGAAATTAAAATAATTAAAAAATAATAAAATAGTGCAACGCAGCAAATTCACTGGCTGTGTTTTTTTATCTTAGACTCACAAAACTAATTTATATCATCATAAATTAGGTGTAAGAGTGTCTACTTTATCAAGCCTATTTGTAAAGAAAAAAGCACTTTGTATCTCACACCAAGGAACCAATTCCATTGAATTGCATGGAGGTTAATGCTGATATTCAAGGCTAAAAAGATTAACTTAAATCAATACATAGCTAGCCTTGAATATAGAATTGAGAACGAAAGTACAGTTTATAGTTTTGAGCCTGATTTTCTCAGTGATGTGAACAGAACAGTGCACTCAGTCTTTATGAAGAAGATAAGAAGATTGGGGGAGGGGGGGACTGGATAGAGAGAGATGAGCAAAGAGGGAGTAAGGACATCTCAGGAATATAGTTAATTGGGTAATTGGGGAGTGGGTGTCATTTGAACTTAAGCCCGTGGTTAATTCATGGTTTATTCTTTGAGAATGACATGGGCAGGGCATTTATTGAAATAATGAATTGCTCACTTGTCCTGGGCAAATAGATAATTCTCCTGGTTGAATAAAATTGAGGGAGGGAGCATGTGATAGACTTACAATGACTTAAGAGTCTGAGTAAGCATTGCTCCCCAAGAGTAAGAAGGAACAAGTCAGGGGGACTAGGTATTTTCAGCAAGGTGGGGAGTGGGGGGGATGATTTTTAAAGTAACCTGATGAAGTCAGTGTAGTTGATACTTGCTACCTAAAACATTGTTAAAACCAATGGCAGGGGGCACCTGGGTGGCTCAGTCGATTGAGTGTCCAACTTTATCTCAGGTCCTGATCTTGTGGTTTATGAGTTCGAGCCCCCACGTCAGGCTCTGTGCTGACAGCTTGGAGCCTGGAGCCTGCTGTAGATTCTGTGTCTCCCCCTGTCTCTGCCCCTGCCCTGCTCACGCTTTGTGTGTCTCTCTCTCAAAAATAAATAAACATTTAAAACACTTAAAAATAAAAAACAACAATGGTAAAAACAGCTTCATGGCCCATCTTTACCTCAAAGGAAGGGCTGAAATGATCGGAAGGAGTTTAAAGAGCTTTAGAGAAAAAGCAGTCAATAGAAGGGCCAAGTTAGGGAATCAATTATTTGGGCTTTAAAAATAAGGAGAGAGAAAAAATGGTTGCATAAACTTTCAATGATATTTTTAACTCAAAAGTTTAGGAGACTCTAAGGGGAGAGACTTTTTATGGCCAAAAAGCTTCTTTCCCAATTCAGACTTTTGGGATATCTTGTGGAAGGCAAATTTCTGGATCTTTTTCAATGGCAAAGGTCAGGCCTTTGGACCAATCACTAAAAACACCAGATTATTTCTGTCCCCGTAGGAATCCTTCTGCACAAAATTAAAAAAAAAAAAAAAACAAAAAACTGAACCATGAGCTCTTAGGAGTTTTTTGGTTTGTTTTCGTTTTTATTGTCATGGCCCCATGCATCTTAAACCTTTGGGGATGATGTAAATTTTATTATCATCACCACCTTCACCATCACAATTGATTCTTTTAGGGTGTACAAAAGCCTCTCACCCATGAGTCCACCCTCCCACCTCTAATTCTGGGCTCAGACTGCAAAGCAGATGTTGACCATCTCTCCCTTCATCAACCCAATAGCTCGTTCAGCACAGTTACCATAGTGGGGACACTGCAGTCCTTTAAATACAGTCCCAGAATGTAACTGTTCATCTCCCATCAGAATGGGAAGAGTCTGATGTTCAGAACCTTTCCCCACTTTCATTGGATCATCAAAACCTCACCCCCACAACCTACCAAGTCTAAGCACACACTTCTGAAGGAAGCATAGCAAAGAAAATTCTCCCCGCTCACAGCCCCAGGCACTCGGAGCTGAAAAGGTAACTTTACTGTCCAGTGGTTAGCGTGACTTTACTGTCCAGCCAGCTGGTTTGGATTCTACGTGTGCCCAGCCTCCACCCTTGAAAAGGGAGGTCAGTGAGTGTCTTTAGTTTGGCCAGTGGGGTTGGAAACAAAACAAAATAAAATGCTGATGTGCTGAGTTATGACAAACTGAGACACATGTCACCAGGGGGAAAATGACAGCTTTACTGCTGCAGTGATTATAAAAACACAGCAAATTAACCACCAATATGGTTATGTATGTGGAATGAAACAACTTTATTGCGTAGTAAATTGAAGACCTCAGAACATATTTTAGGAGCGTCAAACCTGAAAAACTGAAGATTTTCCCCAAATTGCCACTAATTGATATCCTTCCAATTTTATTAGTGTTATATTCCAAGCAACTTAAAGCTTAAACTAGAATTATTTTCCCCCATAGAAAACTCTCATTTTGTGCAGTTGG
The DNA here is from genome assembly GCA_017311185.1 of Proteles cristata cristata. Classification (NCBI taxonomy): domain Eukaryota; kingdom Metazoa; phylum Chordata; class Mammalia; order Carnivora; family Hyaenidae; genus Proteles; species Proteles cristata. The sequence goes on from JAESUZ010002959.1 coordinate 242,448, forward strand.
ACATTTTTCCCTATTACGTATTCTCTGTAAGATTTACTTAGCCATAATAAAAGTCACATTAATAACTTAATCAAATTTGGCCATTTAAAAAGAAATTCTTACAAGTGATAATACCAATAAAGATAAAAAGCAAGTATCATATTCGATAAGTCCTGTTCTAGCAGCTTTTTTAAAATTAGTGTGTCTCATATATTGTAGGAAAATACATTGGTTCAGCTTGGCCTGGATTTTGCTGTGTGAAATCCTCTGTTGTTTTCAGTCCTTGAGCTAAGCAGAGCCGTCATGAATGGGGGTACAGACACTACACTGTGCATGGCTTCCACATGTCAGAAGCTATCATTTATCTTGACACCCTCTTTGATTCTAACTGCAAATATTGCAGCTTTAGCTGAGAATCTCACCATTAATACCAATGACAAATTACTGAATACTTGTATTTCCAATGAAGCAGTGGCCAGATAAATAATCCTAAAGTTTTAAATACAACAAGAACAACATCTACTCATTCACCCAACCCAACATGATTATATTGCTGATAAAAAGCTAGGACCTTATTTTATGTTATATAAGCCCAATAGTCCAGAACTAGCAGAGTAATACAATTTCATGCCAGGGAATGGAGATTAACAAAAGTATTTCCTGAAAATAAATTTTATTAATGTCGACTCCTACTAGGAGTGTGTGGGAAATTGGTGTAGGAGCATAGTAGGATCTCAAGAAATGTTTGTTTCTTGATTGATTGGATAAACAGATGGGGGAATGACCACCTATTGTACTTGGATAAGGAGGGAAATTACAGTTGATTTGTAAGCATCACCACCACCACTACCACCCGCACCGCCCCCCCACCCCACCCCCGGCCCCGCCATAGCCAGTGTTAAGAGCTCTTTTCTTTAAACTGGGTAACCAAAATGACCCACAGCTGCCTCTTGGAGCATCTTTTGGCCAAAGAGTGGATGACTTACTCTCTTTGAGTTCATTCTCCATCTGCTTTCCCAGTAGGGTTATTATATTCTGTCCCTGGCAGTGTCCTGCACCCTTTACAAAACAAAGTTATGATGTAGGTATAATTATCATCACATCGCAGATACAGACACCAAAGCTTAGAGAGTTCGAGAAATCAAGTAGTCACAGCTGGTAGGTGGTGCGGCTGGGATGCGACCCAGAAGGTCAAGTTCTCGAGCCAGTGTTCTTGGCCGCTACACTGTGGCCCACAACTTTCAGAGAACTGCTATGTATATATTTCTATTTGAATGCAAAATATTCTGAGATGAACAGCCCTACAGTGAATCAGTACTACCCAGGAGCAGCACGTGGAGTTATATCCTAATTGCTTGTGGGGTCATTTTGATATTCAGTAAGCACCTCAAGGTCAACTTGCCTGACCCTTATCACCTTCCATCATTTTCTGTTCTTGTTCCCCTCTGTCTCTAGCTCTCTCTCTCTCTGGTTGGCCAGTTGGCCACCTGTCTTCCTCCCCTTTCTCGTAGGTGTCTTCTAACTCCTTGCTTCTCCGAACGTCCCCTGTAGGCTTTGTCAGAGATGCAGACTTTCAGCCCATCCCCAGACCTCGATAATCAACGTGTCCATTTTAACAAGATCCCCATGTGACTCAAACACACATTCAAGTTTGAGAAGCCCGCATCCCAGACCCACCAGGAGCTAAGCCAACTTAGAACATCTCCTTGATTCAAGAGGGTTCGTGTCTCCATTCCGCTCTAGGACTCCCTTGTTTTCCTAAGTGAGCCCCTTTTATGGCCCGAAACACACACAGGTGCACACAGGCACGTACAGTTTGGGGAAGGTGGGCTTCTCCACGTGCCCATGTCTTCGTCCTGTGTGGGCCATTCCAGCGGAAAATTCTCTTCTCCATAGCAGCGGATCCCGCTCTTTGGGGACATCCAAGGACAGCAATATGTTTCTGAAATTCACTCCAGGTTGCACTCTTTTTAGTTTGCCAAGTAAAAAACATGAGAATCAACTAAGAAAACAAGGTAGCATTAACTGCAACTATCCCTTCATAATCTCAGAATGAGATTTTTAACTGAATACAAGATAAAAGTTCACAATATTGTTTTTGTGTGTCTCGTTTCACCTCGGCCTGATTCAGAGCGGTGGGGGCCAGGGGAGGGGAAGACTATTCCCTAGTAGCCTCACAGACTAGTATTTATGGATCACTTCTGACTTTTTGTACTGAAAATGTTGGGGTATTGTCCGGACAGGTCTTTCTCTCCTTTGGATCACTTACTCCCAGAAAGGCTTTATTATCCAAATTGAGACAAGAAAAGTGAAGACTTCTTAGAGATTACTTCCCAACAGGCTCTACTCATTAATGAAAGTTGGCTATTTCCTGTATGAAAATGTCATGCTCATCTTTGTCCTTAATAGAATTTGAGCATACAGATACATAGAGAATAGGTACTCAAGGTTGTGAAATGAACAAGCCTGGAAGTTCAGCTGTTTCCTGTAGGAACAGGAAGGAGTGTCAATTCCTTCAATGCTGTCCCCCTCCCCTAGCCAGAGGACTAAATCTGTTTTGTTCACCATGAGATCCCCCTGAACTGAACACAAAAATTATAAGAAATAAATGCAATAATTCCACCTAAGTGGTACTAAACACAGAGTAAGTGTAAAAAAATACATTTATTAAAAATATATTAATTTTAAAATAATGATCAATGTTAGCTTCCTATTGCCTATGTGATTTTTTTTAAAAGACCTTTGATTTGCATTCAGGCTTATGTATTCATTCATTCAGCCGATATTTATGACATACCTACAATGTGCCAGATAGTGTCGATTTCACCAGGGGTAAGGGCTAAAAACAAAAGACAACACTTCCTGCTGTCATGGAGCTGACTTTCCCTTCCCTGACTCATGGGCATGCGTGAGGATACAGGAGTGATGTGTGTGTATTAGTCTCTTGAGCTGCTGTAACAAAGTATGGCAGACGGGGGTGGGCAGGGGCTTGAAAAACAGACATGTATTTCTCACCATTCCGGAAGCTGGAAGTCTGAGATTGGGTGCCAGTGCGGTCATGTTCTGGTGAGGACCCTCTTCCTGGTTTCCTCACATAGCGGAGATAGAGAGAGACAGAGAGACAGAGACAGAGACAGAGAGAGGGATGGGGAGGAAGCCAGCTTCCTCATATCTTTTCCCAAAAGGACACTAATCCCATTCATGGGGGCTCCACCTTTATGACCTAATCACCGCCCCCCCTGAAAAAGTAGGGGGTGAGAGGGTTTCACCATATGAATTGGGGAGGGGACGCAAACATTCAATCCATAGCAGCATGTGATTAGAGACCTACCTGCGCCTGGAGAATGCACAAAGCTCCATTCACCTGCCATCCATGGATCAAGTACTAACTATGAACCAGGAAGGGGCCACAGCTGTGACCCGACGCCCCGGCTCCTGCCTTTCAAGGGTGTTCTAGGCAGTGCTTGCTGTCTGTCCTGTCTCAAGTTCTTTCTTGCTTCCCCTCCTAATTGAAGCTTCATTTTTCCTTCCTTCCCTCTCCTCTTTCCATCCTAGAAAATGTGTCCATGGCATTTCGTATCTATTTCTCTGTTAAAGTTTATGACCTATCTCTCACTCTCTTTTTGTTTTTCTTTTTTTTGGCTTATAAGCTAGTGTCTTCCAATAGACTGGGAGCCCCTCAAGGTCAGGGACAGGGACCTAATTGTTTCTGTGTCTTACTAAATTCCGTGCCCCTCCCCCAGCCCCCCAGCCCCACTCCCCAGAAGCTGCCTTGCACAGAATAAGCCCTCTGTTAGTACGTGTGGAATGAAAGGACACATTTTGTAATGTCACTCCTGTGTTTAGAACTCCCAATGGCTTCCCACGCTGCCCTTAAAGCCTAATTCTCTCCCCTGGCCTCTCCCCTGCCCACCTCCCCACTTCTCCAGCATGAGATAACACCATCCTCTCCCTCACCCCTGCACAGTGGCCTCTCTGTCTTTCCTTCTCTTTCTGAAAACAGCTGACCCGTTTGGTCTGCCTAAACTTTGCACTTGCTCTCTGGTGTGCTTTCCCTGGTTCTTCCCCTTGCCTGGCCTGGCCTCCTCCTTCTCACCGTCACCTCCTTCGAGAAGCCCTCTCTGACCACTTCCCAGAACTGGCCTCTTCTTAGCCATCCTTTTTCAATCTTTTCAGGTTGAATTTCTTCTGGAGAACTTATCTTTGTGAGCAGTTATCTTACGCATAGAACAGTGGATCCTCGGACCGGGGGCCATTTTGCATTTTTGCAAATTTGCAAACACAGGACATTTTGGCAATGTCTGGAGACATTTTTGGAAGACACAACTGAAAAGAGTGCTCCTGGCTTCTAACGGGGAGAGGCTGGGATGCTGCACAACATTTTGCAGTGCACAAGTTTGTTTGTTTTTAATTTTATGTCTTTATTTTGAGAGACAGAGAGTGAGCAGGGGAGGAGCAGAGAGAGGGAGACCCAGAATTTGAGGCAGGCTCCAGGCTCTGAGCTGTCAGCACAGAGCCCAACGTGGGGCTCGAACCCACAGACCGTGAGATCATGACCTGAGCCAAAGTCGGACACCTAACCGACTGAGCCACCCAGGCGCCCCAGGGCACAAGTATTATCAGCAAAGTATTATCTGGTCCACAGTGTCTACATGGCCAAGACCTTGGACCTCGGGACTACGCTATGTGCTGTGAGGGCAGGGACACCTTCTGTCTCTCATGATCTCAAATAGCACCTGGCAGAGAGCACTCCTTTGACACATGTTTGTGGCACGGATAAATACAGTGCTCTATTAGAAATATAGGGGGGGGAGTGTAACATGGGGCCCTCTACCTCATTGTTTTTGAGTAAATGGAATCCAAATTCAATGCCATGCCATTGGACACCCTCTAGTACAACAGTGCTGCTAGCTCATGAACGCTCACGCTATTGGGACAGACTGCAAGGGTAAGGAATGGGGAGCAGGGAGAGGACCACTTCTCTCAAATCCATCCTGAAGATGCTGTGAGCCACACATCGCCGCCTCTCCCCCACCCCCACCCCCGCCACTCCCCTCCACTCCAGTTCAAGGGGCTTAAAGCAAGGCTAGTACCCATCTGTGTCACGACAGGAGCATTTTTTCAAAGGTTTTTCCAGGAAGGGAAGAATAAAAAAAATATATAATAATAAAAAGCCTGATTTAATGATAAATAATCATGCTCTGCCTCTGACATTAAAGGGCATCATTGTCTCAGCTCAGTGATGTAAATCATCATAATGGACGAATCCTTTAAAAGTAACATGGAATTTAAAAATGGAAAATAGGAGGACCTCGCAGGATGACGGTGAAAATCATCCGTTTATTATCTAGGTGTGCTGAATAGTCTGGGGCCTGATGAAGAGTCATTTGCTAACCCCGAGGAATGGCTCGTTCTCCAGTTCAATCACTCAGACTAGCCCTGCCTAGGACTGCCCTGCCTTCTCCCTCTTTCTTTCTCCCCCCCCCCGTGACTTCCTTTGTCACCATCTAGAGACAGTCTGTCACAGCCCTAAACTTCCACAAAAGCACCCGCTAAGCAGTTGCAGAAGAGGAAGGTAAGCTCACCATGAGCGGGGGCGGCCAGCAAACAATCTGGCAAACAATCCGTCTTGAATTGGTAAGAATGACTCATTTGAAAGGGATTATCAGCCGACTGTTAATTGGTTAGTGGAAATAAAGCAATTACAGTGCACAGAGCCTTCGCCTTTCCCCGCCCATCCTTCCTATAGGCCTTCTTCCGCCCTGTGACTTGCCCAAGGTATGAGCAACCCAAGTGCACAGAGAAATAGGTTTCCTCTCACGTTTCCAAAATTTTGTAGGAGGCTTTGAAATCGAGATATGAAAATGGCATGAGCGAAAACACAGCCTACTACTTTAAGTGCTTTTATCAGACTGGCTCAGCTCGGTTTTTCAGCTATGACAAACAGCCCCCACAGCTCAGGGACTCAGCATATCATGCACTTGCTTTTGGCTCTTGCTCCATGTCCAGCATGAGTTGAGGGTAGTGTGGGTTACGCAAGTTGTATGCCCACGAAGCTGACCCTGCAGAGTAGACAGCGCCCCAAACATGACGAGTTACAGCTAAAACTTGTTTTCGGCTCATGCTGAATTGCAAACATGAGTTGGGGGCAGACTCTGCTCATCATTATCACCAAATTCCATGGAAACAGGGACGTTGTTTCCCGCCATGACCTTGGAGGAAGAGGAGAATCGAAATAGCTGTGAGTGACCCTGCTTCTTACCCCAATGCCAAATGCGTTCTACAACTAAAGAGTGCTGCTCACCATCTCCACTCAGCAACTGATGGTGTAACTGAGAACCTGCCATCCACCAGATCCCTGCTCCTCACTCTGTGTGCATCATCTAATTGGGTTTTCACAGCTCTGAAAGACACAGGGCACTATAAATCCCCGTTTTTGAAACAAGGCACAGAGTTATTAAGTAACTTTCCCCGTGTCAAATCTAGTAAAGCTGCAGGGCTGGGTTTGAACTAAGTTTGCTTGACTCGGCAGTCCACACTTAAGCACCAAGCGCTACCAGTCACACTTAAATAGTCCCCTTCTGTCTTGACATTCAGGGTCTCTTGACATGGAACGAATATAATACCCAGGCTGACTTGAGATAGCACATGAGCCAACATTCTTTTCTTTAAGAGTTACATATGTATTGCAATGTCTATTTGAACGGGATATAACATGGCCAAATGATGATCTAGTAGATATTATGGCTCACGTTGATGCTTAACTAACTTTTTAAGTTTAAAAGTTTAGTCATCCTTTAAGTGTAACATAAATATAATAAGAATACTACACAGATGCAAAAAAAGATGTGAAAGTGATTTATTAATGGAGGTTTGAAAATACTGATATTTTTTTTCATGTAATGAGTCAGTTAACTAGCCTGATATTTGCTAAGGCTGCCCATGGGCTGGGGGATAATCAAACTTCAGTGGCCTTCTAATCATTCCCACCCTCATGGCTAAGAACTTCCTTCTTTGTGCTTCTTGTATAGTTTAGGACCAATCATATTGTCTTCCCATTAGACCATGGACCTCTCATGGGGTTTTAATAATCTTTATTAATCTTCCACTTCCTGGCTCAAGTAGATGTATTTAAAAGAAATCATGGACCTTACTTCTGAGGAGGCTGCAATCTAGTGAGACAGTGTACCAATAGTACTCTACTACATGTAACAAGTAAAATGTCCATTTCAAACTGGCTTATAGGGAATTTAGAAGGGGATTTTGTTTACCTCAAAAACCCAGAGGGTTTCAGGGAAGGTTTGATCTAGCAGATAGACAATATCACCAAGCACACAACTTCTTAATGTCTCCTAAGGCTACCTTCTTACGGGGCCCCCGGAAGGCAGCTCGAAGACTCTGGAGTTGTATTTCTTCATTTATATCTAACAGGAAAGAGGAAGTATTTTCTTGTGTTTCCTGTCTTTCCCAGTAATTGTATGGGTAATCACTCTAATTAGAACCCCTTTAAGCCATATGCCAAATTCCCAAAGGAATCTCAGTTTTCAGAGGCATTAAATGGGCTGATGGGCTTGACCCAGGTCACCTGCTCCATTGCTAGACCTGAAAGAGGTGTCTGCACTCCCGAATCCTGTGAGTCTCTGTTGGAAACAAGGGGCAGATCGGCGGGGAAAGATAGGAAGGGTGTTGGAAGACAGCCAACAAATAGTCACTGTGGGCAGATAACGAGAAACATAAACCTGACTCCGCTGAACTTGAAGCATTTTGTAACTATTATTTAACACCCCGGTGTCACCTTGAAAGTGACTACTTTGTCTGTGTCCAACCATGGGCAGGCTACCAATGCCTTTAAATCAGGTAACCTGAGAGCCCGGGATTGAACTATAATGCAGGCTTCCTAGTGCTGCATTCCCCTTGTGCAGGATTTGCCTTGGCATCGTATCCCCAGGCTCTCTTTCTTGGTTTCGCTTTGTGTACCATGAAGATTGTGGGGGAAAAAAAAATCTCAATTTGGGATACAACTCTGCTGTTCTTAACTCTACGGTGGATCCTGTTTTATTTCATCCTGTTAGAAACGTCTTCCCCAATTTCTCTTTCAATTTATTTTTTTCTGGGGGTTCTTCCAATTTAAAAATATGCTGAGAGTATTTTTAGATCCTTGTCATTAGTGCTAGGAGATTGTTTTCAAACAGATTTATTCTTTTTTCTCATTTGTCCAATATTTGATTCCTTATTTAAAGGACTTTCCTCCTCTTGGGTTTTCTTTCGATAAATCTAAACATTGGGGGGAGAAAATAGGGGAAAGGATCAATTCTCTATACTTTTAGAATTTCAGGCAGAATGTATCTCAGTGTTTTCTGCCACTTGGCACGGAGGTTAAGAGGTCACAAAATTGAAAGCCTGCTGTTCAAATAAGATCTACAGATTTAGTTTGTTTAGCCCAGTGTTTAAGATAAATGTGTGTGTTGCCAATTTTTTTTAATGGGAGGCCTCATTTAAACCTCAGAATGTTTCACATCCAAATATGGATTTAGGACCTCTTTATAAACCTGACTTGAGAACACAGAAGCGATTGTCCTGTATGATAGTAACTGTCTCGAGCTTCTGTCGTTTGGGTTTATAACCCCCAAGGTGGCTACTGAGTCAAGACTCAAAGTCACTAGCGTTCTGGGCCCCTATGAGCAAGGAGAGGGGACTAACCACAGGTTCTTAGTGAGGAAAGACCACAGTACCAGTGAGTCAAAACAGATCTTGCCCTTGAATATCCAGAGATGATGCCTGTGACCTTGACCACCATCACGTAATGATTAGGACTCTGCCTGAATGGGCATCCACATTCCATCATTTGGTAATTATGTCACAGTGGGCAAGCTGCTTGTTCTCTTCAAGTCTACATCCTTGTTTGTAAAATAAGGACAATATTAAAATCTATCCATAGGACAGTTTTGAAGATTAAGTGAATCCATGAGTCCACAGAGCACGTAGCACAATGCTTGTCCAGTAGAGGAAGTCCCATGAAGGCTGCCTATTATTTTTTCCACCATTACCTTTACTGTTGTTTTTGTTAATACTCGTATCTTTATCGTGTTTTACTTGTCCTTCTCTATTTTTATCTAACCCTTTCCCTATGATCTTCTGTTAAGTTTCTCAAATTCCACATGAGTGAAGTCATGTGATACTTATCTTTCTCTGACTTATTTCACTTAGAATAATACCCTCCAGTTCCATCCATGTTATTGTAAATGGCAAGATTTCATTCTTTTTCATCACCGAGTAATATTCCATTGCATATATAAACCACATCTTCTTAATCCATTCATCAGTTGATGGATATTTGGGCTCTTTCCATATTTGGCTATTGTTGATAGTGCTGCTATAAGCATTGAGGTGCATGTGTCCCCTTTGAATCAGCATTTTTGTGTCCTTTGGATAAATTCCTAGTGGCACAATTGCTGGGTTATAGGGTAGTTCTATTTTTAAATTTTTGAGGGCCCTCCATAATGTTTTCCAGAGCGGCTGCACCAGTTTGCATTCCCAGTAACAGTGCAGGAGGGTTCCCCTTTTTCCTCATCCCCACCAAAAAATCCCACCCACGTTCTCATGAAACACATATACCCCCCCATCCCCCCCCATGTTACTGGTTAGCACTCCCATTCACCTCCTGGAGAAAGCTCTCGCTGTATTGTTCTGCTGGTCTAAGCCGGGAGCCATGAAGACTGAGAAACAGAAATCCAAAGACCAGGGAACAACATCAGGTTTACACTGATGTTGTGTTTCTGGATGGAGAATCTTACTATGTCTCTGTTTCTATCTCAAGAGAAGTCTGCACAGTCTAGTACTTAAGATCATGGGCTCTGGAAACACAGACCTGAGCTCTGACCCCAGGTACACCACTTACTGGCTATGTGATCTCAGGCAAGTCCCTTTAACCCCTCCATGCCTCAATTTCCTCCTCTGTAAACAGGGGATAATATCAACTGCCGCCTTGCTGCCTTGTGGGATCGGTGTGAGCAGCACAGGGCGTGGACAGAGCAACAAAATCCTGTGCTAATATTGAGACTAACATAAATCCCGGATTCAGCTATCTCTGTTGAACACATGTGTATGCACCCCTGCCCTGGTCTGCCGGTCTCTTCCCTTTCTTGCGCTGATGCTGTGGAAGAGCACTGGTATTGAACAAGGGGCGGGGGCTGGAGAAAGACTTGAGGACAATCATTAAACCAGTTTGGGTTTTTCCGGGCAAAGGGATGAGAGCATTTAAACAGCATCAGCCTCTCCTGGAAATTTGTTACCAACTCAGACTCTCAGTCCCTCCTCATACCTATTGAATCAGAAATTCTGGAGTGGGACCTCAGCTATCCATGTGGGTGGTTTGGATGCTGGCTAGTTCGACACCCACCATTTTAAGTGGAAGTTGTGACCACTGATGTTGGATCTGGTTGGCTTTTGCCTCTTTCTTCTCTTTTCCCCCTTCATCAACAATTCTAGGCCAGCCTAGTTAGAATCAAATTTCTTCTTTCATAATGGGGAGAAAAAGCATCTCTTCCAATAAATCCTCCTTGTGATAATTATGTGTCTCCATTTTGCATTTTTTAAAAAGCCAGGGGTGGCTGACCTTCAGCTATTTCAGTGGGAACACATCAGAAGTCTGGGTAACATCTTGGTGGGGAAGAGACTTGCCCTAATTTTCTATGGCAGCTAAATCTGACTGTGTCTCTGGGACTGAATTGAGTGGCGCATAAGGGAGAGAGGAACTTCATTTGTATGGTAGGTCACCATCATGTATCCAAATATTTGGTCGATTTCAGGCAAGTTAACTATTAGAAACAAAGTCTCATTGATGTTACATGAAGGAATCTTGGGACCTGAGTATACTTTTAACTATTTTTTCTTTTCCCCAAAAAGAACATGAGATGACAACCAATGAAAGATACAAATAAGGGCCTCCAGTCTGGCTCAGTTAGTAGAGCATGTGACTCTCGTTCTCAGAGTTGTGTGTTCAAGCCCCACGTTGGGCTGGGCATAGTGATAACTTAAAAATACAATGTTTCAAAAAAATAAAAAAGAAATAAATGAGTATCATGAAAGCAAGGGAAGGGGACGGAGGAGTAAAAGACTCATCATGAAGGGACAGATCTGTTGTACTTGAAAATCTAAGCTAAGAAGAGCTATTGCAACTGAGTGCAAAGTGGAACTCAGAGGTTCCTGGCTACAGAGGCAAAAAGAAAAACATGATGAGTCACAGTCTCATCCTCTAATGAGAAAGCAGATACATTCATCAGGAAAGACAAACTATTTCCTAGCACTAGACTCAAAGGGAAATTTATTGTAGGGGACCTCACATAAGGTACATGAGTATGTATATTTAACACAGATCTCCAGTGTTAGCCATGGGATTTATCTGCCTTTTAGGGAAGTAAATTTCAGACCTCAGCAGGTTGACAGTGTCTCTTCAAATTTACAGTGTCAATGTGCAGTAAAGTAGCTGCTTCCCATACCATGTTTTACTGGACCGTCTATCAATATTTGATCAAATTGGGCCAAAGTTTCAAACTGCCCTTAAATTATACCCAGAGAAAGTGCTTATACATGCCGAATGCCTGCGTGGGCTTCAAAATTGAGTCCTTGTGAGCTGGAAGCATCTTTTAAAAATATATCTACACCATTTTCTCCAGTCTCGATCCTTCTGTAGAATGCTTATGATGTAAATCTGCCTGCAAAATCCATAGTTGCTCATAAAAATGCCAAGCACATTGGCTCATTTCATACACAGGCACCGGGTTTTTGATGCAAAATTGTGTACTTAATTGTACACACACCTAACGTGAATATGTTCATGGAATATACACGTCTGAGTAAACAAGAGGGCTATGAGCGAGCCTAACGGATCAATTGCGATGATAAAATGTCATCTTGGCTCTGGCTACATCTTCATTATTTGTATGGAATAATTACATGAATAGGCCCGTGGTTTTGGAGATGCATTATTTGTTGTTGCTTTTTATCTCCACTGGGTTTCCAGGATTCTGATGGAAAATGCACCTCTGTGTTCCTTCCAGTGCCTTCCAGTTACACCCCCACCCCCACCCCCCCACATCCAGACACAAATTCTCACCTCCTAGGAATGTTTCTCTTCCATCCTAAAACACTCTGCTCCATATTCTTCAGGTCTCAGGAAGGGAATCTTAGCATGATTCTAAGAGAGTCTCGTCAGTGGATATATTGCTATAGTTTGTGCGTGTGCTATTTTACCTTTCTATGAAAGAAACTGTAAGTGTCCAATGCAAGACACCTGGGGTTGGTGTTCATGACCTTCCAAAGTGGGTTCCTATCCCTGCAGTCGCATATATAAATTATAGAGCCCTTAACTCAGCGGGAGATGACAGATACCATAAGTGGAGGCAGAATTTTATCCAAGTATTCTTCCTCTGAATTAAGTATTAAGGTCTAAGTATAAACTTTGGGATTCAGTGATATTTCTCCCCTTTGTTATCTTGAATAGTAATCAAATGATTTTTGTGATTTACATTTTTTTGCCTCTACACAGAAGTACGTTATATTTAGAGAACTAGATGCTTCACGTGCTGGAAGATGTGACAACAGTGTTAATATAAAACTATCCTAGTTCAAGTTTGAGTTACAGTATTCTAGTTTAAGTCCTGGGTTTTTTTTGTTTTTTTTTTTTTAATAGTTATCAAGTTGTCATGGTTCAGAAGTCATTTTTGTTCCTTAAGGTTAAAAATGGCAACAATAGGGGCATCTTGGTGGCTCAGTCGGTTGAGCATCCGACTTTGGCTCAGGTCATGATCTCACGGTTCGTGGGTTCGAGCCCCACATCGGGCTCTGTGCTGGCAGCTCAGAGCCTGGAGCCTGCTTCAGATCATGTGTCTCCCTCTCTCCCTCTGTCTTTTTCCTGCTCACTCTGTCTCTGTCTCTCTCTCTCAAACATAAATAAAACCATTAAAAAAAAAACAAAAACCCAACAACAATAGCCAAAGCAGTTGAAATGAGAATCCAGCAAAGAACCCAACCTGTAGGAAACAGGAATATCAAGGAAATTTCTTCTCCCTGGGGTTTGCAAGCACTTTGGAATTTTTCTGCTGTTTATGAACAGGCAAATTGTCCACTAAAAAACAGCACTTTGGTGAGCGGCGTGCGAGCTTTCGGAGTGGGGATTGAGACTGGAGTGTTTTCCTGTGTGCCCTCTGTTTGCACCATCAGTGTTAAATGTCTGTCAGCCTTTCCATCGCAGTCACTGTTTTTCTGGGATTTATTACTCAGCTTTAAAAACTGGCTCCAGGCTACAAATTGCCATAAAGGGGAGGCCATTTGTTTTTTGGGTTTTTTTTTTTTCTTGTTCTTTTTTTTTTTTTTTTCTTTCTGAAGTAGTGTGGGCGAGAGGGAGATAGAATTCATGCCATTCTCTTATTTTTTTTGGTAAAAAAAATATGGCTGTAGTTATAACCAAGAGCATACTGTTTGATATTTTACCAAAATAAATACATACATGAAAAATTATCTTATCTTAAAACTGTTGGACGATGCTGAGTGATTGCTGTGGATCAGGCCCAGACTTTGTGTTTTTAGGGGAAGCCAAATCGTTTGCTCTTCTTTTATTTATTTTATTTTATTTTTTAAAATTGCTTGAGTATTTATTTTTGAGAGAGAGACAGAATGTGAGCGGGGGGCGGGGGGGGGGGTGGGCAGAAAAGAGGGAGACACAGAATCTGAAGCAGGCTCCAGGCTCTGAGCTGTCAGCACCAAGCCTGATGTGGGGCTCGAACCCACAAACTGCGAGACCATGACCTGAGCCAAAGTTGACACTCAAGTGAGTGAGCTGCCCAGGTGCCCCATGTGCTCTTCTTTTAATCTGGCTTTTCCTGATGTGTGTTTTAAGGGAAATTTTGTTCATTGGATAAACCTTTATTTTGTACCTCAGAACCAAGAAAATGTGGTAACAGGATTCAAAAAAATAATTCGTCCCTGACCTCAAAGAGCTCATGGTCTAGGTGGGAAAAGGACATTGAGCCAATAGTGTCCTAGCATTTTGTGCTTGGTTGCACATAGAATATGCTGAGCGCTATTTCATATTCCTTCAAAAAATAATAATAAGCAAGGGGCGCCTGCGTGGCTGTGTCGGTGAATCATCTGACTCTCCGTTTCGATTCACGTCACGATCTCACAGTTTCGTGAATTCAAGCCGCACATTGGGCTCTGTGCTGACAATGCGGAGCCTGCTTGGGATTCTCTCTCTGCCCCTCCCCTGCTAATGCTGTCTATTTCTCTCAAGATAAATAAATAAAACTTTAAAAAAATTTTAAGAAAAATAATAAGCAAGACACTTGTTATGATGAGCACTGGGTGTGGTATGTAAGTGATGAATCACTGAATTCTGCTCCTGAAACTAGTATTGCACTGTATGTTAACTTATTAGAATTTAAATAAAAATTTCAAAAGGAAAAAAAAAATAAGAAGACAAGTCAGTGAAACTTGTCAGTCAACACTCTAACTCATTAAATCAATCCCCTGTTGTTGGACATTGTTATTTTCCAACTTTTTTGCTATACAACCACGTTCTAAAAAAAAATAGCTAAGTATTTGAATACACTTGTGATTATTTTCCTAGGATAACTACTGAAAAGTAGAATTACTGAGCCAACGGATGTGTTTGTGCGTGAGATGTACTTTCTATACTTATTTTAAAGTATATACATGGTATATGTAGGGTTCATATGGACACACACAAATCTCTATTACCCCCACGTATATTCATATATATATATGAAAAGAAATAGCTTCTTCCAATATATACAGTTGCATCTCTGCTGCTCTAGCACATATACTTGTATACCTTATGTAATCTTGGTAGCTGGGGAAAAAAAATGTTTCCTGGGGATCATGATAGCTACACTCAAGACCGTGGCTCATGGGAGGAAGGTGGGGTGGTGAAGAAGAAGCATTTTCCAAGTGGAAGGAGCCACAAGGCTAAAGGTTGGGCAGGGGTGGGTATACTTTGGGCTCAAGGCACCTGCAAACTGTCTGGATCGGCTGGAAGGCTTTATGGACTTTACACTTTGCAGGCACCACAACAAGGCAGCTCAGAAAACAGCGGGGATGCTGTTGACACCGAGTGGGGGAGGGGGTGTCAGGTGGAGGGAATGGAAAGGTGATGGGGCCCCGGGAGCAGCTGTCAAAGCCATTAAGAGGCAGACGACAGGGGCGCCTGGATATGGCTCAGTCGGTTAAGCCTCCAGCTCTTGATTTCAGCTCAGGTCATGATCTCACGGGTTCATGAGTTTCAGGCCCGCGTTGGGCTCTGCCCTGACAGCGGAGAGCCTGATTGGGAGTCTCTCTCTCTCTCTGTCTCTCTCTCTCTCTCCCCGCCCCCCGCTCTCCCCCTCCCCCTGCTCTCTCTCAAAATAAGTAAAGAAACATAAAAAAATATTAAGAAGCAGACAACAGAGTGCAGGCCATCTGCGGGTCCCTCTCTGGTTCGGACTCAATCTAGGGCTTTTGCTGGGAAACACTGGTGGGTAGACAGCAAGTGTGGGGCGCTTACTCTCACATATGGGGCGTTCCCGGGAAGACTGAGAGGATCATTTTCATGAAAGCCAAGATCACGGAATCTCCTGCCACACCTTCCTTCACCTGGATGGCTCAAGTGGATTTTCTAGGCAGTGCTGAGAATAATGTGGGTTTATCCTTACGATGAGCTTCTCTGGGAAGCACCTCCCACCTGTGGCCATCTTTAAACCATCTGCTTGTTTCAATTAAGAGACAGCAGTGCGGGCAACAGAGCCTACAGAGGGAGCCCCGTTAGCAGTGTCTGATGATTCACCGAGCGGCCCGTGGGGGTCTATTTCCTTGACCTGGAAATTATGACTTCCAGATAGGAGGTGAAAGATGACCTTGTTTTCTCTGCACTGTTCGACTCTGTGGGTGCCTAGCTGTAATGTCACGTGACATCGTTTGGCTGAGATGATGCCCTAAGATCTTGGCCCCCCTGTGGAAGTTGGGGAGGCCTCTCAGAAGTCACCATGGTGGCCTTTCCGGTGGTGAGAAGTGCCAGATGCGTGAATGTCTTTTTCCCACGTTTTCCTGTTCTGGGAAGGACTTCCTGTGGGGGGAATGGGTTCCTCCAGCCTGTACCCTAGCGATTACATTGTCTCTTGGGCTGGGATCATTACCCCCACTGTGTCAAAGGCCCAGGCAAGAAATGTAAATGAATAAGCAGGCAGGTGTTGCTGTGAGATCGTAGGATGGAGATGAGTGAACAGTCCTTGACTTTTCTTCCAGAAGCACCTGAGAATATGGGCCCAGTGTTGCTGGATCTCTCCATTATTTAGTTCACTCAAAAATATTTTTCAGGGTGTCCAGGTGGCTCAGTCACTTGAGCATGTGATTGTTGGTTTCAGCTCAGGTCATGATCTCAAGGTTTGTGAGTTCAAGTCCCACATCGGGCTCTGTGCTGATAGCACGGAGCCTGCCTGGGATTCTCTCTCTCTTCTCTCTCTTCCCCTCCTGGCTCACTGACTCTGTCTCTCAAAACAAATAAAGGTAAAAAAAATTTTTTTAATGAAAACTAGAAAATATTTTTCATTTGGCTCATTACAAAGACTCTGTATAAAACGTGTGTGAATTGTGAAGCGTACTAATAACGTGAGCCACTAGGAGCTCTCCACTCAGTCTAATAGTTAGCATAGTATTCCATCACTAATAGAATATTACCAATACTGTTGAAGTTCCCTGTGTGACCTGCCCTGGTCAAATGCCCCCTGCCACCCACAGCAGCCTGATCCGGGCATTTGTAAGTCCCTTGCTTCTCTTTAAGGTTTCACAGCATGGGTTTATCTCCCCAAACAAGATATTCTTTGGTTTGTTGCATGGGTATAAAGAGCAAAGTCCAAAAGTATTCACAACAATATCGTGTTAGCAAAAAGCTCGAATCAACCAAATATCTATTAAGATGGAATATAAAAATAAATTCCGTCCTATTTGTGCGATGGAATACCATACAGGCGTAAAGATGCATAAACTACAGGTATAGGAATCATATAGATGAATCTTAGAAAGAAATGTGCTGAACAGGGTAAGTTACAGATGTGCATTATAGTAGGATAGTATTTTCCTGTATGTTTCAAAGTGAGGGAAGCTTTTCTTAAGGAATTCTGGAACCTAGGAGTTACAGTGATCTGTACTAATTTTTTAAATGTCAGAAAGTAATTTATGATACTGGCAAACTGCTATGTATGTCATATAAAATCTGTCTTTAGATGAAGTCTTTCCTGGGAGCAGTTTGCTTCTGACCTCTGCTCTGAGGCCTTAGATCGACTCTTGTTTTGTCTTCCCTGGAGGGTAAGAGGTGAGAACTGCCTTGCTTTGGTATATTTTCAGTCCTTTGGGTCTGGAGGGGATTAAAGTCAAGGCTACAGCATATAATAATAAGGATAAGAGTCGCTGTGAGAACCAGGCCATTCAAAGTGAGGATTCTGCCTCAGTGGGTCAACAAATCAAGATCCAAGACATCAGGATTTAGGCAGCAGTTGATAGCAGGTCACACAGGTAAGCTGGCAAATCAGGTAGGTAACTAACACTATAAGTTAAGTTAGGAACTGGGTCCAGCACCAGTGTTCTCCAGGAGAGGGTCGAATTGTCATAACGTTAGTAATCAGCATTTATAAAGTACTTATCATGCATCAGTTACCCGCAACTTAATCTTCATGACTCACCCAGAAGGCAGACAGTGTGGCCAATATTAGCTTCAAATTACCAGTGAGGAAGGACATGGAGGCATAGATAGAGCATGTGTTGACCCAAACTCACACCACCTCTTTTGTCCCCTCCTCTGAATGCTTGGGTTTTGGTGAAGATGTACACGAAGTAAATTTCCGATGACTATTCTTTTTTTTTTTTTTTTTCCCCAAATATTTGCCATACCAGGCAGGCAACTCTTTTTTTTTTTTAATATTTTTATTTATTTCTAGGAGAGAGAGAGCATGAGCAGGGGAGGGTCAGAGAGAGAGGGAGACACAGACTCTGAAATAGGCTCCAGGCTCTGAGCTGGCAGTCAGCACAGAGCCCGACGCGGGGCCCAAACCCACGAACTGCGAGATCATGACCTAAGTCAAAGTCGGACGCTTAACCAACTAAGCCACCCAGACGCCCCCGGATGACTCTATTCTTAAGGTTTTCAGTTTCATTAGAGGTAGAGCAGTGACTTAAAACATAATCAGCCTGAGACTTGCCTAACAGGAAATTCACAGTTTCATCTTTCAAAGAGAAAGTTCCAACTCAGTCGGCCAAGAGGCGGAGATCAAACACAGTGGTGGTGAGTAAGAATTAACAGAAGGTTTTCTGGGCTCCTGGTCCGTTTTTTATTCCGGTGGCCCTTTGCACTCAGCTCTGTCTACTCTAATTAGATATAGACAGCATATTTTTAAATGAGTTACAGCCCGTGAAAGGTTTCTCTCTTGAGCCAATGGACATTGCTTTTCTATAATAAAAATCTGTTTCATTTGGCTATAAAAGGAATACATGTACATTGTAAAGGGGAGGGGGAAAATGTTAAATTACCCGCAGATATCACCACTGTTCGTATTTGGGTGATGCATTTTCAAAAGCTTTCTCCATCCAGACACACAGAATATTGACAATATACATAGAGGATGGGTTAATGCGACAGAGTTGTATAGTCTAGTTTTCATTTGATATTTATGGTGAATATCTTCTCCTATCAAAAAAAAAGACACACACAAGAAATTTTGATGATTATAAATATTCCATTGTATGGATACACCATATTTACTTAAGCTAGTCACTTAACCCTATTGTTGGGCATGTAGCTTTTTAAAAAACAAAAACAAAAAAAACAAAAACAAACCCGTTCCCATCCTAAATAACACTGAGATGAACATCCTTGAATTCACACTGTGGCCCGCTTATCTATTTATCTCTCGGGATAGAATCCCAGAAATAGAATTGCTAGGGATTATGCCTATTATAAGGCTTTTATTAATACTCAGCACCGAATTACCCTGGAAGGAAAAAAATGTATTGACTAGCACAGAAAGGACTTGCCTGCTAGAATTTAATACTCACTGGTTCTAAAGGAGCTACTGCAGCCTGTCATGTCTGGGGTCTGGAGGTCCTCTCTGATGTAAATCAAAACATTTGAGCTAACAACATTCAGCCTTGTCAGTCACCCACAAATTATAGGAGGCCTCCTCTGTCTTTGTCAATAACAAAAAAAAAGGGAAAAATTACCCCAAAATGGCATAAAAATTAGGAACCAGACAAGTAGTCACCGAGAGAAGACAAGGAAGACAACAGTGAAAGAATTTCACACCCAGAGTGGAGAACATCAGGTGCCTTTGCGTTGTTTGGGGCTAGAGACAAAGGCACAGCACACCTCCCTCCCGAACGCCCCTGGAAACACCTGAGTGAGGCCCAGCAAGGGCACTCACTGCACACGAAGAGAACTAGCAAGGGTATAGAGGGTTCGGATGGTCAGCCATGGAAGGGGGGACCGTGACCTTCAACAGCGGCTCGAAGGTCATTTACTTAAATCTTGCCCTGACACTGTCGAGTTTTCTCTGCAAAAACTTCTGATTTTCAGCTTTTGCCTTCTGTGGCAGCAAATGGGAGCAGGAGCAAGAAGATGTGTTAAGGAAAAGAATCAAAGATTTGCAGTGGTGTTTGCTTCCTCTTTATTGCTGAGAACAGTCTTCGTTGTAAAAAGGCCAATGATCCACATGGCATGTGATTAGCAAAACACACACATACACACACGCACGCACACACGCACGCACACACTCACATATAAATGCAAAATGGGTGACTTTAACCTTGATAGGTCTCTCAAAGGAAGGGGTATAGTTACAGGTCTAATGTATGCAAGCTGGTACTTCTAGAAACCAGCGTGAGCTCCTTTGCTCGGCTCTGACCTATCCACTCTGTACATCTTCCGATAAATTCCTGCAACAGAAACAAAGCATCCTTAACAGACTAAAGTCCGACAAATGTCAGATTCTGAACAACATTACTTTGTGTCTCTATTTAACATTGGAGCGGATAGCTTTTTGACAGGTTTATGGCTGACGAATTCTATAGCCAGTCATGCAGGACAATTATGTTTGAGCTAATTTGATGAATCAACTTGATGTTCTCCCATAGTCCCTGTGGCCTTCATGAACGGATGTGCTCAATTTTCTACTGGAGGTCAAAAATAAGCTTTGAAATTTGGCTAATCCCATCACATCCGTGGGACCCGTCTGGTAGAATAGTCTTTGGACATAAACTCCTGACGGATGTCAAAACTGGGGACGCACCACTTGGCAATATCATCAGGACCATCCTTCAGGCCCATCTGTAGGTTCTGAGATTGGGTTCCAGAGGCCAGCAATTGCCTTGTGAGCACTTGAATGATTTTGTGGTGAGGGAAGCACAGAATTCATTCTTGAAGCATTTGGGGATTGGACCCTGGGGGAATATCTTTTCTCATTGTTGGATTCAATCTCATAGGGATATGTGAGAGCCGGGGAAGGGGCGTGGAGATTTCCTGAGTTACTTTTCCCCATGTCCTCAGTAATTTTGTCCAACTCCCTGCTTCCTGGAGGCCTGGTAGTGAGTAGGTGGGCGCACGGGCCTGAGAATAAGCCTGCCTCACCCATGTCTCGTGATTGTGCAACTCTGAGCCAACCATTTTGCTCCTCAGTGACTTGCCTTGATTGGGGCGGGTGTGTGTGTGTGTGTGTGTAATGCAGATAATAATTGTTCATATTTCATGGGGTTGCACATGCAAAGGGCCATAAACCATGCCTGATTTGTGGTGAATTTTCCGGTACTGAAGACTATGGACTGTAGGATTGTCAACTGATAACTTTGCATGCCCAGAAAGTTGTAGGACCTGATTAATCCAGATAAATTCAGTGAGTGCTGTGATTTGCATTTGGAGCTGGTACTGTTTCTTCCAAAACCATTAGCAAAAAGGATGTTATGCCATCCAGTAGTGAAACTGATTTCCCAAATGGAGTCCCACTTTTATCGCTCGCAGTTGCTATGATGTGGGGCAGGGGGCCTTCGGCATCCTAGGCTGGGTTTGCCACGGACTTCGTTTATTCATTCCAAGCACGTGTATGGAGTGCGTCTTCCTGTGTGCAAGTGTCAGTGTGTGGTGTGAAAAGAGGACAATTTGGACACAGACAAGCGCTATCACTTACTACCTATGTGAGCAAGTCACTTAACCTCTCTGAGCCTCGGAGCAGTCATCATTAACTTGAGAGAAACATCACCTGCCTTCTTATGCTATCTGCAAGAATTAAGTGACACCATCTATACAAAGGGCCTAGGTCAGCACCCAGCATGGAGAAGGTGCTCAACATATACTATTTTTATTCCAGGATTTTCCCTTTTTCTTTCTTTTTTTTTAGTTTCACTCCTCAGTGATCAAAATCTACTTTCTGAATAGTGACATAGTAAGTAAGGTTGTCACGTGTGCAGGGATATCAGGAGAGCCTGGTGCAGGTCATGGAATGCATTACAGTCTCAATAAATACTTCTTGAATGAGCCAATGCATAAATGATTTGCTCAAGCTCAGGTCAGTCCTAACATGCTGAAGCAGCACATGGAAGACCATGGATCAAGAGGGTTGAGAACATGGCAGGTGAAGAAAAAGGGAATAAAGTTCATGGGCCGCCTGGGTGGCTCAGTCGGTGAAGTGTCCAACTTCGGCTCAGGTCATGATCTCACGGTTCATGGGTTTCAGCCCCGCATCGGGCTCTGTGCTGACAGCTCGGAGCCTGGAGCCTGCTTCAGATTCTGTGTCTCCCTCTCTCTGCCCCTCCTCTGCTCTCTTCTCTCTCTCTCAAAGGATAAGTAAACATTTAAAAAAATAAAAATAAAAGAACTAAGTTCAAATCCAGGCTTGCCAATACTAGCTAAGTGTTCTTGGAAAGCTTGCTTAGTCTCTCTGAAGCCCGGTTTCCTCATTTGCAAGTTGAGAGAGGTAGTAGCTATGTTATGGAGTTATTAGCTGATACATGGGTGACAGATGTTAGCTTTTATTATAATTATTGCAAAATAAAGTGTTTGCCCTATAGAGGAATCTATTTATTGGGCATCTTCTTCATCTCAGGCTCTACACTAGGCCCTAGAAACTGGGGATAACGGGCAACAAGATAGGCAAAGCCCCTGCCCTGACGACGCTGATATACTGGTGAGTGAGGCAGACAGTACTGCAGACAAATGTGGTTATTTGAGGCAAGGTGGGTCTCTTGGGAAGATAACAGAGGGAAGGATGTGGTCAGGTTGGTTTGGAAAACATGGTCAGGAAAGGCTCCTTGGAGGAGGGACTTGTGAGAAGAGTCTCCAATGAGAAGGAGCCAAGCATGTAAAGATTTGAAGGTGAAGACTTCTAGGCTGAGAGAACAGCAAGTGCAAAGGCCCAGAGGTGGGAATGCTTGCCCCAGAGTCCTTCGTGCATTGTGAGCAAGGAAGCATGAGGCCAGTGATGAAGTCCAAGGCACTCAGAGCCTGCCCCTGCAGAACTTGATAGGGCAGGATAAAATATTTTACACCAAGTGAGAAGGCTAAGCCATTAGCAGGTGTTTCACAGATGGGTCACTGAGTCTGATTTCCTTTGCAAGATCATTACTCTGGCAGGTGTGACAGCCATAGTGGGGCAGAACGAACTGCAGGAAGACAGGTGAGGCAGCTCCTGCTCAGGGAGAGGTGCTCATCATTGGGACAGAGGAGTGAAGGGCATCGGACATGGTTTGGAGGCAGAACCACAGGATGCAGGGGTGAGGCAGGGAGAGCAACATGCTGAACTCCCGTGAGGCCACCACCAGCTGCCTGGAGCACACAAGTTAGCGCTGGTTCCCCGCTGCCCCTGTGGTCTGCCGCTGGGGCGCCGTGTTCTCTGCAGACGCCCGCCCTCTGTTCCCCTGTGAGACGGGGGAGGACGTCAGGGGCTTTGCATCGGGCTCCCGGGAGGTGTGAAACCAGCGGCGGTTCAAACAAAGGAGGGAAAAAGGCGACCCCAGCAGAGACTGCTTTCTGGAGTTGCCGATTTGCTCTGCTTTTTGTTGTTGTAACTCGGTATTTACAGGGGCCCCACTTCGTGTCCTGAAAGAAGAGTCTAAGGAAACTTGCTCTCAAAACACAAGAGATGATACAGTGCAAACCAGTGACCGTAAGCTGGAAGGCGGGGCTGAGAGCTAGAGTATTTCTTGTGGCGTATTAATTGAAATCTTATTTCCCTATAGGAATATAATATGATAACTAGATCCATTGATTTATTTATTCCACATGTATTTGCCATTCAGGTTGCTCTGTGCTGGGATGTGGGGTAAGCAAGGCGGGCAAAGGCCCTGCTCTCATCGAACTTACAGTGTAAGGGGGAAAGCAAGCACCAGAGGAAATAAAATCAAACAGAGCCCATAGTTTTCATAGCACAAAAGTGGTTGCTTGTATACTGGCAAGGTGTGGCCAACAGAACACATCAGGATCCTTTTTATGGTTTTTTTTAGTATCATTTAAAAAAAATGTTTATTTATTAGGACACCTGGTTGGTTCAGTCGGTTGTGTGTCTGACTCTTTTTTTTTTTTTAATGTTTTATTTATTTCTGGGAGAGAGAGAGAGAGAGAGGCAGCGTGAGCAGGGGAGGGTCAGAGAGAGAGGGAGATACAGAATCCGAAGCAGGGCCAGGCTCTGAGCCGTCAGCACAGAGCCCGACGCCGGGCTTGAACCGACGGACCGTGAGATCATGACCTGAGCTGAAGTCGGACGCTTATCCACCTGAGCCACCCAGGCGCCCCTGTCTGACTCTTAATATTGGCTCAGGTCATAATCTCTCTGTTGTGGGTTCGAGCTCTGTTGTGGGCTTTGTGCTGAGCGTGAAGCCTACTTGGAATTTTCTCTCTCTCTCTCTCTCTCTGCCTCTCCTCCACTCGTGTGCATATGCTTTCTGTCTCTCTCTCAAAATAAATAAATAAAATTGTTTATTTATTTTTAGTTTATTTTTTAAAGTTTATCTATTTATATATTTATGTAATTATACCAAGGGAGAGGCAGAGAGAATCCCAAGCAGGCCTCACACCCAGTGTAGAGCCTGATGCAAGGCTTGAACCCACAACAGAGAGATCACAACCTGAGTTGATACCAAGGGTCAGACGCATAACGGACTGAGCCACCCAGGTGTCCCAGTATCATTTTTAAACTACAAAGATTAGAGAGTGTGCATCAAATCATTGCATCAGCTTAATAGTCCTGAACCTAAGGCTGATTCTCACATATATTTTTTTATCTACTTATTAAAAATACCAGTGATTAATATACACGTATACATAGTATTCACTTTCACATAAAGACATGTTTATTGGTCATTTGGAAAGACATCTCACCAGTAATCCTTCAATGCCATTTCCCAAGTACAAATTTTCTTCAAGCCCAATAAGAATTCCATTCCTAGACCAGAGGAAAAGTTTGAGTCTCCCGTTTTATGAAGAGCCACAAAGGAAGTAAACACTTATGGTGTTACATCTACTTAATTTGACTCACGTATATCCAGGATTTCACATGAGATTTGGGGTTGTTTCTTCTTCGCTGAAGCGATTCTATTCTCTTACCTTCCTTTTCCTTTCTCAATATAATGAACATTAATTAAGCATCTGCTTTGCACAAGATACTGTGATCAGAATAAGTAAGTCATGATCTGTGAATCTATCAGAGATGTCTTAAAGTCAGTTAAAACTAACTTTTATTTTTCATAATATAGAAGTGATATGTATCTGGAAATCTACATTTCAAATGTGCTTTTAATCATATGTATGTATACGCTTGTGTGTGTGTGTGTGTGTGTGTGTGTGTATATATGCTCTAATTCTAATATATAAAGATTTAAAATAAGTAAAAATTTACTTTAATTTATATATTATTTTATCATATATAATATAGGGAAGTTGATTTTATTGTGTTATATAATATTAATATATGATATACGTGTTTATGATGTGCATATTATATAACTATATAATACATATTAAATAACATAATATATGATATATATTTATACAGATATATAACAATATATATTCATATGTTATATATTATATCACATAAAGCTTATATATATGTGGTAGATATAGACATCTTTTTAAGTGCTTATGTTTGTCTTGTTTCTGCTTTTTTACTTAAAGTCTTATAAATATCATTTTAGCCATTAAATTATGTTTCACATTTTAACAGCTGCTGCCTAGTCCACTGTTTGAGTATACAGCGCTATAATGTACTTAATTGTAGCTTGAGTCTACTACAGTTCCCGTAACGTTAGACATTTGAATTACATCTGGTTTTACCCCAGTCACTCCTGTGAGGAGGAACATTCCATTAGCCGAATAAGGATCATTTCCTGATGTGGACTTCCTGCGTGCAGCCTCTCAGGCTAAGGCTTCCCCGATTATGGCCATGGCCACCTCTGAGGTCCCCCGGGGATGCGCTGTTAAAGTGGGTCCATGAGAGCTCAGGATGTAGATGCAGAAATTGGGTCCCCATTTCCTACCACTAAGTCAGATCCGTCTGCAGCAAAAGCATTCTTTTTTAAGAAGGCAGAATCAGGGGCACCTGGGTGGCTCAGCGGGTGATGCGTCCGACTCTTGATCTCAGCTCAGGTCTTAGTCGCAGGGTTGTGAGTTCGAGCCCCTCGTCAGTCCCCGCGTGGGGCATGGAGCCTACTTAACAACAACAGAATTAAATTAAAAATAAAATTTTTGAAAACGGTAAAATCTAGTCACGTAGGTATTGAGGCAGAAACACTGAGGGGTTCGTAGTTCCTGTGTGGCTTTCAAGGTGCTCATGTGCACCTCCGCCTCCCAAGTAAAAATAAATCTCTTTGAAATTAAATAGCTCTTAGATCAGAGAAACTTCTTTAGATATTCAAATCATCTCTCAAACAAACGTTTTTTTTTTTTTTTAATCTAAAGCGAAATGACTTTATTGCCCTTTTTATTTTTAGGAGGATTTAGTGATTCATCACATGCAACACCCAGTGCTCATCCCAGCACCCTCATGTCCATCCCCCATCTAGCCCCTCCCCCACCTCCCCTCCAGCAGCCCTCAGTTTGTTCTCTGTATTTAAGAGTCTCTTATGGTTTGCCTTCCTCTCTGTTTTTATCTTACTTTTCCTTCCCTTCCCTATGTTCCTCTGTTGTGTTTCTTAAATTCCGCATATGAGTGAGATCATATGAAATTTGCCTTTGTCTGACTGACTTATTTCACTTAGCATATAATACACTCCAGTTCCATCCACGTTGTTGCAAATGGCAAGATTTCATACTTTTTGATCACCGAATAATATTCCATTATATATATATGTATATATATACACACACCCCATCTTCGTTATTTATTTGTCAGGCAATGGACATTTGGGCTCTTTCCATACTTTGGCTAATGTCACCAGCACTGCTATAAACATCAAGGTGCATGTGTCCCATCGAATCCGCATTTTTGTATCCTTTGGATAGACATCTAGTGGTGCTATTGCTGGGTCGTAGGGTAGCCCTAATTTTAATTTTTTGAGGAACCTCAGCACTGTTTTCCACGGCGGCTGCGCCAGTTTGCATTCCCACCAGCAGTACAAGATGGTTCCCCTTTCACTGCATCCTCACCAGCATCTGTAATTTCCTGCGTTGTTGATTTTAGCCACTGACAGGTGTGAGGTGGTATCTCACTGTGTTTTGATTTGATTCCCCTGATGACGAGCAATGTTGAGTATCTTTTCATGTGTCTGTTGGCCATCTGGAGGTCTTCTCTGGGAAAGTGTCTATTCATGTCTTCCATCCATTTCTTCACTGGATAATTTGTTTTTGGGGTGTTGAGTTTCCCAAGCAAACTATTAATCATGACCTGTTTTTATATCACCTGTTTTCTTCAAGGCCCCGGGCCTTTGGGCAGACCTGTTTTTAGAGCTGTGTTCCTAAGGTCTTAGAGGATATGGATTTTGACCTACCTAACAGCAGGTGGTTGCATGGCTGGTTTGCCCAGTTGTACATTCTCTGAAGAAGGCTTTTTGCTTGGATGCAACAAAATTCTCTCGCCTCTGTGTGCACAACAATTGTCATAGGTGTGCCTGGTGCTGGGACAGTCTTCTGCCTACCAGACTTGCCTGTGTGCTTCTGGGCCTCCCTCCTCCCCACACGGCTTCCTAAGATGCAGCAGGTGGCCGCGCAGGGACGGTTGTCCAGCCAGTGCACAGGACCGCCTGATCGAGCCTCCAGATGCCGTACTGTATCTCGCTTTGCCGCCACACCTGATACTCACTCTGCTGACAACTCATGTGCTTTCTGCTCGCGCAGCACATTTGTCAATTGCAGAATCACATTTGGGGAGAGAGTGATGGTCTGCCCTGCCCCAGAAGGGGGCCGGTGAGAATTCTACAGTCGTCCTGAAACCTAGCCGATCCTTGAAGCTTCCTTCTGGTCATTGCCACCAATAAGCCTTTGGGTTTGAGAAGCCAAAATGGAATATTCCAGCCAACTTCTACCTTATATGAAGTTTGCATTTCTTTCTAGGCAAGGAGTGCAGAGTTGTTGCTGTTTATGAAGCACCCACCATGCACCTAGCACTGTGTGAGGCTTCTTCTTTACCTTTTCTGACTGAATCCTTTCCCTGCCGTGGTGTTTATCATCTCGTTTTGTGAGATGGAACTGAGTCTGAAAGTTAGAAGAAAACCCAAATCCCTGGCCTGTGTCTCTCCGTGCTTATGTCCCTGACTTTGCTTCCTGTCTGTCTTTTCCTCCCTGTAGCCATGCTGAATGCTTTTAGCTTTTTAAAGGTATTAGGTGTTAAGTCCTTTTCTGCCCCGGGACCTTTGCACTTGCTATATGCTCTACCTGGAACCCTTCTTCCTGGTCTAGACATGGTGGAATGTGCTTTTCCTACCATGTCAGCAACTTCAGCTCTACCTTGGGACCCACCTTGACCACCTGAGTAAAAATACCTCTGTCACCCTTTATCACCCTGGAGAGTTTTCCACATTCTGAAATCAACCTGTTCCTCTTGGTTTTCATTTGTCTACAGGAATATTTCTCAAAACAAGAGTAGGTACCCTCTATCTCTCTCTCGATTCTGTTTTGTCAACACATGACACAGGTAGACACTCAGCCGATAAGTGTTGCACATGTAAGTAAACACCTGCTACACAGTTTGGCCCTGTTCTAGGCACTGGCAATACCGTGGTGAACAAACCAAAGAACCCTAGGAGGGAAAGACAGTTGATAACAAAAGAATTAATAAGTTATATCTCAGAGAGTGACCCATGGAAGGTAGGTGATGGTGTTGGGGTAAGACGAGCTACTCTCAGATAAGGCGATATTTTTCAGAGAGACCCAGATAAAGGAAAGGAGCAAGTCGTGCAGATGTCTGGGGAGAAAATATTCCAGAAAGAAGGAACAACCAGTGCAAAGGTCCTGGGGCAGAGGCACATGGGTGCCTTTGAAACAGCACCGAGAGAGCATGGCTGGTGTGGAACAGGTGAAGGTAGAGTCAGAGGGGAAGGAAGGAGGGTGTTCATGCAGAGACTTTGGCGTCTGGCTGAACTTCTCAGCCTTTACTGTGAATGCAGGGAGAAGCCACTGGAGAGTTTTGAGCTCAGGGGAGATCTGGATACATGAATAAAATCACACAGCTTGAAACCAATGAAGTGAGGACAGACACGGGGTTCTCTGAGTCCACAGTCTGCCCTCCCCCAAATACAGAAGCCACGTCTGCCCCTGCCCGCTGCTCTCTCTCCCCTGTGCAGTTCGCCATCGAGGCACGCCCCATCCCTCTCTGGAGGTGGCATGGGCAGCTCAGCCCAGAGCCCGTGGCAGGGTTTGCTTTAGGCTTTTTCTTTCCTGTGTGTGCAGAGCACTGGGGTCCCCCACGCAGGCGGCTCAGGCCAGACTCCGGCTGATCACAGCGTGGGGCTCCGGTTGCGTCAGCGGGTGCAGCGCGGCTGGAGCAGCGGTGAGAGAGTCTGATGCCCTGCAGCCTGGCACGGGGCCAGGTGTGGGCAAATTGGGCCCAGGGTTCCTGCTGTTGTTTTCTATTCACACGGCAGCTGCTTTCATTACCGAGCCATGAAGCTGAGCTCTCAGCATTGTCAGTCAGCTCTCTCCCCGTGGATGCGGGGGGAAAGCGGCCCGCTGGCCTCTGCCACGGAACTCCCTCCCCAGCACCCACCCAGCTCCCTGTGCGCTCATTACCAGACAGCATGCCAAACACTTTGCATATTGTGTTAGTGAGACCTCGGAGTTCCAAGGGATTGGAAAGCCAATTGGTTTAAATAAAAAAAGATTAATTTAGGGGCGCCTGGGTGGCTCAGTCAGTTGAGCGTCCAACTTCAGCTCGGGTCATGATCTCGTAGTTCGGGAGTTCAAGCGCCGCGTCGGGCTCTGTGCTGACAGCTCAGAGCCTGGAGCTGTTTCAGATTCTGTGTCTCCCTCTCTCTCTGCCCCTCCCTGCCTCAAGCTCTGTCTCTCTCTGTCTCAAAAGTAAATAAACATTAGAAAAAACTAAAAAAACAAAAAGATTCATTTGGGGGTTCTCTAGAAGGCCAGGAAAGCCTCGGTTTTGGCCAAGTGGAAGGTAAGGACTCAAGAGGTGTTACCAGAATCAGGTCTTATTCCTTCCCTCTTCTGGATGAGTCTCATCTCAGGATATAACAAGATGCCAAACGAGGTTCCCTGTGAACACTCGGTAACTCCAGGATTACTCTTTCACATTTTGGGTGACGTCTTAGAATGGAGTCCCTTGGCTCAGATTGGTTCACATGCCCAGACCTCAAACAGTCATGTTGTCCACGGCAGTGCGATGCCCTGATTGGCCACCAGGTCATGGGTTCAACCTTGAACTAGCCTGGGAGTTAGTCCATGTAACTCTCGAGGACCCACCGCAGAAAAGGGACAGCTTCTCAAGGAAGATTGGGGTCACCCAGGTGCCTGGTAGGTGGATGCCAACTTTCCTGCATTCTCTTCGTTAATCTTCCAAGAACCCTGTGGCATGTGGTTATCCCATTCTGCAGAGGAAGAAGATGAGGGCCAGAGGGGTTAAATCAGCTAAAAATATACAGCCATTCAGGGGGAAAGCCGAGATCCGAATATGAATTTGTCTTTCTCCTCAGCGCATGTCCAAGGGTCTCCTTACACTTGAGAGAGAAGGATGAATGTTAAAATAGGGTCAGGATGAACCTTGAAACCCACTGCCCTAAAGCAGCCCACCATCATTTGCTCAGTTTTTAAATTTTCAATTTCTTTGATGCACATTAGGTAAAGTTAGAAACCAGTTTTCCAGGTTACTGATTACAAGAGTGACTCACTCTTAGCAAGTACAGAGAGGAATGTTCTGAAATTATCCTGGAAGAAAATCAGTATCTCCTGCATGGTGGCATGTTACCCACATGTAGGGAAAACCCATATGCCCACAACATTTCTTATATAAATGTGTGGAGGCGTGTTTAAAGAGCATGTATATTCATATTCTCTGTGTGTATGTATATAAATCCAGATATTTATCCCTCTGCTAGATTCGGAAGCATCCAGCGGCTCCCACATTAATTACAGTCTCCTTGGTGAGGAGAAATATTTTCCCTTCTGTCATGTTCATTTTATGATCATCGGAAGGGCATCTCTGTAGCAGTCGCTAACTCATCCGGCATTGCAGTGTTTTGTAATTGTTAGATTGCGCACACATTTCGGCTTTACTTGTGTGAACCTCTCCTGCTTTCTATTACAAGCAACAATAATTAACTGCAGTGTGGTAGGCATGTATACAATCTCAACAAATTCCAGCCAACAAGACTTTGTTGTTGTTATTATGGTTACAGAGGGAGAAAGCGAGGGTCAAACATGGACCAGGCACTCAGGCTTCAGTGTCTGTTACTTTCAAGCAGAGTTTCTCAACATCCGAGCTACTGCCATTTAGCCAAACTTTTCAGTACCATGCTATTATGGAAGTTCGGAAGGAAAAAGCATCGGAACATCAAGTTTCCTAGGTTACCAAGGAGGCTATACAGCTATTAGGTGTTTGGTGGGAAACGTGAAGAAGTCTATCAGTACTTTAGGTGCCTATGTTTCGATCCAACAATTCCCCTAGAAATGCTGGTAAAAAAAAAAAAAAAAAAAAAAGTGCAAGGATGTTAAGTGGAAAACTATTCAACACAGTGTTGTTTGTAGGGAAGTTGGGAATACCTCAATGTCCAGCGTAAGAAGTCAGTTCAATGTATTTGAGTACATGAATCCAGTAGACTAGTGTTGGGATTTTTTTATGAGTATGCAGAAGCTCTGAGGCACCTGGGTGGCTCAGTTGGTTAAGCGTCTGACTTCAACTCAGGTCATGACCTCACGGTTTGTGAGTTCGAGCCCTGAGTCGGGCTCTGTGCTGACATCTCGGACCCTGGAGCCTGTTTCAGATTCTGTGTCTCCCTTTCTCTCTGCTCCTCTTCTGCTCGCGCTCAATCTCTCTCCCAAAAATAAATAAACATTAAAAAATTAAAAAAAAAAAACAAGTATGCAGAAGCTCTAAATGCACACACAGGAAAAGGTAAAGAAGATATATTTTCAATGAAAAGTACATTGCCGAGGATTGCACAATCCCAGTCTTGGGGGGAAACGCTCAGCCTGTGTGTCTATGTGGAGGTGGAGTTAGGTGAGTGTATGATGTTGGATTATACCTAGAAAATTGCTGGAAAGGTTTAAAGCGAACTGATAACAGTGATTACCTTTGGGAAATTCTTATTCTGGGCCAAGGCATGTCCAATTCCACTCTGTACTGTACACTTTCTACTGTGGCTCTCAGCAGGGGTAGCTGTGTCCTTCGGGGTACATTGTTGGCAATGTCTGGACTCATTTGGGGGAGCTGGGCGCTTGTGCTGGCATCTGGGGGGCAGAACCAATAATCTGTTAAACACTCTCCAGTGCACAAGGCATACACGCCATACAGGGGATCACACTCCCCAAATGTCAGTCGTGCCAAGATCGAGAAACACATTTGATACCCTAGTTTAGTGTTAAGTTTTTGTTAACAATAAGCATCCAGTAACCTTCTACTTAAAAAAAAAAAAATCTGCAGGGGCACCTGGGTGGCTCCGTTGGGTTAAGCATCTGACTCTTCCAGCTCAGGTCATGTTCTCACAATACATGAGATCAACCCCTGCATTGGGCTCCATGCTGAGCGTGGAGCCTGCTTGGGATTCTCTTTCTCTCTCTCTCTGCCCCTCTCCCACTCATGCTTGCTCTCTCTCTCTCTTTCAGAAATAAATAAGCATTAAAGGAAGGAAGGAAGGAAGGAAGGAAGGAAGGAAGGAAGAATGAACAAACTACAAACCAAAATCTCAGTTCTGATACTTGAATAGAAATATTGTTGGTGGTAGCTTTAAAAGTCAAATCAAAGAAATAATTTTAACATCAGTTGTTTTGCCATATGAATATCATATACTTTTTCTTCGATTAGCAGAACAAATTTTCTTTATTTAAACATAGCATTTCTCTATATTTGTCTTTCAAAAGTTTATAGTTGTCTTTAAGCAAAGCAATCCAATATTACTGGTCCCATTTCACAGATTAGAAAACTAAGAGCTGGGGAAGACTTACAGCTTATACAGCCAATTGATACCAGTTAGAACCTTGGTAAATAATTTTAATAGTTTCTGGGAATATTAAATTGCGTGATCTCAAGTTGCCTGTGTTTTTGCTTGAAACTGAAGGTAAAAATCACTATGATTAGTTCCACCTCTTTAATTGTAAAACAAAGCAAGTTTCCTTTTTTCAAAAAAAAATTTCTTAATGTTTATTTATTTTTGAGAGAGACTGAGTACCGTGTGGAAGGGGCAGAGAGAGAGGGAGGCACAGAATCCAAAGCAGGCTCCAGGCTCTGAGCTGTCAGTGCAGAGCCTTGATGCAGGGCTTGAACTTCCAAACCGTGAGATCAGGACCTGAGCCGAAGTCTGACACTTAACCTACTGAGCTGCTCAGGTGCCCCTGAAACCATGTTTACTAAATAATCCTTCCTTCTCTACGAACAGAGTGTGTATCCCGTCATTTCCTCCTCCAAATGGAAATAATTTTCCCCTCATTGGGCATTAACATTTCAATTTGGAGATAAAACATCTCTCTCTCATTTTCTGCCCTACACTGGAGCCTTGGTGGGTTGTCTTTTGGCACGTGAAGTTAGTTCAGAAATGATCCCCAGTGTGACCAGGGAGGTGACAAGCTTTGAGTGAGGTTTCTAATAAGAAGGACAGGTGTTCTGTAAAATCTTCCACGCTCCTTGTGAAACCAGTAACTCTCACCGAGTGAGACACTGGCTGTGACCAACGGCATGCCTGCGGCTCCAGGACAGAGTGTTGCTGACCCAAAGACCAAGCCCTTGACATTGGTTCTGTCTTAAGAAACTTCATCCCAACTCTGAAGTGTAAGACAGAGTTCTTCTATGTCTTATAGCCTCCAGAACCTTTAGGGATGCACGCTGGCCCACTGATATGTGTTCGTTTGGCTTAAACTTTACTTTTGGGAAATTGATTCCTATATTTGTCAGGATAGGTAGGTTGTGCTGTGGTAAGGTACATTCCCCAAATTTTAACAGCCTAAAACAACAAGGATTTATTTCTCTCCCATGGGCATCGTGGGTCAGATGAGGGCCCAGCTCTGTTCTCATTGAAGACTCAAGTGGACTAGAGCAGCCACCATGCAGACTGGACAGCACCTGCCCTTGTGACAGAGAGAAAGAGAGCTTGTTGAGTCACACCCTGAATCTCACAGTGACGTGGACCACTCCTGATCACATTTCTTGTGGCCTTGCCTAACTTCAAAGAGGTGGGGGAGGGTGCAAGCATCAAAGGGAAAAGAGACACTGAAAATGTGTGAAGGGTTCTCATGATTTGCATGGTCACCAAGATGTTAAAATCATGTACAAATTTGAATTTCTGGATTCGTTTGGGAAATGCAGGGTGTTGCAACACAGACCTACACACTTGTATGACAATAGTTGGGAGGAGGGAGAGGCACTGATTAGTGCCATTCATGGGAGCAAGTGGCATTGGGAAATGGGGGCAGTAAATGGGGGGTATGGTATTAATAGTAATAAAATGGTAACCTCAGGGGCTGTAGGGAAGAATAAATGAGAAAATCCACGTAAAGGACTTAATTTAATGTCTAGGATAGAAACACTGCAATGGTCATGTCATCATCATCATCATCATCATCATCATCATCATCATCATCTTTCCAAAGTGCAACCTTCCCTTTACCTATCACTTACAGAAAAAAATGGAGCTGCCAGATTAATGCTGTTGGCGGATGAATATTGACCACCTCTCCTCTTTGCTCTGTGTCTGTTTCCTGTCTTAAAATCAGAAGGGTCGGACCAGGAGCTTTCTGAGGTCCCTTCCAGTGCTGACATTCTGTGATTCCAGGACACAAGGAGGGCCCCCGGATCCCTTCTGGAGCTTTCAAAGCATTCCCGATGTATGCTTTAGTGTGGGTCTGGACAGTGTATCTGTCAAGGGGGCTGCAGGCAGGGGAGAGACGTGAAGCCAAGCTATGAGGCAAGCATGGGAACAGATTTAACCACAAGCTCTGGCCTTGAACCCATCCAGGGAACGCTGACATGAGCCAACTGTGCATATCTGCTGATGAACCTTCCCAGGAAGTGGTGCTCCAGAACCTTCCACAGGCCTTATGATCTCTGCCACCGACTTCAGTCACCATCGGGACTGGTCTTTTCTTTCACGGCACTTGGTAGAGAGAGCAAAAGACCCATGCCGAACGTTAGGACTTTATTTTTGTTCAACAGGCTTACCCGTTTTTGAACGATGCAGTGTGATGACAGAGATATTATCACCCCGAGCTAAAATATTCACCAAGAAGGAGACAATGAAAGCAGTTGCTACAAGTTTGTGTGGTGAATGCAGAGGAAGCAAACTCTTCATTATCCAGTAAATAGTCATCTCAGATTCATTTAGATTTCTGCAAATGAGTCAGTGCTTGATTCAAAACACCTGGAGGCTCAGCTGAGCCGTAGAGCAGATACTGGCTAGGAGTTCATGCTCTGGAATCAGACCGCCTCTGCCCCTGAGCTCTGACCCTATGCAATTTCTGTATCCTCACGGAACCCCGGTTCCTTCGTCTCCAAAGTGGAGGTGGTAACGCCGACCTCACAGAGTTGGGGAAGTTGACTAATAGAACACACACTGTGTCTTTCATGAAGGGTCCGGGGCATCAGCCCTCAACACATGTCAAGAATAAGGTGGCTGAAGTGTGGCTCATCCCTGCAGCATCACTGAGGGCGGACGATCTCAAGACTAAGTGGGCGTGAGTGAAGATGCTGAAAGGTGGCTGTGGCGCGTGTGGGTGTGGTACCGCGTGCCCCATAGACAGCGGTGAGAGAAAACACAATCCCAGTGTTCCAAGAGCTTCTTAATTTTTTCAGAAGAAATTTTAAAGTTTATGTGAAATCTCCTGAGTTTTCAGTGTTGACCAGTGTAATTAAACTGGATACCTATTTGGGTCCACTACAAATAGACTCCCTCCAATGCCTCGTATCCCCCCAAAAGAACAATGAGTTTGCAAGATAGAATTTTGTTTGTCTCATACAAAAGCGCAGGTAGCGGTGAGAGCTAGCAGGGCACTCCTTGATGCCAGGTGCCCTGTGACCTTCTATCTTATTCTCTGCTACCTTAACTTCTCATGGCCCAAGATGGCTGCTCTAGCACCTACCATCATGACCCTCTTCCAAGCAGCCAGAAAGGGAGAAGTGAAGGATGTGCCCTCTCTCCTTAAATACATAACCTGGAAATCACACATATCACTTTTTCTCACTTGTCTTGGACTAGTGCATTGTCATGTGACTACATCTAGCGGACAGAAAGACTGAGAAGCATAGTCTTTATTCTGGGTGACTAAATACTCAACCAAGAATCAGGAGATCTACAACAAAAAGGAAAGAGGAACACAGCCATGCGTAACTTGGATTTAAAAACAAAATCTAAGTTTATTTTGAGAGAGAGAGAGAGAGAGAGAGAGAGAGAGAGAGAGAATCTCAAGCAGGCTCCACACTGTCTGTGCAAAGCCCAGCACGGGGCTCAAACTCCCGAAAACTGTGAGATCAGTCATGACCTGAGCCCAGATGAAGAGTCAGAGGCTTAACCAACTGAGTCCCTCATTTGGATTTTTTTAAACATTAGGACAACCAAGCAAGCCACACCTCTGGAGCATTCTGAAACGCAGAAAGAACCATTCTCTGCTGAGGACGCGGTAAGAACGTGCCCAAATTGGGGTGCCTGGGGGCTCAGTGAGGGAGTGCCTGGCGGGGCTCAGTTGGTTAAGTGTACAACTTTGGCTCAGGTCATGATCTCATGGTTCATGGGTTTGAGCCCTGCGTTGGGCTCTGTGCTGACAGCTCAGAGCCTGAAGCCTGTTTCGGATTCTGTGTCTCCCTCTCTCTCTGCGCCTCCCCTGCTCACGCTGTCTCTCTCTCTCTCTCTCTCAGAAATAAATAAAACATTAAAAAAAGATTTTTTTAAAAGAACATGTCCAAATAAAGTATCTTTCCTACTAAAATGATTGTCGGCATCAAGATCTTGAGTACCCACTATGGAGTGGGTGGGGAGTGGAGTGTTATGTGCCACACATGTGCAACTTGCCCCTGACCCTCCAAACAACCCTGCAAGCTGGGCACTGTCATCACCGTTGACCATGGGAACCAGGGCATAGGTGACGTGACATGACCACATGCACGTGGTTGGTAAGCGGCTGAATGGGGATTTCGCATCCGGCCCCTTGGACGCCAGCCTCCCTATGTGCTGAATCCAGTTCAACACCCCCTTACCTTCCCTGCGCCCTGCTCTGTTTGCCCTGCACCCTGTAGGGAGAAGGAGCCCTGTCACAGCAGCGCCAAAGCCCAGATCTGGGGTTACACAAGGTGGAAGATGACCCCGGACCTTTCTCCTGTTCTTTGATCCCTGTCTTCACAAGTTGAAATTCCTCCACCTACTGCCATATTACAGAGAAGAGAGGGAGAGGGGAGCAAAGTGATGAGTCTTAGCTGCACTGCTTTTCTTCAAAATCACAAATAATTGTTTTGTGCAAGGTGTTCGCCTCTCATCCTGTGCCCAGGACCTGGTGATCGCCTCCATGTTGCCCCTTGCGTGCCCTCCTCGGCACACCCGGTCGGTGCAGGCCATCCTCACAGCCGTTACCCTGCTTCTGATCAAGCGGGACCCCGGAAGGCTGCCTTCCCTCAACACCTACCACCAGCTCTTTGCTTTGCCATGCATGGGCAGAGGGAAGTTTCCGGCAAATGACCTCAGAGCCTCTCCACACGGGGCCCCATGCAACACCTCAGCCAGCAGCAGCCGGGGAAGAGAAGGTCCGGGCCCGGCTCTTTGTAAACGGTCAGCAAAGGGTTTCTAGTTCACTCACTCTCCTTTCTGAAGAAAAGCCTCGCTTTCTCCCCTGTTGTGTGTGCATCTGTGAGAAGGGGTTTCCCGGGCTGCTCCCCGCACACCCCCAGCCACCTGCTGGGCTTGCATTCACTGGAAACTTCCCTTCTGCATTATCAGGTGGCCGCATTAAAACAACCTCTGCATGTCTTTCATCAAAATAAAGTAGGTCAGGGATTCACTGGGCTGGCCGGTCGACTGGGGCGGGATTTCTCTCATCCTTCACGCTGTTGACATGAGGGCTGCATCAATTTCCGTGGCGGGGGCCTCCCTGTGCATGCCGGGATGCCCAGCAGCGTCCTGGCTTCTACCCACCGGATGCCAGCAGCTCCCCTCCCTGGGCGTCACACCTGAAAAGGTCTCCAGACATTGTCACCTGTCCCATGGGGGGCAACATCAGTCCCAGGGGAGAAATGGAGCGCCTTAGGGTCACCCTTGCAGGTGCGTAGAGGGGGTAGGTCTGTGGCACCACTCATGTCCTGGCTCTGTGCCGAGATGGCATGAAATGTGTCATCATGACTCTGAGACTTCATTTCTGTGCCTATGAAATGGACACAATAATTAGGTTGACTTCATGAAGTTATTGGTAGTGTCCAAGGACATAACGTTTGGAAAATGCTTAGCACACACCTAGACCCCTGGTGAATGGGGAGGAAGCAAAAGCTAGCTTGTAACTGTGAGGATGGGGGAAGTTTAGGCCCTGGTCATCTTAGGCCTCCAGCTTGGCTCAGATTGTGTGCTCTGTTAGCATTAAACTCTCTCCACTTCGTGCAACAGGCTCTGTTCGGACCCCCATATTCTTGCCCAGGCAGTCCTCCATTTCCGACTGCTAACTCCCTTCTCTTCCTGGTTAACTCCTATCTACTCAACCTTCAAGCTCAGTTCAGAGGTCACCTCCTCCAAGAATCCCTTCATGATTGCTTCCTCCCTGCCCCCAAGCTGGGGCACATCCCATCCTCAGTGACTGAGGAAGTCCCTGGTTAACTCTAATTACACTCCTCAGCTGTTTCATTTTTATACTTATTTATTTTGTATTTTTTTAATAGTCTCATTCAGTCATTTTATATATTTGGCCATCTTCGCCAGTAGTGGCCTCTATAAAGACAGGCATCTTATGCATCTCTGAGTATCTGGGGCCCAGCTTAGGACGATACATCAATGTTGCTCAAACATCTATCAAAATGGACAAGGGAAGAAGAGATGGAGGGAAGGAGGGAAGAAGAAAGGATTGAGTGAGGGACACCCAGAGAATAGTACCTTGTGAAAAAGAAGGGTTTGGATCAATCAGTAACTGCTGTATTTTTTTTCTTTTCGTATTTTTTCTTGTTCCAAGTACAGTTGTTCTTTTGCTTGACACCTTTACCAACCAGCAAGCAGTCCCGAGTCTGCAGAGAGAGACACTTTTCTTTCTCCAGGGTGAGCTCTTCGCACGTAAAGCATCTGATCCACTACAGTCATTTGATAAAAGACTGATAGTCTGTCCCTGCTTTCAAAGCTTTCTCTTGATCGTGTCCATTCACTCAACAAATATTTACTGAGCTCCTGATTCAAGGGTGAAACTACCAAGATCCTGCTTCTTATGGAGCTCACTCTCTAGTTGAGGAAACATTAAACACAGAGATATGGGATACGAAGGACAAGACAGCAGCAGATAGAGAGAGTTGGCTGAGTGGCTTCCTATTTAAAATGGGTTGTCCAGATGGGTCTTGGATAAAGCACCATTTGAAAAGAGAGCTGAGGGAAGTGATCTTCAGTGGTGATCCATTATGCATCCCCTTTTTAATGTTTATTTTTGAGAGAGAGAGAGAGAAGAGGGGAAGAGAGAGAGGGAGACAGAGGATCCAAAGTGGGCTCTGCGCCGACAGCAGAGAGCCCAATGTGGGGCTCAAACTCACGAACCGTGAGGTCATGACCTGAGCTGAAGTCGGATGCTTAGCCATCTGAGCCGCCCACGTACCCTCATTATACATTCTTTAACTGGTCGTTCTTGATGTGCTGCATGCTAGCTTCTGAGCATTTGCAGAAAAGAACTACTCAGGAACTGCCTGTATCAGGATGTACCAGAATGTTCCCATGCCCCTTGGCATGTTTATGGAAGTCACCTCAAATAAGACAAAGCCTGTAGACATTGGAGAAACAGATGAACAAGGCTTGCCATCTTCCTGAACTTCAGACTCTTCAGGTCCTTCAGTAAAGCAGCCCCGTGAACTTCAAAATGGGGACCAGAAAATTCAGTTCTCTCACTTGTTTTGAGCTCAGAAGCCCTTATACAAGAAGCGTATATAGGACTTGTGTTTGGAGGAATGTATTTTGGTGAAAACCATTTTGAAATGGGGTACCAAATTTAAAGAAATATTCTTTGCCTATTACTATGTCCGGAAAACGGAACAAAACAAACCTCATACTGTTATCGATCAGTAGCTGGGCTTCTATCAGCCCCACCCTAGGCAAACACTAATCTAGTCTCTGTCTCTGTAGATTTACCTATTTGGGACATTTCGTATAAATGGAATAGAATATGTAATCCTTTGTTTCTGGCTTCATCCACTTAGCTGATGTCCACAAGGTTCATTCATGCTATGGCATAGACTTTATTACTTTTGACCGCCGAATAGTTTTTCATTGTATGGAAATGCCACGTTTTGTTAATTCATCTGTTCGTCCATTAATTAGTGGACAACTGGGCTGTACTCATTGTACCCACTAGTTTTGTTTCTTGCGTTGTGACTCTGCAAATGCCTAGCCTGTTATATTCAGAATTTCCCTTTTCTCTACCAGGGGCAGTCCAGCCCCTCTGTAAAAATGTAGCTCAGGGGCACCTGGGTGACACTCCTTTGCACATCCGACTCTGGATTTTGGCTCAGGTCATGATCCCGGGGTCGTGGGATTGAGTTCCACGCTTAGCACAGAGCCTGCTTGAGACTCTTTCCCTCTGCCCCTCTCCCCCGCTCATACACTCTCTCTCTAAAATAAAAAAGTGAAAGTAAAAATAAAAATGTGGCTCAGAGAACCTCCCTAGGTGGTAGACTGCAGATTCATCCACCAATATTATTCCCTTCGAATAAAGAAAGACGGAAAAGAAAACTGCTTTCACTCAGCTTAAAAGCTATGCACACACGTATACATATATATGTATGTATATAGATAGATCCACATATTTTTTTCTTCTCTATTTCTAATAGAATAGACTTGTACTCTTTAGGGAAATCAACAGGAGGGGTAACAACCGATTATAGTATGAGAAAGGAAATTTTAAAAGACTCTTTGGAAATAGCACATACATAAAACATCTCTGAACTATCTGCTAATGCAGGAATTATCCTTCGATGCAAGAGATCTGTGCCAAAGTAAAAGTCTGCTCAGGCTTTTGTGAATTTCCATGTCATTGGCAAGTTTCTCACTCCAACGTCTGTGAAAGCTGCTGCATTTGTCCCATGCAGCACAGTGGCCACGATTCAAATGCCCTTTGAGGGTGAGGCCACTCTAATTGATGACCGAACCCTAACTGACCTGAGAGTGTTTTGTGCAACACAGTTGTCGGCCACATATCCAACGGCATTTTTATTTTATTGAATGTCACGTTAAAAGGGCCTCAGGGGTTTAGACAACATATCTCCTTGCTCTGGGCATTGAAAAGGGAGTGAGGTCAGATCAGGAGTGAACGGAGGCAAGTCTTATCACAAGGCGCCCAGCATCTGTTTGAAATCTCTGGCATGGGGGCAATTATCTCATTATTTGAGCAACCTCACAGACTTCCCCCTTCTCACTCATATTCCCCATATATGCAGCTGCCGTCCAACTTTGTTACAAAGAAAGTAGAGAAACTTGTCATTTGTTTGATCATCGGCGTGGTGTAAGAATTTGCCTGTCACTTGTTTAGAATAATGGCTGAATTCTTCAGTTTTCAATTGACGCTTGGCAG
The DNA here is from genome assembly GCA_017311185.1 of Proteles cristata cristata. Classification (NCBI taxonomy): domain Eukaryota; kingdom Metazoa; phylum Chordata; class Mammalia; order Carnivora; family Hyaenidae; genus Proteles; species Proteles cristata. The sequence goes on from JAESUZ010002959.1 coordinate 283,825, forward strand.
TTTGGATGTGTTAGATTGCTTGCAAGCAACTGAGAGAAATCCACACATTCTATCCATTGTCAAGCTCATTTAGCAGATTATTCTAAGACTAAAGGAGAGGAAGATAGCTTGGGCTATGAGTCTTTTAAGAAAACATTATAGAGTGTGAACAAAAGCAAATCTACAGAACTTTACAATGTCAGAGAACTTAGAAATCCTTCAATTTGAAGGGTTTGAAAACTCATATGCCTATAGAATCCAGACAGGTAGTTAAAAAAAAAAAAAGTGTAAAAAGAAAACCAGCCAACGGAGACAGGTGGGCTCATGTAACAGCCCTAGGAGGGGCTTTGACCTATGCTTACTGATCACATGGTTTCATGAAATTTACAAAAACAAGATATTTAACTTTAATTGGTTAATAGGACTGTAGTTTCCCTCTTGGACACTCCCTTCTGTCATACTTGCCCTTAAATTCGATGTGAGATGCACTGAACTCATTCCAGGAATTTGATGTTCATGGGCTATGGCCATTTTTTATTTGTATTTTCTCCTATGGTATTGGAGATGCTGGAAACATAGTATTGCCATTGTTTTGTATCTTTTTTTTTTAATGTTTTATTTATTTCTAGGAGAGAGAGAGACAACGTGAGCAGGGGAGGGTCAGAGAGACAGGGAGTCACAGACTGAAACAGGCTCCAGGCTCTGAGCTGGCAGTCAGCACAGAGCCCGACGCGGCTCGAACCCACGAACCGCGAGATCATGACCTAAGCGAAAGTCGGACGCTTAACTGACTAAGCCACCCAGGCACCCCCGTATCTTTTTTTTTTTCTTAAAGAAGAGCATTTAAAAAGGGTGTAGAAGCTCCAGCTTTCACCAAAGCAGTAAACAAGATAGACACGATGGCAAAATAGAAGTTCCTGTTGGTCCAACTTGAAGAAAAGGTTTTGCTGAGCTCCAGATGGTTTTCGGGTGGGGGTCCAAGAAAAGGGGGGCACTGTGGCCCGTTCCCTCAAGTGGACGTTCAAGTTTTTCACATTAAATCTAACTTCCGAATGTTGATAACCAATCAACCAAAGCTAATCAGAAGGCCAAATCTGACCTGCTCAGTTCTCAGCCCTTGGTATTTATGATAGCAAAGCTAAATGACCAGCTAAGCCATCTATGCATAGCACCTTCTTCCAAAGCTTTTACAAGAAAATTACCAACCTAGGTTTAAATGGTTTTCTTTTAATCATCCAGCTAGTATTCATTGAGTGCTTATGTGCACACATCGGAGTTTTCCCTAAGCTTAGCTCTTGACTAATGGTGTCCAGAGCTGCCTGGTCCAGGTTTAGAGTTAGAACAGCAGGACTCAAGGTGAAGTTATATGCCACGCTTCCAGGACACCAAAGCTAATTGACTGAAATCTGCAGTAATTCAAACAAGGTGCCCCAGATCCTTAGTAAACAGAAAGAAATCTTCAAAATATGCTGTGGGGTTTTCTATCTCTGGGCACATTACCATAGTCCTGACGTTACCTTTGCATGGGCTTTGGGTGATTTAAAGTACTTGGAGGAATTAAAATGGTCCCTCGTTTTACTCCTTCTGACCTTGAATGTTTGCATCCATTTTCTCCACTGCCTCCAGTGCTTTTTCTCTAGATATTTGCATGTCTCAGCCCTTCTCTTCATTGAGATCTCAACTGATATTTCATCTCCTTAGAAAACCTTTCCAGAATATCTTAGCTACATTAAGGAACCCCCGGCTCTCTAACCCAGGGGGTGGTAAATGACAACCCATGGGCCAAATTTAGCCTGCTGCTTGTTTTAGAAATAAAGTTTTATTGACACACAGCCACACTCATTTGTTTCCATGTTGTCTCTGGCTACTTTTCTGTAACACCCAGAGACTTGAATAATTGTGACAGAAACCGTTTGACCTGAAAATCCCAGAATCTAGCCCTTAATGGAAAATGTTTGGAAGACTTTCCTATGTCTGTGCTTTACCTCCTTCACATTACGATTAGTGTCTGAAAGTACTTATTTTTCTGTTACTTGTTTGTATCTGACTTATACTATTAGACTGTAAGTTTCCTAAGGGTTATTTTTTCCTGTACCTAGAACACAGTAAGTACACAATATAGTTTGGTTGAGCAAGTTTAGTAAATTCCATACTTTGCCTTTCTATTAGTGCAGAGAACTCTCTCTGAGCTGTGGTATACAGGTCAGTACTGAAGCTACTATTCCTTTTCAGTACAGCCAAGGGGAAAACATGTACATTTTTTTGGTTTTGGTTGAGTAAACTAGACAAACCAATACACCAAGAGAGATGAGGCCTAAGTATAATATTCTATAATGTCATCTCTTGAACCTAATGAGAAAAAGCCAAGATGTGAAACCATCATGGCGTCGTGATCGTATGTGCATTTCATCCTATGCCAATACCATTAACAAGATCTAACTCTGCTTTGCCAAGTAAAGAAAGGCTATTCACTCAACGCACTTTTAAGTTACCAGATATTGTGGATTAACCCTGTTTAACCCAATGAATGTGTTTCTTTTTCTAAAGTCTCAACTTAAACAAAGAAAGATGGCTTTGTTTTTCCCTGCTTCTGTCACCTTGTCCCATTCTACCTATGCAAACCCCAGCATGTGCCTAGACTGGTTACCTATTGTGTGTCACCTCATGCATTTATTTGCTGGAAATAAATGTCCACAGCCTGTTTAATCCCATACCTCCCTTCACCTTGACATACTTCAGAACTACTTGTGTCCACTCTTCTCTCTCATGGGCCTGACCTTCATTGTTTAGACCCTCTTGCATACAAGGATTTATTTAATGGCTTCTTGTCTATTGGCGTTTTGTGTCTTCCTTTTTGAAAGAAGGACTACTTCATACCCATCTTTGTATTTCTTTCTGCTCCTAATTTGTGTTTGGCCTGGACTGAGTCTTGAGTAAGCACCAGGTCCTTGGCGTGGTGCTAGAAGTTATGTCAGACAAAAATGAAAATTAAAAGTTCCCAAGAATTCTAGAACCTTACTTTGGAAGGCCTTATACCATATAGAAATAAGCCTGTTAAAATGCACTCACTTGCCACGTTAAGGACAATATATTTCTTTTAAAGAACACAATGACCATTCATTTGCTTTTGAAATTATTATTGATTGCAACTCTTAAGTTTCATTTTTCTGTGTTTCAACCAGTGCATGTTTGGTTAGATCTCCAAGCATTTAAAAGCTCTCGAGTTTTTCAGGGGCCCTTAAAAAGCTGGTACACTCAATGTACTCTGCCTCAAATTCCTAACGTATAAAGCATTCCTGGACCCTTTCAGATACAATGGTCAACAGATGTGTTTCTTGTGCAAAGGGACTCCAGGGTCCAGCAGGTGTGAGAGTCAGGTATGCAAGTGGAAGATTATGAGAAGTCCCATTTTTGAGGAAGGGCAGGAGTGAAACAAGATTTAAGGCAAACAGAGAGAAATGGGAATGGAGAATGGGCATCAAGGAAGACCTCCCTGGAGGAGGTAAGGTCTTAGATGTGCCATGAGGGGTGAGACCTTATAGCCAGTTTCTCCCCACCTAGCCTTGATAAACTTACCCCACAAACTAATTCACCTCAAGTCATGGCAGGCCATATCATTTGTGGGATCCCTTTCAGAATTTCAGGAAGGCAATAGAAGAGCATTAAGTCAACTGTGGGGTCCTTCTGGTCATGAGGCCCTATCTGGTGGCACAGGTCCCATGAACTAGAAGCTGACTATGGCTGTTGTCCTAAAATGGGTCCAGTGTTATTCAAAAGACAGGAGGAGAGAGGTGTCTCGGTGGTTCAGTCAGTTAAGCTTCTGACTATGGATTTTGTCTCAGGTCATGATCTCACAGTTTGTGAGTTCAAGCCCCACATTGAGCCCCATATTGGGCTCCAGGCTGGTAGTGGTTTCTTTCTCTCTCTGCCCCTCCCTCACACACTCTCTAAGTAAATAAATAAACTAAAAACAACAACTTTTTCTCACAAAAGACAGTAGGAGAAAGAAACACATTGACCACAGTGCATAGCACATTGTAGGGCCTCAACAATGGCTTATTGAATGAAGATGTGTTTCTTTAGTTTATTTTTCTTTCCACAGAAATAGACCTGACCAGGTGACACAACTCTAAAGCAAGCATTTACTTTGGCAGTTTCCCTTTCTAGAAGCTCAGTACAGACACAGAGATTCATATCTGGCCTGGAGAATCATGACCGGTAAGGCTGCCTTTTGTCTTGGAGATGACTTGGGTGTTATTACTTTTAACCAGTTTATTTGAAAAAAAAAATACATATATATGACCTTTTGGAAGCAATCTTTCTTCACGTCATATCCTGACAGTTGATGAGGATAAAGTGACACTAAACAAAAGTGATTTTTATTAAGGCTCATTGAGTGCATTTTCAGAAGCTGCCACACAATGAAATGTATACATTTTTCCCCTGTCTATAAATCTGAGTAGTCTTGAACTGCCAAGTCAGGTAAAGTGAGTCCATGGGTAGCTCTTAAATGCATTAAACCCCTGGAAAGATTAGATCCTTCTACAACAGATGAGGTTCGGTGGTGCGGCTCATTAGCATTTGAACAAATTTGTGAGACTTTTAAGGCATGTTGTTGGATTGAGCTAAGTAGACTAATGCAGTGAATTCCAGACCCTAATGGCTCCATTTATCAAGGGAGCAGGCTTTAACATAATGCATAAACCTTTCTCACATGGCCATTTTACTATGCATTTAATTCTGTTGCAACATGGTGCTTCAGGCAGAGGAAATGAAGAACTTAAGGTTAACATTCCGAGAAAAGACTGGGAAAAAAATCAATACCTCCCTCCTTCCCCAAATAAAAGATGATTTACAAAAATGGAAATCTATATTGATGACAGGGTCTTACGGATGACAAAATGTGCCCATGATGTTTTGCGACTGAGACATGAGCTGTCATTTCCACTGAACGCGTATCCAGTTTCAGGGATAATGTTATAAAAATGCTTTAGTGGGATTAATTAAAGGATATTAATTGATGGAACGCCCTCCTGGAGCTTTGAGATTTATTTTCAAGCCAGCCAAGACTTCTGTAGCTTGTCTCTATCCCCTGGCTTCATATTCTTATTGACTTCAAAAGGTTGTCTTTCTTCCTGCTGACGCACACTTAAGAAGAAAAGGTGAAGTTACTGCCTTTCCTCCCACTCGGGAAGATTTGCCAGAGCTCAACATCGAAAACTGCATCGAAGCCTTTTGGAACAACTAGTCTTCGGAGACTTGTTTTGTCTATTAGCGATTTAACAATCCCTACCTTCATGGAGTCTGCAGAGGTAGCTTTATGGCTTTGTCTGCCGGGGAGATAACCAAGCGCTCATGACATGTAGCATTTGGGGCATTTGCTGAGGGAGGAGTTTGCGTTGTGTAGGGTAACATTTAGATGCAGGAGTGTGTAATTTTAGCAGCTGCCCAGAGCTACAGCACAATGTGAATTTCCAGTTTCTCCATTGAGGAACATCCTCTCTCTGTCGGCCAGTGTTGTCATAAACCAAAGCGCCCCAACCTGGTGACCCTATAGACATGACTTCTTGATTCTATATTTATACAGCTATTAAGAGTCTAAAGAAGTCACTTAAATTTTTCAGATATACCTCACTGCATTTTATGAGGAAAAAATAAATGCTCTGGTGACTTCATAAATTTAGGGGGTTTTGAAGGCTGCAGAATACATCTCTTACAAATGTCAAGGGTCTTTGGTATATAACTTATTTTTCGGGAGACGTTACTGTGTACTTCGATTGGAAACACTTTACTGCTAATACGTAAAACAGCCTCACAGTTGCTCATTCTATCCAAACTGTCGTCCAAAGTTATTTCTTTAAAAAGCTGAGTCCTCCCAATTTCCCTGTTTCCTTCCTGAAAATGGCTTTCTATACAGTGCTTGGCAGGATCTGGGTATCAGCCGCGAGAATTATGCTAAGTCAAACAGCTGAAAATATAACAGCTGACTTTCCGTTGCTCAGAAAATGTAAAGTTGGAGCTTAATCCAGGAGTTTGGCAATTAGTCTCCACCTTTGGGAAATTCAAAATTATACTCTATGCAGTAAAAACAGATTAGCTAAATAATATCCTGAAGAGAGGGACAGAAGTGCTTAAAACTGAGTAAGAAATATTAAAATACCTTTCATATACATGGAAGTGTCCTTTATAAGCAATAAAACTGCCATCCAAACCCCAAACACATGGAAATCAGTGCAAAGTTTTTCTCCATGTTCAAGCAGCACTCAGGATTCAGAGTGAATGTCTCTTTCTCTGAGGCCTTTCCTGGTCCTCCAGGTCAAATTTGGGTATGATTTCACAAGGCCATCCAGTATTTCCATACATGGTTGTACATATATGTTGGCTGCTTATTTTCTTATCTTCTCAACTCAACTGTATGCACCTTACTGGCCGACACAAGGCCTTACTTGCCTTTATTCATGCTAAGCACAAAATTGATGCTGTACATTTGTGAAGAACATTTGTGAATGACTATTAATAAGTACATTACTAACTGAAATCATGAATCTTTTTTGTAGCTTCAGACCTTTTGATGAAAACCAGAAGTGGAAAGGAAATAGTGATCAGGTTGGGGACCTTAAATCTTTACTTCTTATTCAAGTATGTGGAGGAAGTCTCAGTCTCCTTTCAAAGGGGTCAGCACTAGGGAGACAGCATACACACATCAAAGACAGGGAGCCAGAAGTGTGGGCTCCAAATATGCACTGAACTGAACCAGCCTGTACTTGAACTCCTGCCTGGTGGCCTTTCAAAAGACACCCTGGGTCACTCTAGCAGAGGCGCCTGGGAGACATGAGGGAAAAGAAACAGGATTAGGAATGCGACATTGCACATCTAGTCTGGACTTCCCTAATCTTCCAAATGGTCAGTCCGGACAGCAGGCTGTGGGCTATCTGGAAGATTCCTTGAAGTGCTTTTGAGAAGGTTGGCTCTGTTGACTGTTTTTTTGTGAACAGGTGACTAATTTTAGACCTTCTTCTGTGGACAAGCTGTCATTTTTGTGATGCTCCTTTCGTGGATTCATTTTAAAACCTCATCTTGGAAGGTTCTAGAAGGATTCTAGGCTTCTCAGTGAGGTGTTCCCCAAATGGCGTGATTCTTTGGGTTTGGCAATAAAGAGAGACTCTTTGTTTGTTTGTTTGTGTTTGTAGGTGTTAAACTCAGATTCCATTTTGAAACACACAAGTGTGCTTTACTTATTTACCCCAAACCTCAGTGAGATGGTTCCTTTGAAACAGGTCTTTAAGTTCAATGCCCAACTATTTTTGAAGCCATCCTCCCAATTAAAGGTCACATAATTTTCCTATCCCTTTTGAAATATCTTATTTCGAGCTGAAATTAAAACACATAAGCAAAAATTAGCAGTTTTTTTTTTTTAAATGTAGACCATATATCTTCTATGAGATCTCTAAGGAGACATGAGTTTTAAAACTGCGCCAGAAAGCAGCTGTGGTTCAAGGGAGAGAGCGGGAATGTAGACTCTTCCAAACTGTTTTTAATTCTCAGCTAAGCCACATTGTCAGTTAACCTCTCTGATTTCGTCAGCTCATCTGTAAAATGGAAATTAATAGTGTCTTCCCCACAGGGCTATCATCAGCATAAAATAAAATAATCTACAGGAAATTGCTTGGCAAATCATGAAGTACCATGTAAATACAAGAGATAATCACCAAACATTGTAGTGTGTAAGCTTCTTGAGCACAAAACAGTAAGCTAGAGAAAATCCCAAGATAACACAAATTCAGAAAGGAAATAATAAAAGTAGATATATCATCCTTGTAACTATTTTATGGCAATATCAGTTCAGAATATTGGGGATTTATAGCCTACACACATTTAATTTAGATGTTTACAACTATATGCACTTGACAAAACATTTTAAATACTGTAAAATACTCTAGCATTCTGCTCTGCATATATGTTATATATGCATATTACTGTAGATATTATACATTTTTAACAAATACCATCGCAAAGGGATATATAGCTGATCCTTGAACAACATGGGTTTGAATTGTGCAAGTCCACTTATGCATGGATTTTTTTCCCAATAAATACAAAAGTCCTGTAGATGTATTTTTTCTTCCACATTATTTTCTTAATAACATTTTCTTTTCCTTAGCCTACTTTCTAAGAATACAGTATCTAATACACATAATATACAAAGTATGTGTTAATCAGCTGTGTAATTGGTAAGATTTTTGGTCAACAGTAGGCTATTAGTAGCTAAGTTTCTGGCGAGTCAAAAATTATAGTCTGATTTAGACTGTGCAGAAAGAAAGTCAGTACCTCTAACGCCCACAGTGTTCAAGGTTCAACTGTAATCATAAAACCAAGTAATATATAATTTATGAACAATGTAAACATTTTAAGCATAGATGTTTAAACTAAAAACCATATTGCTACTTCTCAGACTCAACCCTGGCGGAAGATAGGACTCAACACTGTAGTTACAATTATTAAAGCAGGAGTGCTGGACATTGGCATGTTATTTCAAGGCATATTTCACATCTTGTCTTAAACTCTTGCCAGTGATTGTAGGTTAATGGAAACTGGGTGTGTGTTCGAGAAGAAGGTATATGTATGTAGTGTATGCATGCATGCATGCTCATGTGTGTGCGTGCACACACCTGTGTGTGTGCATATGTGTATGTATGTGTGTGTGCATGTGTATGTGTGTGTCGATGCAAAAACTCAAAACTGATTTACCCAGGAACTCAATATGAACACAAAATCACAGGCATGAATATGCAAGGAAATTTGAATGTCTGTTTGTCAGCAACTGAATATTTGGCAAAGGGGAAAATTAAAATAGATTGCACTTAGAGCTCGGGGAAGGGAGCGTAAACACACAAATTTACAGGTGAGTGTTAGCAAACAGCATATATACTCAATAGTAGTCTGAAATAGACCCATCTGAACTCGGTAGGAAATTGACATTCTGTTTGTGCTGCTGCGTATTACAACCGGAAGCCTCAAGTTATGTTTCTCAATAGGGATACAGCAAATTGCTATATCCACATGGCAGGCACTTGGCTCTTAAGAGCTAGCAAGATTGAGGGTTATTTGAGGCATTTAAAATAAAAATTTCAGATAGGATTGAATCAGTGTTATTTTTGGTCAATCAGCAGGATAGTCAACAGGTATGTATGACCCAGCCATTTACCTATTTGTGTTTTAACTCTATGCTGGACTGGATTAGAATGGGGAACAAAACTGATATATTACAAGAGGGGACAGGAGATCTCCAGCCTTGGCTGGGAGGGCCAAATGGCCACAGATAAGGGCTTTGGAGTCAGACACACATGTCCCCAAGTCTTAACACCCCTTATTCCCTGAAGTAGCTTTTCTGTGAGGGTTAGGTTTTGAAGTCAGACCATTAGGCAAGAGGTGCAAAGAGTCAAAATTGTCTCTGGAATACTCTTAAACCTGCTACCCTTAAATCTTTTATTTTTTTCTATTGCTGAATTAAAAAGTTTTAGAGCCCCTCTGCCATTAGAAGATAAAAATTTATTACCCATCAGGTTTGTACACATACAAACACACATACACAAAATTGTGTACAATCTTCCCTCCTCCTTTTTATGCCTACTCAAGTTTGAGCACTGCTCTGGCAGAGGAAGAACTAAAAAGACAGTCTGTATGCAGATGTCTGGACTTTTGAACCATCCTGCCTCTAAGATATGATCCAATCCCCTGTGTGAAGGGCGGATGGTGAGGCTTCCTGAGTGTTCCTGCTTGCCCGCAGTGTTTACTCTCTTTGGTTGTAATAATAAGCCTCTGAAACCTTAATACATGCTAATGGGTTTATTTGATGTTTTGAGGATTAAATGAAACAGTGGATGATGTCTTCCTTGAGGGTTAAGTTCAAGAATCATTATGTTGCATGTGCTGTAGGACAGGACTTCGTTGATGGTTGATGGGATCCCTGTCAGTGCCCTTAACCCCCTCCCCCCCATGCCTCAGTTGTCTTATCTGCAGTCCAATGACAAGAATGAGACCCACTTAAGGGAGCTGTTGACACATGATGATAATGAAGGAAGAACTGTTGACAGACAGGTAACAAAAAAGCAGAAAGTATTGACTATTATTGTTATGGTTGTGAGTTGCTGTGCTTGTTGCTGTTATGACGATGATTATTTTATGCTCTGTGACTTGGGACATGTTACTAAATCTTCCTGTGTTTGGTCATCTCATCTTTCAAAAGGGAGCACGATCTCTTCCTTCTACTTTGAAAAGCTGTGGAAGGGACAAAAAAATGATAAGGAATGTGAAAAGCATTAACGAGGGTACAAATAGAATCCAAAAACAGGATAAAAATTGATACTCAAATCACAAGGATTCTCAACTTCAGCTATATTCTTTTTTAATGTTTATTTATTTATTCCGAGAGAGAGAGTGTGTATGTGTGGGGAGGGGCAGTGAGGAGCAGAGAGAGAGGGAGAGAGAGAATCTCAAGCAGGCTCCATGCTCAGTGTAGACCCCAACACTGGGCTCAATCTGATGACCATGAGATCATGACCAGAGCCAAAATCAAGAGTTGGATGCTGAATGAACTGAGCCACCCAGGTGCCCGGCAAGCCAGTGTATTCTTTTTTTTTTTTTAATGCTTTATTTATTTATAAGAGAGAGAGAAAATGTGAGCAGGGGAGGGTCAGAGAGAGAGGGAGACACAAAATCTGAAACAGGCTCCAGGCTCTGAACTGTCAGCACAGAGCCTGACGCAGGGCTCAAACCCACCAACCGTGAGATCATGACCTAAGCCAAAGTCGGAAGCTTAACCAACTGAGCCACCCAGGTGCCCTGCAAGCCAGTGTATTCTTAAAACCGAGATGTGTGGCTGGAGAGATTCTCTTGGGACCCTGGGGACATAAATGGTTAGGCATGACCCATTCCCACCCTGGGAAAACAGCTTGAAGTGCAAGTTTTCTAGAAGAATGCATGGATGTCTTGCTGTTGTATGCATGGTCATGTACATTATTCCCAAAACAAATGCTAATGTAGAAGTCTCAATCCCAAGTGACAAGAAACTTATTTTTGTCTACCCCTGAATTAAATTCTTATTATACATACTCAGGCCATCGAGTGACCTAAATTTAATCAGAGTCATACCAGTGGACCTAGATTAATTCAGCCCCTGGGTTTGTGTCCCATCTCCAAAGGGCTTATAGACATGCAAAAATGGGGAGGTCCTATGAGGCCCTCCATTATGACCTTGTGCCCGCACTTACTTCTGCGGGGATGTGCAGTTTCCCTCCTGATCTCTGATTAAAGGCTATTCTGGAACCACTAGTACTTTTCTAGTGATGTCTCAGACCCCCTTGCTTAGTTACAGCATGTAAATATTTCCAGTCTTCTGCTCCCACAATATGGTGCGTGGGCTGGGGAGGTGGAGATTCCCCACAAGGCACTGGAACAAAAGACTCTTCTGCTCTCGAATCCCCAAACTCATCTGAAAGATTAATTGGTATGTGGTTCCCCACCCCACCCCATCCGACCAGTGGCCAAGGATCCAGCCCAGCAAGTAGCCGTTGGGAGGCAGAGCAATGCCTCTCCCACGCTCCAACATCCACCTGTCTATGGTTTCCTCTCCTGTCTCCTTTCCATGGTACAGATTCCTGTCAGTGCCCAGGGATCCTTATATTTTTGGGTAAAGGGAAGTGGAAAATGGAGGTGAAATGAACCTCTGACATTTGACATTTTTGTTCTTCTGAAGCTATGTTGTAAAATGCTACAGGATGTTTACTTTTGAAATCCCCAAACCAAGACTTGGGTTCCTTGTTTCTGCTTTATAGTCCATGATACCTCTTCTGGGGCAAGGGCTGCCTCTTCCAGAATGGAGCTGAGGGGGCAGAAAAGAGATCCCACAAAAGGAGTGGGGACCCCACTGCTCACATGCCAAAGACATTATCCAGGAACAATGTTTAGAAACATTAGCCACCATCGAAAATTCCTGAAGGAGCATGCCACTGTTATTTTGCCACAGCTGTATTCGCAGATGAGGATCTATGAATTGCTTTGGTCCATTCACACGACGTCAGTCGCTTGCCTCCTGGGGAGGTGGGGCTGCTGAGTCCAAATTTAGCCGTTTCTTGAATCATAGACCCTCCCTGGTTCAACCAACTGATTTTTTTCCCCAGTCACATCCTCTTCTGCTACCCGTCTTAAAGGAGGTGAGGAGTTCTTCGTGCTTTGTCATTCCTCAACAGGTTTTTCATTATGTAAAAACCAATTATAATTCAGAGAAAAACAACTCAATGTGTGAAATGGTAAAATAATTCTAACACCACTTGAGGGCTCCAGTTGGGGTCTGAAGATGACGACTTTGTGTAGAATATAAATACACATGCCCGAGTCTGAGGGGCGCCTCTACAGAGCACGCTTTTTCCAGCCCTCCTCATCCTTTTCCCTGCCAGGAGCACACATGGGGTTGAGGTCCACGCCAGCTCCCGATCCCCTGGCCCCCAGAGCTCCCTGGGGGTGCTTTCAGAGCTGTCTAGTGCACATCCCCATGCCATCTCTGACCCTCTCCAGTTTGGTCACATTCATTTGCAGCTGAGTAGGTCTTTTGAAAATGGGACACATTATCGCCTCCCTTAAAATTCCCTCCTTGACTTCAGATTCCACAGTGGACAAAATAAAAGTGTCCAGTGGCTTCCTGCAGGGGTTAAATTCCCTAGGACTGTTGGAACCAAGCACTGCAAACCCAGTAGCTTAAAACCACAGAAATGCACTGGCTCAGAGTTCGGGAGGCTGGAAGTCCAAGGTCAAGGTGCGGCAGAGCCACATTCTCTCCGAAGGCTCTCGGGGGGGATTGTTCCTTGCCTCTTCCGGGCTTCAGGTTGTGGCTGACAATCCTGGGCCCATGTGGCTTCAATCTCTGCCTCCCTTGTCACCTGGCGTCCTCCGTCTCCTCCCTTGTGTCGGTGTGGTCACACGTGTCTGTGTCCAGATGTCCTTTGTTTTGTAAGGCCATTAGTCCTACTAGATTAGGACCCACCCAACTGACCTCATCTTAACTTCATTACATCTGCAAAGTCCTTATTTCCAAATAACGTCACGTTCATAGGTACCAGGGTTAGGACTTCAGTATCTTTGGTGGGGAGACACAGTTCAATCCATAGCACTGGGTTTCTTCAGATAAAATCCAGGATTTTAGGGGCACCTGGGTGGCTCAGTCGGTTGAGTGTCCGACTCTTGATTTTAGCTCAGGTCATGATTTCATGGTTCATGAGTTTGAGCCCCGCATCAGACTCTGTGCTAACAACATGGAGCCTGCTTGGGATTCTCTCTCTCCCTGTCTCTCTCTGCCCCTCCCCTGCTTGCTCTCTGTATCTCTCTCAAAATAAATAAAAATAAACTTTTAAAGAAATCTAGCATTTGGCCATCCTTTATAAGGCCCTGCCAAGCCTGATTCCTGCCCACCTTTCCAGTCCCAACTTCTGTCCTCACTCCGTCATTCTTCTGAACCCCAGACTCATGAGCCTTCTATCAGTTTCTTAAATTGTCATGTCTCTTCCAACGTTAGGACTTTTTTTTTTTGCAAATAATGCATTTTTCCTGAATTGTATTTCTCTCCTTCCTCACTGCCACACTTAAGATTTTCATGCTCAGGGCGAGCGTTACTTTTGAGGCAAACCTGACTCGAACATCCAGACCAAGCCTGGTTCCTCTGCCTTCTTCGATGGTCCCCCTTCCATGGCTTTTACCACAGTTGGTGATTTTTTAGTCTAATTATTTAAATCCTACAATCTCGTTTGCATAAAGTGGAAGTAAAAAAAAGTCTCTGGCACTTAATAAATAATTATTGAATAGATAAATGAGAGGTTTCATAAGCATAAAGTTAGACTACACTATGGTTGGTTAGACATCATACTAAGAAAATTTGTCCACTTTTTGGGTGATATTTGGTTTTTAGTACCGAGCAACTTAATTTTGACTTTGCCAAGGAGTCTAGTAAAGATTTCCTGTTGTTCTTGTTCCCAGAAAGAGCTGGGAGGCAATGCCTATGCCAGTTGGCTTTAGAAGTTAAATACCTAAGAGTCCTCAAAAAAAAAAAGTAAAAGAACAAAAGAGAAAGGAAAGGAAGGGAAAAGCAAGGCAAATGTGTGTGGCGTCAGATTTACTGCTCAGAGATGCATCAGGAGCCATTTTATCTCATTTTGTTATTATTTAACTACTGCACAAAAGAAAAGAGCCCATAATCCTCTGAGGAATAATGCATTAATCCTCATTAGTCGTCATCAGTTGGGTATGCTTTCTCTGTGCCACGTGAAACATGAAGAGGTACCTTCCCAAGAAGGATAAATGCGTTATCTCATAGTTCACCTACTCTGGAATACCTAATGGGCTGCTCTGGGAGTATATGTTGTTTATCATCAGTCGGATGGGGCAAGATGGTCCCTATTGAAGGCTGCTAGACCATGAGTGATTTATGGGGCTTTTTACCCCTCAACTGTTGGAGGAGGCAGCCACCTGGGTAGAATTCCATCTGTCCCATATGTAGCCCCTTTAATTAATGATTTATCTTATTATCTCCCTTCCTGAAGGGGGGGGGGGAAGGTTTTACTTCTGTCTGTAAAACTACCATCCACCAAGCAGGATCATTATCTGAATCCCAGTGACAAACAAGTTGATGGGGAACATTCTGGGGAAGAGAGACCTAAGGGGAAACAGGTTAGCAAAATCCCTTGCTTCCTGAAGGAAACATTAGTAGCTGTTTCCTAATCCTGCCTAGCAAAAGGTCAGTACTCTGACACACACGCACACGCACGCACACACATACACGCACACACATGCACATCTGCTCAAGGGGCCATATAACAAGAGAGGAAATGTAAAGAGACGCCACTGGATGAGGGAAGCCATTAATCCAGTGGGCTTGGCAGTTAGATGCTTGAAAAACGATGACTTCTTATTAACATGCAATTGTCACCATGTTAATAATGAAATATTGATCTGTTCCTGCTTAATGAAAATCAACTTATTCTAATTTACCCCTGGAAAGAAGACCACTTAGGGTTTCATTCCAGTGTCTCTGCATTGTCCATCTGTGTGTTTTTGATGGTTGTATTTATTTATTTATTTGTTTTTGCTTATTTTTAGTACACATAGCTCAGAACTAGGGAGGAGTAAGGGAACAATTAATATCAGGTTAATGAAATTTATTTTTCTTTTCTTCCCTTGTTGAAATGCAGTCATCTGATTTAGCAAGAAAAACCTTCCTGGAGACCTTGTAACATAATGGGCATTGGTGCTTTTATGAGTACAAGATTACAGTCTTCTTCAATAAAAACCCTGTTATATTAGAAATGCAAAACATTAGAAAAATCACTAACACTCCTAATCTATAGCTCGATTTATAGCTGTTTACAACCATGTGTACATTGCCATAAGGACTGGATTCTATTCACGAGATTTATCAGAGTTGTGGAGAACAATTTGACACAGAGAATCTCTGTCTAATAGCCTATCTTAATTAGCTGCCAATTTTGTGAATTATTTCTGTTTTATAGTCAGTTTTTCTGCTCATTTATTTGTCTGTGATTTTGAAATTATCCGTGGAACAATCTCTTTTGGATACTACGGAAACGAGCTGGTAACTATTACCTTTTGAAAATGTAGATCATTTTGATTTACAATTTAAAGTGTAAATACTTTAAGGTCAGGCCTCTGTGAAAAAAATAATTCACAAGTCAATACGCTGTTCCTTTGCACTTGTTACAGTTAATACCCAGAGGCATATACCCAGTTGTGTGTGCGTGTGTGTGTGTGTGTGTGTGTGTGTGTGTTTACCACTGTGGCAGCTTTTATTGCTTCTGTTAGGTGTTGTTGCAGGGAGGTTCACGTAAACATTTATATAGGTTTTCGAAAACAGTTGTTACTGAGGAAGAACCTTTTTCTGTTTACACAAATTCAGAACAAAGAAACATTGCTACAGCTTCCGGTAATTGACATGTGGGCGTGTTTTTCAAGTCACTGACTGGAAGAAGTGAGTGTCTGAGATTTATTTTTGACAGGACTTAAATTACTGGTAGCCTGACACATTTTTGAACAATTACTAGACACCGAGGTGTTTAAAGTAATGGTTACTGTTTGTTTGAGGGATGGAGAAGTTGCAAAACGGTTAGAACAAAACAATTTTCCATTTGATTAGTAAGATGCTAACACTTACATTTATATTACTAAATAGCACATACATAGTTGACTCCTCAAATGATAGTTTCTTCTCAGAATAAAAGTCATACTTAAAGATAAAAAAATCCCTCCACTTGATGAATTGGTGAATCATGGGAATTCAAGAGAGGGACGGGCCTCTGTGCTCACTGTCAGTTTTCTTCCCTCCTCTGGTGCTTTTAGATTAGTCCCCGAAGTACACAGAGCAGAGAGCTTTGTCCTGCTTTGCTTCAAACGTCTCCAAAACTAGGGCTTAATGTTCATTAATTAGCGACTATCTTTCAGGGGCTTCTAGACATTGTTTAACCAGCCATCTGAACTCCAACTGGAAAATTAACATTCCCAATTCGTGAACCGCTCACGTCCCCAAAAGATAAAGCAACCACAGCTGCCATAGTTGGCAGTGCATTGACATGTCAAGTTATCCAAAAAGTGAAAGCAATCCTGTTTCCTCCCCCTTCTTTCCTGTTCGTACATCGGATGAAAATAAAGCATCGCAAGGTTTCCAGTTCTCTTTTTCTGTACTGACTGCGGCTTAAAAGGAAGGATAGACGTTTATCTCATGAGGTTGCCTGTTCTTGTAATTATGAAAGGTATAAGTCGGGAAAAGCTAGAGCTGACTTCTTTGATGTGACATCGGCGACGTGGGCTCTATCACTCCCCCAAGATCTATTCCCTCTCCCCTGGGCCCAGAGGTATCCATGAAGTCATGTCCTCTGATGACTCCTAGAATATTATTCAGTACTGAGTGTATCTCTCTTTAAAAAACAGCAGAACATAACGGTCCCTTTTGCCTTTTTTATTGGAGACACAGATAACTTTGCATTGTCGGAGCCTAGAGCATCTGTTCTTAACATGGAGTGACTTTACTCTTTTCCCCCCAGGGGACATTTGGTGATTTCTGAGGACATTTTTGGTTGTTATAGCTGGTGAATTGCTAGGGTAGGAGCCGGGAATGCCCTTGCACATCCCACAATGCACAGGATGGCCCCTACCGCAGACAGTGATCCAACCCCACATGTCCATGGTACAGAGGATGACCCTAGTGGTGAGTGGCAAGGTAACGCTGGTTCATGAGTGTTCCTTGCTGCCCCATTTATGGGTGCTCGGGTTTTCCCCCGACCTACACATCCAACTGAAAAGTATTAGGAAGGCTAAGTTGAGTTGGAGCAGGAGTAGTTCAGCAAATCACTTTGCTTCTAATAGATTGAGGACTTTTCTTTAAAGTCACATGGCCCACGTTCCCATCTTCTTTAGAAAAACATAGTGTGCAAATATAGGTGCAGGAAGTATCTTCAGTGCAGACCACAAAATAATAATGATGCAGCAATATTACTTACCATGTGGGGCGAGGGGCAGGTGTCAGGTACTACTCTGGTCCAGTCTTAGAAGTAAGCGCCTCACCACTATATTTTATCGACTGCTCACAAGAGCTAAGTTAGAGGGGTTGTACTAGGAGTGAGTGAAGGGAGTTCTAGTCCTTTCTCTGTCTCTTCTTCATTTCCTAAGCTTAGACAATAAGATCTTTTTCTAGTCTCCTTATTCTCATTGTAACATGAGAGTAAATGTAAATGATGTCTGATTTCCACCCTATTTCTAATAACGCATAAAATACATAAACCATCCATAGATGTTAATTGATATGATGACAAATAGGTACTCTGGCTTTCTCAACCAAATATGTTGACATCATCCCTGGAAGATTTTCCAGAATTGCTCTGAGAAGTCAATTTGAGGAGTCTGGAAAGTATAGAAATTGAGTATGTGAGACTGGGCCATTTCCTCTTGTTCACTGGGAGATCAGACAGATAAATTTACTAGAAGGGGAGATATCATTAGCCTGGGGGAAAAAGGGGATACACTTCTTCCATCCATCCATCCATCCATCCATCCATCCATCCATCCATTCATCCACCCATCCATCCACCCATCAATCTACCCACCTACCCATCCATCTATCCATCCATCCATCCATCCATCCATCCATCCATCCATCCATCTATCCATCCATCCATCCATCCAACCATCCATCCATCCATCCATCCATCCATCCATCCATCCATCCATCTATCCATCTGTCCATCCACCTATCCATCCATCCACCTGTCCATCCAGCTATCTGTTTCCATTCACTCATATGGACAGAGACACATTTAAAATACAATTCAGCAAAGTTTGGAGTTATTTCTAGATCCTGGGATTTTGGTTGTATTAAACTTTCTTCTTTATAATCTTCTCTATTACTCAAATACATCATGTGAGCCTTTTTAAATAATGAAATTATTATTTTTTAAAGGGAAGAGGACAATATGGGATGTACTAGTAGATGCTTCTCAGCAGTCCCTGAAGGCTGCTTTCATAGTTGAAGAAAGTGTTCCCATCTTCCCATCTTCTGTGCTGCCAAGTTGAAAAAAAACAATTGATCTATTTTCAGTTTTGAGTCTAGGTTGATTGATGTACCTTTTCATTCTGAAATATGTATGTTTAATTATAGTTTTAGACCGATCTCAGTGTTTGTTACTTTTCCTATACACTAGCTCAGAGTTGAGGCCATTTGTCAAAAGGACTGGTTACAGGACTTCTCTGGGCCATGACTTTGCTGTAGACAGTGTGATGTCCAATGAAATGTGAGGTACTTTTCACAATTTTAAGCAGTCTACAGTCTGGCAGGAGAGACAAGAAATGGAGGGTAGTCTTTGCTTTCCCGGTCTGGGCTTATAAATGACATGTGTATAACTTCATTCCTTCTTTTTTAAATGTTTTAATGTTTATTTTATTTTTGAGAGAGAGACAGCGAACAGGGGAGGGGCAGAGAGAGAGAGAGACACAGAATCTGAAGCAGGCCCCAGGCTCTGAGCTATCAGCACAGAGCCCAACACAGAGCTTGAACTCATGAGCTGTGAGATCATGACCTGACCCAAGTTGGACACAAAACACCTGAGCCACCCAGGCGCCCCATAACGTCCTTCCTTCTTAATGGCCTTGGTATATACTCTTATGCATCTTTTTAAACCTCTGATCAAATGTTACCTCCTCTATAGAGGCCTCCGTGTCTACTCCCTGTGGAATGAAATGTTTCCTTCTTTTCAGTGTCTCTTACTATGCTCAGATATAAAAGTTATCACATTGCTGAAATTATGTCCTTATATATCTATCTTTCCTACAGGACTCTGGGTTTCTCTGAGGCTATGGATAAGGATTTACTGGTCTGTGTGGCCCCAAGACTTTTGAAAGTACTCATTTACTCCTTAGGAAATGAGCTGGCACCGGTATACCCATTGGAATGAGATGGGTGTGGTATGAAGTGGAAACCTCGGAGAAATATGTAAAAGGTGAAGGCAAGAGTGGATTTTGTAAAGCTTCTCTTTGTTGGGAAGTTCAAATATATGCAGACTAAACAGCCAGACAAACCTCGCAAAGCAACGAACAAATAACAGACAGTAGCAATTGCTGTGTCTGAAGCTCAGAGGCTTATAAGAAAGGACTGTTCTGATTTGGAAAAGGTTTCATGAAAAACATAGATATGAGTAATTTTTGTTAAGTGAAAAATAAGGGCATGTCTGCTTGGTGCTGGGCAGGGCATGGGGGTTGCTGAAGGCACATTCACATGAGCTACTCTGTTCTCATCAGAGGGAAGTATTAGCGGTCCCATTTCACAGATGCAGCATTCGAGGCTTAGGGATGCTGGGGACCAGTCTGAAGTCCCACAGCTCACGAGTCAGAGTCCTGACTTCTCCCCAGGGATTTGGGCTTAAAGGTCAGGGTCCTTCCCGCTCCTCCCCAGCTGTTTCATGTTCTCTGTGTGGCTGGCATTTCCTCCATGTGGAGAGCTCTGAAAAAATTCCAGTCACATTTTGAAATTTCATGACAAAAAATTGAATGTCGTCCAAAGCATAGTTTAGGATTTAAACATCCCTGTCAATCCTGGCTGTCATCACCAGGAGATTTTTTTCCCAACAATAGATCACTGTGATGTGCTCGGCCTGAAGGGCCGTGGGCTGTTATAATGAGTAAGATCGGAATCTATTGAGCAATGCAAATAAATAAAAGAGACAGGTAGGCTCAAACTTTTTCATGATTGCCTTCTTTGCTGTCAAGCTCATGGACTGCTCCAAGCAAAACATCTCCCTTTCTACTCTTTTCATAATCTGTGCAATGGGAATGAGAGGGCCCAGCTTTTTTTATTCAGTTGCTATTTTAATCACTGCCATGATTAGTGTGATTTGTGAGCCCACGTGTGACCAGAATGGAAGGAACAAAGTAAGGACACAAAGGAGACTTGCAGTCAAGGACCAAGTTAATGAAGGGACGTGGATGACAATTCAGGGATGCTAGTTTCTGACACTAAATTAGTGTGGTAGACAGGGCGAGGGGGCATAGCAAGGGCAGAAGCCCTAGGTGAGAATGAGTTTGGACAGTGTGTTCTAGAAACAGAAAGCAGGCCTGATGTGGCCGGTGAGAGTGAGTCAGAGCACGATAGAGACAGGAATGGAGATGAAGGCAGGAGCGGGTGACCAGCCTGGGAGCCAGTGCACTGGCAGCACTCTTGGGGTGTGGGGCTCTCCATTTTAAAATTGGGAAAGCCCTGGGCAAACTGCAACA
This sequence comes from Proteles cristata cristata, assembly GCA_017311185.1. NCBI lineage: Eukaryota > Metazoa > Chordata > Mammalia > Carnivora > Hyaenidae > Proteles > Proteles cristata. Next base: position 304,621 of record JAESUZ010002959.1, read on the forward strand.
GGTCGGTCTCCAGAGGCAGGAGCCAGATTGTAATGAGCTAGGTAGAGCTGGGAAGGAGTTTGAGTGGTGGAGAGCATGGGTGTGTTTGAAGCAGGCAAGCCCTCAAGGCCATTCTGCATGGAGACTGAGACTCCGGTTCCACGTTCTTTGACAATCACTCATCCTTCTTGACCTTGGCTTCCTCGTTTGTAGCAAGAGGTGGTCATACCAGATGACACTCAAGGTTCCTTTCAATTCTGAACCTGGTGACATTTTCCACTTTGTTCGGGAGACAGGGAAGAACCATCAGGGAGTCCTGAGCAAAGAATACTGGGGGGATTTTGTTAAGGAAGATTCATCTGGCAGTAGGGTACAAAATTCATAGCCGCAAGGAGAGATTCAAAGAAGACTCTTGAGCTGTTGCAACAGTCCAACCAAGAGATGATGAGAGCCTGGACCAGGGCAAAAGCAGGAAAGGGTGGTGGGGACAGGAGGCAAGGATGGAGTGATCTGAAACTGAAAAATTGCAAGGCTTGGCAGCTAACTGCATATGGCTGCTAATAGAATGGGCCCAAGTTGGGTCTCACTAATTCATCCCTTTATTTGACTTATTGAATGCGTGTTCACGTGCCAGGCCTAGGGTTACGGGGATGAACAAGCCCTTGACTTCATGGAGCTCACAGTCCAGCAGGGAAGAAGCAACATCAGACTGTACATGTCAGTTGTACATGGTGCTATGAGACTGGGAAAGAATGTGCCAGATGTCGAGCTAGTGGTGGATGGGAAAATCAAGGAAGGCTTCTTGAGACAAATGTTATTAAAGTGATTACGTTGGTGATGGGGGGAGACCCGGATGAAGCAGGCCACGGAGAGGAACATGTTAGACACAGAGATTGCCCTTGCCAAGGACACGAGGCAGGAAAAGGTTAGCACATGTGATGCACTGGAAAGAAGTTTGTGTGGTTGCAGATCCTGAGAGGTTGGAAAGGACCACATTACGAAAGGGACTTGCAGCACAGAACCCATTTGGAACTTAATTCTGAGAGCAACGGGAACTTATGAAAGAAGGGATTATAAACAGAACCCTATGTGCCATTTCTTAGTTTTGATGATTTGTATCAGGGAGAATAGAGGCATTCCTAAGAGACTGGGGGCTCAGAGGTGAGCAGAGAGGTACATTTTGGTGGAAAGGCAGGCGAGGGGACAGGACTAATGTGACCAGGTAGTAGTAGTCCCTAGGGCAGTGTCGATGTGGGACCACAAGCTTGGCAGGAAGATCAGAGATGTTCTGATCTAACCATGGGATTACTCTACATGCTTGAAGCCGCGAGAATGAGCCAGTCCTCTGAGAAAAAGGAACTAGAGAAAGAAGAAAAATTGACTAGGCCAGAGCCCCAGGACTTGTCCACATTGAGGACTGATTTGGGAGGATCCAAAGATGGAAAAGCCAGTCAGAAGGGGAGGAAGACTCAGGAGGGTTAGGCACATGGAAGCCAAGAATGAGTCACTAAGAAGGGGCACTGAGTGCCTTATATGCTGCATAAAGGTCAAAGAAAACAAAGCCTGACAAGAGACCAGTAAGCATGGCAATTAATAGATCATTTGTTATCTCTGAAAAGGAGGTTAGTGACTAATGTTTGGATTACATCACCTTGGACAAAATTAATAACAAATTTCCTGATATTCACTCACAAAGATGCAGTGGAAATTGGGTGTTCACTCTCTCTGTCTTTTCTGAAATGTCTCAGATTTGCACACACTCTAATCTCCTCTGAGTACTGAGTACTACAGCAGAAAATTGAAATGTGTCCCGTGCGCAATGTGGGTAAGTGTCTGTTACCCAACCCTGGACCTCTTAGATGTTTGGAATGTCAACTTATTCAATGCATCAGCACAGAGTTTACATGACTGTTTCAGAGTGGAGACGTCAGAAGGGTGAAAACAGGAAGGGAGAAGGGCTTATATCAATTACGAATCCAAGTTTACACTACAAAATCTGTGTGCTCATGCTTACCAAGGGATATTTCTATAAACCCAAGATATAAACCCCCAAAGATCTAGAAACATGGGAGGAAAGAGTTTTCCTGTTAGGGAGATTATTCAAAATAGAGAGTACAATGTGAATTTTAGCATTTCCTTTCTATTCTCTCTATTCCTTTGAATGATATACCTAGGATTTTTTTTTTTTTACAAATAGTTTATTGTCAAGTTGGTTTCCATATAACACCCAGTGCTCGTCCCCACAAGTGCCCTCCTCCATGCCCATCTTCTCCCTCCCCCCACACCCATGAGTCCTCAGTTTGTTCTCAGCATTCAAGTCTCTCATGGTTTGCCTCTCTCCCTTTCCCCCACCATTTCTCCCCTTCTTCTCCCCCATGGTCATCCATTATTTCCTCCTAATCCTCCTATACGTGCAAACATATGATATTTGTCCTTCTCTGCCTGACTTATTTCGCTCAGCATAACACCCTCAAGGTCCATCCATGTTGCTACACATGGCCAGATTTCATTGTTTCTCATTGCCATGTAGTATTCCATCATATAGATAAACCACATCTTGATCCATTCGTCCATTGATGGACACTTAGGCTCTTTCCATGTTTTAGCTATTGTGGAGAGTGCTGCTATGAACATTGGGGTACGTGTGCTCCTATGCATCAGCATTTCTGTATCCCTTGGGTAAATTCTACCTAGGAATTTTTTAAGTGAAAATTTCAAGTAATACTTGTTCATTGGAAGAAATTTCCCAAGTCTGAGGAATTATAATACACTGGCACATAATAGGTACTCATTAAATATTTCTTGAATGAACGAATGAATGACTGAAAAGAAATGAAATGATACAAAGCAAAAGTGGATTAGAGAGACTCTGTCATATTCAGGATTTTGTAGCCATGTTAATAATATTATAGTTGGTCTCGGAGCAGTGAGAAGTGATGGGTTTATAATCGGGATTATATAAACAAATTATCTTTAGAAAATATTGCTCTGGCTTTATCATACTGGGTCCATGGAGGTGGAATATGGCTGAATGTGAAAATGCCAGCAAGGAAGCTACTACAGAAGGAAGGTGGGGGGGAAAATGATAGTGTGGACTCATAGCAATTGAGATACAGAGGAATGAGTGGATCGAGATACATTTTGGGGGTAAATCAATAGAAGGGTATTCGTTTAACCTCAAGGGAGATTGGGAGTGATAGAAGGGGACTGTCAAGTGTGAGATAATTTTTGAGATGTTCAAGAGGTATGAAGAATGCCATTGGGTGCTCTAGACCCAGTCTGAGGAATACTTGTACTTACCAACTTGAAAGTCCTAGCAAATGAGATATAACGAATGCAGGGGAGTAGAAATAGAGATTACAAAAGGAAAAAAAAAAACAAACCACGCCCTGAAGAAGGCCAATATTTAAAGGTATAAAGGAGAAAGAATTCACAAAAAGACACCGAATGAGCTTTCAGAGAGATTGGAAGAAAATCAGGATAGGGGGATTTTCAAGATAGGAGGCAAAGACAAGGGAGTGTTTCAAGATGGAAGAGGTGAGTACAGGTACCAGGTGAAAAAGTGCCCACTGGACTTGACCACATGGAGCTCCTGGGTGAACCTAGTGAGAGCATTCGCAATAGACCTTAGGGAGGAAAAGTCAGATTGGGCGGATTTATAATAAATAAATGGGAGGTGAGATAGAGACAGCATGGTGTCCCGCCGGACGTGGTTAATGTGTAAGTCATCTGAATGCTGCAATGACAGAACCGTCCTGTGGACAGGGGACATGAAAAGGAACAATCAGGGATGCAGAGTCTGCAAAGTCTTCAGATGCCAAGTTTGGTCCGTGCCAGGCACTGCTGCAAACAGCTGGGTTGTGTGCCAACATGCCTAACGATGTGAATATCAACGGGCCTATACTGGCAATAAATTGATGATAATTACATAAATAAAAATGACCACTTAGGGAGCATTGATTCTGTGCCCCGTATCACACAGAGAGCCCCCACATTCCATACCCAACATCTCATTGAATTCTTGCAACAGCACCGAGATAGTTTTATTAACCCCTTCTTAACAGACGGGAGAGCTGAGGACCTCCGAGGTTGAAGCAAGTGTCCAAGAAGACACAGACCAGTGGAGCTGGTCTGATTCCAAAGCCCAGGTCAAGTGTTAGGTGATAGTCTCCTCTAGTTGCGGCTGCCCAGAGAGAGCTTGCTGCCTGGTTAACTGGAAATCTGACTGCATTTCCAAACTTGTTCAGTTAATGTAAACTTTTTAAAGTTTATTTATTTATTTTGAGAGAAAGAAGCAGCCGCGGAGGGGCAGGGGGGAGGGGGACAGAAGAGCCGAGAGATGGGGAACAGAAGAGTTCGATCCCACGAACCACGAGATCATGACCCGGGCAGAAGTTGGATGTTTAACCAACTGATTTACCTACTTTGATAAGAGGCATCACGACTTGAAAAACAATTGCCTAGTGAATCTAAAATGAGTTAATATATCCAGAGCTCTTAACAGTGCAGACCCACAGTGAGACTTGTGTAGGTGTTATCTATCATCACTTACTAAAAGGCTCTGGGGGCGGGCGGGGAGATACCTGGCTAGCTCAGTGGGTAGAATATGCAATTGCTGATCTCGGGGTCATGAGCTCAAGTCTCACATTAGGAGTAGATATTACTTACACAAATAAAGGCCACTGGAGAGAGTCAGTCTGCCCTTCTCCAGGGCTAATCAAACCTTGTGAATACTAACGCCAATGCCCCGCCCCCCACCCCCCACCAAAGGGCAGCTATATTCTTGTTACAGAGTAGTTTTCAACTTCTACTTAAGGAAAAGGATGGTGTTTCCTGGCTTTGTTCTTAAACTCATTACAGGAAATGATATTGTTGTAGGCAAGGACAAAGGTACAGTGTAAAAACATTTAGCAAATGCATCCAGTCATCTATTAACATTGTAGGAGAGCCCTTCAGAGTCGTATCCTTTTTGCTGATCTAGAGCAGCAAAGAGATTGCCAACCTCTTTAAATCCAACCCCTGTGAGTTTAGGATTGAATTTGACCCTGGTTTCCTTGAGGTAGCCATGGAAATCAAGGGATGATGACACCTTTTGAGTACCTATGTGTTTTTACCAACACTAGCTGATGCCATCCTTATAATAGAGTTCGTTCTATTATAACATTTCTTTTGAAAACAGGAATCTGTTCCAACAGGATTGATATATTGTGAGTATAGTGTGGATTTTGCATTTGCCTGTGTTTGGTTTTACCTGTGGGAAAGACTAGGGCAACCCAGAAAACTGCACCCAGCTCAACTGAGCCACAGAGAAATACACAGAAGAACACACACGTATCTCAAACACCTACCAGGAAGGCTACAAGCCACAATCCCCCATATCCGGTGTTTCAGCTCTCCTGGATTTCAGATAACCTTCTTCCTGCCATGTCACAGGGGCAACAAAACCCTTCTGATGTCTACTTCCAAAAATCCCTTTCACCATATTTATCATCGTACTTCTCTATTGTAACCATTTAACATGTATAAGGTAATGCTACTGTTTTTATTAGGTCCCTGTCTTTTTTTATTTGTCACTGACATAGACATTGTGCTCCTGAGTCCATTTTTCCTATAAGCTCTGGGATTTCTTACTGTGCACTATGGAATATCGTGGGGGCTTTCAGAAACACAGATATGCCTTATAACAGCGCTGACTTTAAATAAGAACTCAACAAATATTATTGCTCTTATTCCTTATGACATGAGTAAGAAAATAAGCTCAGAGAAGACGGTCACTTACCCAAGGTCACCCATCCCTGATGCCACGTTCATCTAATTCCATCGCCCACCCTCCGGCCACTTCCAACACCTCTGTCTAGTTTCTGGGCACGTGGAACTGGACAGTTGTTGCAAACCAGCTTCAACATTAAGAAAATAAAACTTTTCCAGAAAGACCTTAATTCAAGATGATCCACAAGAGTATCTGAATCATCTATTTATTTTTAAAATCAAGTAGGTAATCTCCTTTTACATACTAAATATGTCCCATTCTGCTCACACTTTAATAAATTTTTCTCATTTGTGAGAGTTGCTGAATAGAGCAAGTGAATTGTTTTACCCAGTAGGTGGTAGAGCAATAATGAAGAAGCCTCGTGATTAAGTAGAGTTGGAACCTCTTATCTTTCTCACTGAGTGGGAGGCACCATTAGTAGTAAAAGTAATTACCTGTGTAGAACACACTGATTGCATCAAGTACCTACTATAAGCCACTAACATCGTCATTTCATTTTTAGAGCTTCTTAAGAGATCTTCATTTGATGTTAATTTTACATTTTTAGCAAAAGTACATTATTTTTGGAAAACATTGCGTTAGCTGGACTAATTTTTTAAACCTCTTCAAGGACTTTTTGCCTCCTGGTTGTTGGCCCGTAGATGGCCTTTCCCCAAAATGGCAGTCCCAAAGAGTTACACAGAACCAAGTTGGAAACGATGAGCTATCCAAACGTTGAAGAATCTATTTGGCGAGAGTTGATTTTACGTGGGATTGAAAAACCTGTGCTTTCATCTATAAAATCACAAAGTCCATTATGTGGAACTGCCGGGTACTTAAAGCAGTAATTCCTAAGAAATTGTCCACGCCAAATCTTGTTAAATGTTGTATTGGATAGTTTCACTAAACTTCAAATTCTTCTCTGATAGAAATATTAGAAGCAAGTTGCACTTGATTAGATTGAGCCCAGGCCAGAGACCCGATCCTTAGGGGTGGTAACTCAGCAAAAACCCAGCGAAGGGGTTTCAGAGGCCAGAATATTCTTCCTGTTCTTCTAGCTGGCCGGCAAAAATACCGTGGCAGGTGTCCTAACCTTAGATCTATAAAATGAGCAGAGCAAATAGGTTTCCCGTCTAAGTCCAAATTTCTATATAGTTAATCAGCTGAATTCTTTTTTTTTTAATTTTTTAAAATTTATTTATTTTTGAGAGAGAGAGAGGCAGCATGAGCAGGGGAGGTCAGAGAGAGAGGGAGACACAGAATCTGAAGCAGGCTCCAGGCTCTGAGCTGGCTGTCAGCACAGAGCCCGACACGGGGCTCGAACCCACGGACCATGAGATCATGACCTGAGCTGAAGTCAGAGGCTCAACCGACTGAGCTACCCAGGCGCCCCCATCAGTTGAATTCTTTACTGTGTTTGCATCAGTGAGGAGTCTGAGCAGAAGCCCTGTCGCATTGAATACAGAGCCTTTGTGTTTGTGAACCTGCCCTTCATATGTGTATCAATGCAGTTCTACTTCAGTGGCACCAACATCTTACCTTCCCTGGGCAAGTAGGACATTCCCGGCATACCTGGCACATGTTATTGTGGCTTGTAAGTTAGCTCCAAATGAATACTCCTGCAAAAAAGTTATTTTGAAACCTCATATTTGTATTAGTTTGGCCCCTATGATGAAGGTTAGTGTCCCTTAGCTAACATATTCACTTTCCTCTCATTGTGGCCCATGTCAGAAGCCTAGAGATGACTCTCAGGTGTAATAAGGTAACCTGGTGAAAGGACAAACAAGTTTCCAAGTGGGAAGACCAGGTTCAAATCCTGTTTTTATAATTTTTACCGGCTGTGAGGCATTGGGCAAATTACTTAACAGGTTGAAGTGTCAGTTTCCTTCTATGTAAATTGGACACAACAGTAGTACTTGCTTGATAAGATTGGTTTAAAGACTCAGGGCACCTGGGTGGCTCAGTTGATTGGCCATCCAACTTTAGCTCATGGCAGGATCTCACAGTTTGAGGGTTCAAGCCCTGCATCGGGCTCTGTGCTGACAGCTCAGAGCCTAGAGCCTGCTTCAGTTTCTGTGTCTCCCTCTCTCTCTGCCCCTCCCCTGCTCACACTCTCTCTCAAAAATAAATAAACATTTAAAAATTTAAAAACATTGTTATAGGGGTGCCTGGATGGCTTTGTCGGTTAAGCGTCCAACTTTTGCTTGGGTCATGATCTCGTGGTTTGTGGGTTCGAGCTCTGCGTCGGGCTCTGTGCTGACTGCCAGCTCAGAGCCTGGAGCCTGTTTCAGAGTCTGTCACTCCCTCTCTCTCTGACCCTCCCCTGCTCACGCTGTCTCTCTCTCTCTGTCCTAGAAATAAATAAAACATTAAAAAATTAAAAAAAAAAACATTGTTATAAAGACTCAAATCATAGACCTTGTGGAAATTTGTTTCTTTTTATTAGTAGAAGGGATCATAAGAACCTCCAGGTAGCAGGGATTACCTTCACAAAGACAGAATAGTGTTGCTTGGATGCATTTTTTTCTCCAACTTTTCTTACCTTTCTACTTCAAGTTTTTAACTGTAAGCATTTATTGTCTTTTTTACCTACTTCTGTTTTTTAATGCCCTTTGATTTATCTCAGGTGAAATTTTAAGCTCTGTTTATATTATTTTGTTCTTTAGACTTCTGTGATTTAAAAAAGCAATAAAATATTATAAAAATTGAATAAGATAATATAGGTTAGGATGTTTTTCATAGTGCCTCTCACAGAATAAACATTAATCAAATTGATCACAAGTGATAACATCACCTCCATAACTATGAAAATCTTATAATTCGGGTAAAGCAAAGAATGGTGCGATACATAGCAATAACTCTAAAGATACTCGTTTCAGCAATTCTGGTTAATTCCAGGCCCTGAAATTATGAACAAGGGTTTATATATTGGTTAAATTGCTTTATGACAAATTACGGAGAACTCTTTGAATTACTTTTGTGCACGAATTATATCGTAATAAGAGTGTTTAAAGTAATTTGGACATTCAAGTGGACTTACTGTGTACTTTTTCTTTTCCACTGAGGTGTTCACTATTTTGCATTAGTTTTGTTGAGATGCCACCTAAGAGTATGTTATTAGCTAACAACTGAGTGGTGCTATTGTCGTACAGAAAACAAATAACAAATTTGTTGATTAACGTGTACCTGTTTGGTTAGTGAGGTACATTCTGCTTATAGGTGAGCAAGGAAAGGAAGATCGAAAGTTGGCCTGAATAGATTTTCCCAAAATATGTCCATTATTGGTCCTCCGTAAGTGATTATTGGAGGAATTTCCTGTCAGGAACAATGTAGTATAGAGCAAATAATGAACTGCCCAGCCCATCACGTAGGAGTGAAACAGCTCCATCCATCCAGTTATTTATAGTCAGTCTGCTTTGCATGTTTTTTTTAATGTTTATTTATTTTTTCGAGAGAGACAGAGTGGGAACAGGGGAGGGGCAGAGAGAGAGGGAGACACAGAATCTGAAGCAGCTCCGGGCTCCGAGCTGTCAGCACAGAGCCTGACGTGGGGCTCAAACTCACAGACCTCGAGATGACAACCTGAGCCAAAGTCGGATGCTTAACTGACTGAGCCCCCCAGGCACCCCTGGTTTGTATGTTAACTGAAATGTATGGGTGTTGGTACCATGTCTTCACTTTGGCCAGCCCCAGGGTCGCTGAGATGCCATACAAAGTGAAGGCTGCCTATATTTGTACTTACTTTATGCCAGTACTTCTTCTAGGACCTGGAGGTGTAACAATCAAATAAGTATTTCTGCCTAAGAATGTTTTCATCAAGTACAGTAGAAAGACTATAAGGAGAAACAGATAGACAGTGTGTTCGGTGGTAAATGCTAAAGAGAAAACCAAGGAGATAGTAGAAGACGAGTCCGGGATCTGAGTGGAAGGTTGGTATGAGATAGGATGATTGGGGAAAGGAGATGCTGAGAAAGGAGCAGACCACAAAGGAAGGGAGGAGGCAAGCCGTGTGCGGATCTAGTAAAAGAGGATTCGTAAGATCAACTGCCCCATACGGGCTACGGCTCAAGTTCTTTTCCGAGAAATAGCTTTGTGGAGAGAAGTGTTGAGCTTGATGGGAAAGGGAAATTCTTTTGTCCAGGATCGGCAGCTCTTCCACACCAACAAATGGCTACTGGAAGAGAATCTTCCACTCCCAAGACCAAACCTGCACCTGTGCCACCTGAGTATACAGTTTTCCAAACGCAGATAAATACTTGAGAAGTTGGTCGCCCACACCCTTATGGACCTCCACAGCCATGCATGATTTGTACATCTCGGATCGTTACTCCCAAATACTGTTGTTTAGTTCTGATACCTGGCTTGCTAGAACTCACACTCTTTTTTTTTTTTAATGTTTATTTATGAATGAGGGAGAGGGAGAGAGAGAGAGAGAGAGCATGAGCAAGAGAGAGGCAGAAAGAAAGGGAGACATAGAATATGAAGCAGGCTCCAGGGTCTGAGCTGTCAGCACAGAGCCCGATGCAGGGCTCCAACTCATGAACCATGAGATCATGACCTGAGCTGAAGTCAGACTGAGCCACCCAGGCACCCCTAGAACTCACACTCTTGATGCTCAGTCTCTAGCTATGGACATCGTTTTTAAAGATTGTAGATGGAAGTTTTAATAGAATCTTGGGTACCTCTCCCATTTTGCCGAGCATAAAGCCTAATTCATAATGTGCTTCTCACTTGTGTCTCTTATAAAAGAAGATTCCAGAACTGAGACTTGCAAGGACTTATACCTCTCGATAAAGCTTTTGGAAGACGTTGTCTTTTTTGTTCTCATACATGTATTTTAGTGGCTTCCTCTGGCCTCTCTGTTAGAGGAAAAGAAGTATGTCTATTGAATAGATGATTGACGGGGACCTAAGTGGCTGTAATACATTGTCATATTGGCTGCAGACCCCATCTCTGCTGGTAGGTTTACCTGAGGACAGGTAAATCCCTTTGGCATTTGGCTTGGCCAAAGACTTTGTACCTGCCATTTTGATAATAGGCCACTTCAGTAATTTTTGGACTAAGGCTCCAGGAAGAACAAAATACGTCTCTCTTCCAGGCCTTTTCCCTGGCTGTTCTGTCTGGCATCACCTTTCAAAATTTACTTCGACTTCATCCCCTCTTGGAAGCACTCCATGAGCCCATCTTGGAAACCGAATCGAGCTTCCTCATCTTTTGTCTCACAGTATCCTGGGCATAATGCTGCCCTAACCCTCATCACCTATTGCTACAATGCCTTTACGTTATTATCTGTTTCCTACCGGATGGTGAGCTTCTTAAGGGCAAGTACTAGGGCTCACTTCGATTCACTTCAAGTTTTTATTGGGAACATACTATGTGCTGGGCACTGGATTAGACTCTGGGAATTTAAAAGTGAAGAGGACAGATATATTTCTGCCTCCATGGAACTTACAGTCTACAGGGCACAACAGCCATTATGGAAATCATCACAGCAGGAAATTGCAATGACTAATTTTCTTGAGCCCAGTGAAGGAAGAATTCCAGCCCCCTGAGGTCCTGTTTGTTTCTGTCTTAGATGCTAGCAAAATATTGGCATTGAGTGAAAGTTTGATTTGAATTGAATGAGGATCCCAACTTTAACCCCTCCGTCCACTGGTACTAACTCTCCACGGTTTTCAAATCCCATGTCATACAGGTGCCTTTCTTCTGCTGAATTGACAAATTTGCCCCCAAAGTGCAAATGAATAACTAGATATGTGGTTTTTCAAAAAGATTTCTATCTAAATGGAGATTTTATGGCTTTCAGAAACCTTTAAAACTTTCCCTCTCCCCTATGTGAATTCCACTATGGATTGAGGTATGGCATTTTTTCAATGTCTGATTTATGCCCGGCAACAACTTAGCCTCTGTAATTCAATGAAGACCCTGTCTAAGGAAGAGAGTGTTCTGGAATTTCAGAGACCTGTGGATTCCATCCAGAATACCACACAGCAACTCAGGGACTCCCCCACTGCCACTCACCTAGGTCAGAGTTCCCAGCTCTGTTTGTGGAATGTTGCTGGTTGGCTTTCGGCTTCCAGGTTTCTGGGGACATGGGTTCCAGGGATAGCGATTAGGTGGTTCTGTAGTCCTGAGGGGGAGGGCGCGCTGAGATTGCAAGTCTAGCCCCAGAGAGAGCCTGGGAAGCTTTCTGAGCCTCATCTCAATCTCCTCCCCCTTGCCTTTGGCACTCTGCAATCCGCGCTTCTCCTCCGTGATACCTTTTTAAATCTCCCCATTATGTTCAACAGCATGTCAGCTGAGAGTTTGGGCTTACAAGATCATGTCCAATGGGCCAAAGTGTCTAAAATAAATGTTAGCTCATAAAACATACGTGGCACATCTATGGGGCCCAAGCAAAGCCCACACAGAGGCAGGAAAAAAAAAAATCAAGCGAGCTTGTTTAACCCGACAGTGACAGGTATAGAAATGGGATTTTTTTTTTTTTTTTTTTTTTTGGTTAACAGAATTCTTTCAACTTCCAGGCAGAAGGGAATATACATTTTGCTCCATGATAGAAAGTGACAAATCTGGATTTTTCCATGGCCTGGAAAGCCAGTCTTCCTAAAATCCATTCATTTATTCAGAAAGTCTTTCTGGAACATCTGGCCCATGCCAGACACTGTGCTTGGCACTGTGGATACATTTTTCTTTTCGTTTTTTTTTTACATTTGAAGAATAAACTGTATATTAAATTTAAAGAATATTGAAAGTAAACGTATTTTAAAAATTGCATCAAACACTTCAGACATGATTTGGGAGAATTAAACATTAATTGTCAGTTGGAAATGATGACATTCACAGAGCGCTGTTGACCAATATGAAGTTTGCTCAAACCTAGTATTTTATAGAAGCTTCACCATTAATCCTTTCTGAAATTCAGTGATTATGCCTCAACTTTAGAAGCTTATGCAAGTCTTCTACGTAATGCCTCAGATAACTATTTCAAACAAAACATTTATACCAGTAAGGAAATCATAAAAACATACATAAATTATACTGAAGGGTGAAATCAAAACGCTGTCTATATACAGATCAATTTCACCTGAGAACACACACACACACACACACACACACACACACAGAGAGAGAAACCACCAAATAGAGGCACCACTACATTCTCTTAGTTACATTACATAGCAAACTACAGATCTATAAATGTCATTCTATTATGTATGAACTAAACAAATATATATATTAAAAAGAAAAATGTCCTTGAAGACATGGGGGAGTGGAGTGTGCCTGTGTTAAGTGACTAGGAAAGCTTTGCCCTTGAGGGACCCACAGCCCAGTTGGGAAAACTGACATTAACCATGTAAGCAAATAAATATGATTTTCAGGCAGTGATGACAGCTATAAAGATAACATGCCAGATCATAGGATGGAGGGCCATCTGAGAAGTCTCTGATGAGGGTGATATTCTAGATGAATCCCAAAGAGTGAGAATGAACTGTCTAGCTGAAGACAAGGAAGGAACCTTCTGGTCAATGAAAACAGTAAGAGTGCAGGCCCTGCTGAGGAAGGTGTGGGGGTGTGGAGTGGGCCACTTTGTCTGGGGTTAGGGCATGGGGTGGAATGGAGGTAGGGAAGAGGCAGGAGAGACAGGTGCTCAGGTGTTTGAAGGCCATGATACAGAATAAAAGTTTCCTTCCGATTTAAGGATTTTAAGCAGTAGAGTGCAGTCATGAGCCTTGCCCCGCGTTGCCATGGAGAACACCTCTTTTTTTTTTTTAACATTTATTTATTTTTGAGAGAAAGAGTGAGCATGAACAGGGGAGGGGCAAAGGGTGAGGGAGACACAGAATATGAAGCAGGTTCCAGGCTCTGAGCTATCGGCACAGAGCCTGACACGGGGCTCGAACCCACAAACCATGAGATCATGACCTGAGCCGAAGTCGGACACTTCACCAACTGAGCCACCCAGGTGCCCCGGAGAACACCTCTTTAAGGCTGAGGAACACCACTTGTCTACCTGATGGGATATACTCAAATCGGTGTTCTCCAGGGACCCCACTCCCACAGACACAGGTGCACTTTGGGTGGCTTCTGCAGCATCTTAAGATAACTTGCGGCAGTCATTTTGCCTCGGATTTGCAGAATAAACAAAGGCTTTGTCAAGCCTGTAGTTGGAGGTAATAAGTGACTAATGCTGTGTTTGCACACTCCTCAACCACCACGCAGCATGGGCCCCTTTTGTAGCTTAACTCCACTTTCTTGTTTGCTGGTTTGTTTAAGTGCATCATGTTTTCATATCACAACACACGCATACACACTCGATGCCCTTTAATATTTAATTCAAATAAATTGCATACCATATCAAATGCAGTGTTTACAGGCATGAATTTTTATATTTCCGTGGAGTTTTTTGGAAGACCTGTGGATCCCTAATGGTACACAGTGGTGTGTTTTTGGTTGTTTTTTTTTTTAATGGCACACAGATAACCTTCTTAACAATTTCATTGTCATGTATTTAATGTGTCATGTTCATGTAAAACGAGGGCCACATCAAACCAGCAATATTGTAGCTCGTATCACTAGATTGTCACTGGCATTTCTGATATAAAATTTACTGTTCAAATACATTTATTTAAGAAGTGAGTTTGTTTAAAAGAAGAATAGGAGTATAGGAGGTACTCAGTAGTATGGAAGATACTCAGTAGTATGGGAGGTACTCAATAGTATGGGAGGTACTCAGTAGTATAATGGCGGCACGAGTAAGTGCAGATCATCTGGGGTCTGAGGGACACAGTCCCCTGGAAGGGATTCCGTGGTCACCAGGCACTTCTCTCCAGTTTACATTCCCTCCCAGTTTTTCATCTAATGTGTATGCCTGTCAAGCTGCGAGCAAAGCCATAGGTTCAAGTTGCTTTGCTTAATGGTGGTTTAGATCATCTTTGAAATTTACCTGATGTTTCAATCGCCCGTTTATATTCTGATCTTTCTTATTAAATTTTGTGATATAATTATACTTTAGGTGCAAAGCAGCCACATTCCTTGGAAGAGCCATCCACTCCCTTAAGTTGTAGTTTTGAAAAACCGCAAATATCCAGGAGGAAATGAGACACTGTTGATACAAACACATTTCCACCTCATGTGGATGAAGCAACTACTTGTAGTGTAGCTCCGATATTCAGAGACTATGTTAAAAAAAAAAAATCATGTGTCTGTTGGCTCACCAGGGGAGGGCCTCTTGACGTCAATTCTAATTCTATAAAGAGAGACCTTAGTAGGATTGGACGCCACCCTAGTTACTATTCTATCATATCACATCCATTTCGGTGATATGTAAACTGAGTCCAGTGTCAATGGAGGCTTACACCAGAATTCAAAGCCAGGATTTACTCTCTACTGTAGCCCTACTTACCAGAAGGCGTTACATCAGTCAACCTGAGTCTTGTGTTCATTGTTGATCCTGATCTGTTTGACAAAGAAAGTGTGTGGGTTGCTAGTCTATTTGTCCCTCAAGACAGCCTAACAAACAAGGTATCACCCGGGGGATAAATGTTAGCCATGGGAAAAAGGAAATTCTATTCCCTTGTATGATGCTGACTAGCACATGCTATGTCATTAGTTCCTTTTGAAACACTTCTTGGAAACATTTCTCTCCCAGTTGTAATTTGTATATGGCTGTATTTTTTAAAAAAGTATTTTTAAGCCCAAGGTAAAGATAAAATTAGTAAAATAAAATAGTGCATGAGAACAGAATGGGAAAAGGATCTGAGAAATGGTGGTAAAAATGACATCGTAGGATGGTGCAACTGATGATAAACTGTCTTAATTACATTGTGTTCATTTTGGACATTCTACTGGCAAGAAAAAAACACTTCATGGCTGAATAGGGCTTGGCCAAGGCTTGGCAAACTTTTGCCGTAGAGAGTCAGATATTATATATTTTCAGCTTCATATTTTTGCCATGTCTGTGTACCACTTGTATTATATTTAAAAAATTTTAACTCCTTTTCTTTTTAATTTGGTTTCCTGTGAAGCCAGGGATTGGCAAATTTGTAGCCTTCCAACTGAACTTGGTCCTCCACTTGTTCTTGTAAATAAGTTGTATTGGGACACAGCCACGCCTATCTGTTACTATATTGTCTCTGGATGCTTCCACACAACAATAGCAGAGTTGAGTAGTTAAGTAGACGCTGTCTCATCCACATTCTGAAACTATTTACTGTCTAATCTTTTACAGAAAACATTTCCTGACCCCAGTACTCAGTAATAAAAGTCACTAAATCCCATGTTTCCTATGCTAGATTTTAATTTTTTTTTTTTAACATTTTTTAAAATTTATTTTTGAGAGAGAGAGAGTGAGCATGAGCAGGGGAGGGCCAGAGAGAGAGACACAGAATCCGAAGACAGATTCCAGGCTCTAAGCTGTCAGGACAGAGCCCTACGTGGGGCTCGAACCCACAACCATGAGATCATGACCTGAGCTGAAGCTGGATGCTCAACGGGCTGAGCCCCCCAGGCGCCCCTCCTATGCTAGATTTTAATTTCTATTCTCATTCAAAACCATCTCCTGGTATGATATTTAAAATATTTTCTCAGGGACCCCCTAAAATCATCTTGCTTGCCACCTCTGGAACGTGGGCCACACAGTGGGAATCACTGTCACGATAGGCCTTGAGCAACACCCACTAGATTCCGCATCTGCGTGGAAGTCTAACCTACAGGTACCAGGATTGGTGCAGGTTAGAATGTTATCTCCCTTTAAGTGATGCCCACATTGACCTAAGAGTCGATTTGTGGGCCTTTCTTTCCACAGTGCTGTGCTTCCGCTTCGCACCCTCTTGCTCAGTTTTCTCTCGAGTCAGCTGAGAGTCTGACATGAGCGTCTGCATCCTGGATGTCATTATAACAGGCGTCAAAAATGCTACTGCTCTCCCAGAGCACCTAGACTCTTGACAAGATAGATGAAACCTATAGCTCTCTGTACCTGACTTCCAGAAATCAGGGCTGCCAGCTTTTGCTCGTGTTAAGAATAGCCGGTGGCTGTTCTGTTAGATATCCCTTTGTCAGGAAAATTCTGCCTTCCAGAATTTTCCCCAGATTTACATATTGCATTACGAAATCTCTTGTAGAGAGTGCAGAGGAATTTGCAGATACCTTTTTATTTTTGTTTTCCGGTGAAACTCGGTTGTGTTATTATTTCAAAGTGAAGCATACCAATTGGGCCTCTTCTGGTTATGGGAGGTTTTGGTCAATAACCTTTCAGCAAGGATTTGAAGTCTTCCTTTCGTTGTGAGCCTGGGCAAGATCTTTGGAACCAGAGTGGCCCAACTGTACCCATTGGCAGGCGCAAAACCAGGCAGCACCCGGTCTTGTGCTTAAGAGTCTTGGGGTCAGGGAGAGCTGGTTTTGAATCCCTGTTTCGCCACATCCTTGGTCTGTGACCTTGCGTGAGTCACCTGGCAGCTCAGAGTCTGGATTCTCTGCCCCCGTAAAATAGAGGTAATTTGGGAGGTCGTGTGCAATTTAAATGACGGTATATGACAACTAATCGGCGAAGAGGTATTTCTAAGTTGCTCAAACTGTTGGTGTCCTCATGATCAGGAACATCATTATCATTTGAGCCAGATTTTCTGCACCGTGACACTGATTTGGGGCCACGTTGTGGATGGCTGTCCTGTGCACCATGGCCGTGTGGTAGTATTCCTAGCCTCAAAACACCAGATTCTAGCCCCACCTTCGTCAATCAAATATGTTTCCAGACATTGCCAAAGATCCTCTGGGAGGCAGAGTCACCCATGGTTGAGAACCACTGATTTAACCCCCTCAAATGACCATCTGGGTTCAGACAGCAATAATTCTCTTGCTATATTGTATTCCCAAGGCTGCTCCATTTCTTCTCCCAAAGAAAAGATGGGGGTAGTGCTGCCCAGCCTGTCAGGGAAAAAGGTTGAGGTGGCTGAGCCAAGGACCGGTATAATATACACATGACTGTTAATAGCAACTCTGATTTCCTGAGCAGGCAGAGTGCAGGAAAGAGCTCTGTCTCCTTTGGCCTTTATCTCTCAACCTAGAAACGCTGCTTCAAGACTCCCAGATCACACTCGTTCTATTTCCAGTTTCAATCTGGCCCAAGGGAACCATGCAGTGTGTCCAGTTAGTTGCTTAAAATGTGTCCTGATGTCTGGCTACCAGATGGAAAAGTGTTGATGTTGTAATGAAAATGCTTGTTAGGTTTAATGAAAAACATAGGCCAGACCATGAATAGTGTTGCTTTTTAGAGGCACATGCGTGGCTGTGCCGAAACACGATCTTGCTGATGAAGTGAATGTATACAATAAGAATCCTCCATTTTTCCGTGTCTGTCTCATGCTGATGTTCCTTGGAGTCATTTGGAAGCTAAGTCAGATGTAGATACTGCTGAGCTCAACTTCCAGAATCCTCCATTCAGAGCCAGCAGAGCATTGTGGTTAAGAGGGTAGAATTTAAAGTCAGACAGACCTAAATAGCTATTTACTAGCTACGGGTGCCTGGCACATAGTCGGTGCTTAGTCAATATTGGTTGACTACCGAACCTCCCTCCGGTGATGCTCGTTCACCTGCAAAACACCCTAAAACGTCCATCTGAGACAGTAAGTTAGCTAATCTGTATGAAACATTTAGCACATAGGAAACATTAAAAAAATGTAGTTACCATACATAACAAATTTACAAGAGTCCATTTAGTCTTCATTCAGCTAATATTTATTTAGTGGTTTCTCTGTGCCCAGTGCTAGCAATCAGTAATTCAATGACTAAAGAAGACTGAGGTGGGTAGCTACATACCGTCCTTAAGTTATCAATATTGTAAACGGGTGGCATGTAGAAAAGAAAGTTCTTTTTATTCCATTTGGATCCAACACGTGATGGAGCTCCAGAAAACTGAATTGTCTCCAGTTATTTAACCTCCTCGAAAGTTAGGTAGAAATTCCAGGGAGAATTTCCTTCTCAGTTCCTGCCACATTGCCACATCATTCAATAATATTTTTTAATTCCCAAAAAGAATTGAAGTTTCCAGGCAAGGCACTGACAAGTCAGTTTAACAGAATTTATTGCAGGCTTATTCCTGATCTATCCCAAGAGTCTCTTGATTTATGTCGTTTATCCTATAGCATAAGAACATGGGTTAGATATATGAGGAATGCAGTACTGAGGCCAGAGCTGTGGTTTTTCTGTGTCCTTGGATGGCTGAAATTCCCTCTCTGGACATATTTACTTACTGTTATGTCTTCGCATGATTTAACTGCCAACGAGTCTTTGCCTATGTGCTTGGACCACCTCCAGTGCCATCTCGTGGTCATACAAATAATTCTACTCTTGGGGGTAAGTGGATGGCAACCCCTTTCCCAAAGAGTCTGAGAAGTAATGAAATGAAGCCTTTTGATTCAGCCCCAGCTGGGGGAGGGATGCTGAGAGACGATATGCAAGACCTCAGCCGGGTGGGGGCGGGGGACACGTTATGCCTGATAACATCTGCTTCCCCCAAAAGACAAGTTTTCTTGGGGCTGATCTTGAATGTCCCAACTCCCAATTTAATAACAAAAATCACAGTCGTTACTATTATCATCCTCAGCATTTATGGAGAGCCTTGCCTTTGCAATTCTCTCATCTTAGAAGGGCCTCGAACCCATTTCCCTGTTCTAACACCCATGAACTTCCCAAGTTCCAGCTTGGGCTTGATCCCCCAAACAGGAAGCTTCCCCTAACCTTTCACGTCTGAAATGAAAATTGCCCCCCTTCTGATTACTTGCTTTCACACTTCCTGTTTTATTTTCTTCATTGTGGCTATTTTGACCTGAAGGTTATCATGAGTATTTTTTTTTTTGCTTGTTTATTATCATTTCCTGCGACTAGTCTGTAAAGGTCATGATAGCTGGATCCATGTGCAAGAACAGCAAAGGAGACACAGGAGGGGCTCACTCAGTAGGAGCCAAGTCTGTAAACACTCGGTGCCTGGCTCTGGGCTAAGGAGCCGCTGAGTGCTGACTTTTGGAAATTCAGCCGTTAAAATCCAGCCGGCGACTGCCATTGGAGGTGTCTGTTGTTATTAACCCTGGAGACTGAGAGAAATTAGGTAAACTGCTCAAGATCCCACAGATAGTAAAAGATAGAGCCCTGATTTGAACTCTGATCTCAGTGCTAACCCTCTGCAGGCTGCCTCAAATCTCTACACCTCATTTCTAAAGATGGACGCTCCTTTCCATCCTGTTTTCCAAGTTCTGCCCGGATCCTGACCCACCTGTCTGGTTTTGCAAATCAAAATAAGTCTAAAACCCTTGTTGGCTGTGGCTTCCTTTCCCCGTTAGTATTCAGGGCTCACCTTGCATTAAATGGTTAAAAAAAAAAAAAAGTACACGTCATTAAAGGCTTCAGTAATGGAGTCACTTTAATATTGGGAAATTCTACCACAGGATAATGCTTTTTGGCACGATCCTGTCTTAGCAGGAAGCGTGCAGTCGAGAAGGTATGCAAAGAGAGAGCGAGGGGGCATCTGTTTGCCTTCAGTTTCAATGACAGCTGGGATCCGTGGTCTGTTTGTGTCAACGTTCCCAGGGATGGTAACTAAGATTTCACAAAGGGTCAAAGCCATCAAACCTTCTTTGCCTGCCCTGGACCCCACCCCCACCCCTTCTCTCCTGTTTCCTTGTCCCTTCTAAATTAAATCACATTCCACTGCTTTTTATTGTATAACCTCTGGACAAAATACTCTTCCACACACACCTTGCTTGAGGCAAAGTAATTGGAACAGATAGTGCCCCTGGCCAAGAGCCACCGACTAATTGCTTTATGCCCAACTCCCCAGTGCTGGAGGTACACCCAGCATTGACAAATCCGTGGCTGGGTTCCCGATTGTGTGAGGGTTCTGAAACTGTTGGTGCAGTATTAATCGAAGGGGGTGGACGGGGGCAAGAGTGGGAAGAAATGAATTCCCTATAGCCATTGGCACCTATTACTTGGTCTCCTTAATCGGCCATTATTTTGATGATGGATATCTGGTTTTTTAATTTCCTGTAATCCAGCAAGGAATGTTGTTCTTTTCCTTCAGGACATCTGTGGTCTCTGCTTTTTCATGTTCCAAAAATCCTAACAGAGATGTTTTGTCAATGACTGGGTATTTCATGAGAGATCCAAAGATTCCCATTAACTTGACTTATTTTCGTAGCTCTGATCAACTTCTAAGGTTAATAATTCATGATATTTAATAACCTGTTCAGATCATCACCAAAATTATTGATTTAATAATATTTGGTCATTAATAATGAAAAAGGAGGGGGGTGATTTTTCTTATCATTTATATCAATTTATTCCTTATTGCCTTGCAAATCTTGAGGAGAGCCAATAATCTTAAGAACTTTTAATATCCTATCACTCTTCTTGGTAGAAACCTGGAAGATGTTCTGCATTTTAAAATAGCTGTATTCTCCATGCTCAGAGAATACAATTAAGGCATCTCTCATTTAATCCAACCCTGTATCCATTCTTGATGTTAAAACTTTCTGAGAATTTATAGAAACCATAGCTTCCACCCTCTCAGAGCTCGAGAGCGTGAGGTTCAATGGACTTCCTTTCTCTTTTTTATACTCCTCTGTTGAATCATTTCGTAATCCACTCTTCAGTTTCTTTTGCTAACATACTTTGTAATTCAATACAAGAACTGAGCTGAAAAATTCATCGTCAATTTGTTTTGGCAATGTGTAGTTTCCCATAGTTTTCCCACTGAATTTCCCATAGAGGTCATATCCACCACGAGGTTCAAGCACCTCATCTTATATGAAAAAAAGATGTAAAAGTCAAATGCATGAGCCAGATATGTGAACATTGGTTACTATATTGAAATTACTACATTTTATTTTCAGTTTTAAAATAACCTCATTGGGAACCTTATTAAAAAGCTGCCCTCGTTTTTGGAATATCCCCATGAAGCTGTACATTTGCAGTAATAAATACAAAGTTTTTTTGGCTGATTTCCAAGAGGAGTCTACTTTATCCCAAATTCTACTGAATACCTAATGGTGTGAGGGCAAGTTTCCAGAAGCTAACTTTCCAGGCAATGAGAAATTTCCCTTTAGAGTTGCATTTTAATGCTAACTGATTTCCTATATTTGGTAAATAATGGACAATACGTGTGCAGCTTTAGCTCAGGAAATATCATCAGAATCCTCCTATCTGAGACTCTATCTGCACAGCCAAAACATCTGCATGAGAGGCAGCCCAAGGCAGGGGTGGAAACTATCATGGTATCTACTATGTGATACCAAAGCATTTGTATATTTGGAAACATTCAATTAACTCTTTCCATTTTTTGTTATGTAGACCCAGCTTCAGTTAGAAAAGAAAAAGAAGGAAGGAAGGGAGGGAGGGAGGGAGGAAGGAAGGAAGGAAGGAAGGAAGGAAGGAAGGAAGGAAGGACGGAAATCTCTATAATAAAGCCATGCACAGTGACAGGTACAATTTATAGACAATAGAAACAGCCCATATAAAACTTAGAGGACGTTCACCACTTCTGTAACTGAAACATGTTTTGGGGTCTACACTGGTGATTCTAATTCCTGGTATGACACAGATATTCTATAAGTGACTCCCTTAATATTTATCAATCTGTATTTTTTTTTTAAAGTGAACAAAGAATACCTCTTGGGTTTTGAGTTGAGTAGCTCACATATCTTAGGATAGAGCACTGTTTTTCAAATTGCAGAAGACCCATTAGTGCCATCAATTTTGTGGGCTATGACTAGCATTAAAAAAAAAAAAAAAAGAATGGAATATGTCTGAGTACCTTGCATGTACCAAGGGAAGTAATGGCTTTTAAACAGTTGTTTCTTTCTACATATAAACATATACTGGTTCATCATATCAAATGTTTTTGTTTTTTGTTTGTTTCTTCTTCATGGTGGGTTAAGTACAAAAAAAGTTCAGAAACCCTGATAAACAAAGTCCACTTCCCACATGTGACAGTAGAAACTAGTAACCTAGCAAGAAACTTTTAGGGAAGAATTATACCTCCTGAGTGTATTAACAAACATAAATCTGTTGGTTTGATTTGCCTGTATCTAAGCAAAACAGGGTATCTTTGGGTCTTGCCTCTTTCTTTATTTCTCAAATGGTCAGCAAACGGCACCCAGAGTTTCTCAGAAAAACAAAAACAAAAATCTCTGATGGTATGGTTTAAAGGAGAGTTCATAGATGATTCTTTCATAGTATTAAAATATGCCAAATACTTGATACATATCCTTGTATTGACTGCTTTTATTGGGGAAAGACATAATGTCATACAGAAACCAAGAAGAAATTGTTGTGGGGAAAGATTTTGCTCCATTTCTAGGAAAAGCCAAGAAACGGCCTGATTTTGAAGCAGGGATGGGAGTGTAAAATAACTGAAATTGCCAGCACACCTCATAACTTAGTTAAAAATCATCTCGTTTCTTCATTCGGTTGCCCATAATTTGAGGCTCATAGATAGATTGACCTGGCCTCCAGGAAGCGTGTGATGAAGACTCGCCCCTTACCTCTTCACAGTCAGATTGAATATTTGCTGTTTATAGGAAGCTAGAAGCTCTCGGCAGCATGGCCTTTTGGGTTCAGATTTTGATGTTCCATGATGAATCCAGCTCTTGCCACCTGGATTTTAATATTCATTGTTAACTTGAGGAGCTGACACGGATGGGACAAGATTTCATTATGAACCTCTTTGAACTTACACCAGTTATAGGAGTGGAGAAGTAGATTTCACCCAAGAACATTTTTAATGTTATGTCAGAGCCCAATTGATCTGATGGACTTTTAATGACTTCACTGATAATAAGGGAGATCATGGCTTAGACCTGCTTCAGCAGCCAGTGTGGAAGGGCTGATGGCAATTTGCATGGTCTGATGAGATCTGAAGTAGAAGGAAATGGACTTCTGAGTTCAAAGAGATTGCACCCTACAGGGGTGCCATGGTCTGCGGGCCGTTGAGTATGTTGACCATTGGGCGCACTTGTTATTAATTCTGTGTGTTTCGAGTCACCTGAATGCATCTGCAGAAGTTAGAACCCACCAGGAGAGCTGCCAAGCCAGGGGGCTGGACTCCCACTCAGATGCTAGAAGACCTGGAAGAACACTGAATAAAACAGCAATGAGGAAAAGAATTTTCCCTGCTGTGATAGACTACTTAGGCTGCTAAGAGCACTACCTTCAATCCACAGAAAGTACTTTTCACTTGCATTTTAAGCAAATAGAAGGTGTAGCAGGACATTATCACCTGGAGTGCCCAGTAATGGGTAATTGAGTCGGGAAAGGGGCTGTATATTTCTGATTAATATTTACCAAAGTCTTTGTATGCTTTTTCTCAAATATTAACGACACAGCAGATTGAGTTGAACAAAAAGGACACTGTGGATTGAAATATGGTATTGTGCCCATCAAATTCTGCCTCCTCTCTGCTTGGCTTATGATGAATACCATTCTTTAATAGCAGACGGGTGTTCGTGAAGAACTTATTACAGAGGCTAAGAGGAAGCCAAGAATGAAGGAATGCCCGACTGGCAGCGATCAATCACCTCCTTTTAAAGATGAACCGATCCTTCTTTTTTAAAGTAACAGTTCATACGAAGGTCTCAAACATAAATATGCAAAGCATCAGAGCAATTACAGTTGCCCAGTCCTGTTAGCTTTTCCGGGCCTGTTTAGGGAGAAGAGGAATCCCACCCTTCCCAGTAGAGGCCGCTTCCAGGAGATGCAAGACTTGGCTCTTCTCCAGGGAAGGGTTCCTGTTAAACAAAGGTTAATTATTGGCACCAGCAGAATAATAATATCCTAATGCCAAGGGACAAAGTCACATTTGGTTAAAGATTTCTGCATTATAAGATGCTGTATTCAAAGTAGACCCACTCTGGAAAGAACTAGAAGGAGAGTTTCAGGCTGTGTTTCATTAAGTAGCTTTGAAGTTTCGCCACCTTGACACTATTGATACGGGCAGCTGGAACATTCTCCTCTGTAGCGGACGTCCTGTGCGCTGGGGGATGTTCACGGGCAGCGTGCCTGGCCTCTACCCATTAGATGCCAGTAGAACCCACCTCCCCACATTTTGACAGCCAGAGATGTCCCCAGATATTGTCAAATGTCCCCCGAGGGGCACAGTCTCCCCATGTTGAGAACCATAGCTTTAACGATATGATAGTGCCTACAGAAAAGTCCAATCTCCTCCAAGAGACCAAAGGTTCGACCTCATCTCCTCTGACCCCGCACTTACCATCCATCGACACGCCACCTGCTGCCCTCAGACTTTCTAACAGGTCACAGGGGCACTTGTCTCCCTGTGGTTTGCCCATTGCTTCTTCCTTGTCGGCCCTGTTCACTGCGATGTCCCCAGTGCCTGCAGGGGGTGTAGCACCCTAGAGCCTGGGGTGACTTCCATCTGCCCCTTTAAGACCCAACCCCAGCAAGCTCGCTTCCAGAAGCCTTCAGCAGATCATCGTGGTGAACATGGACCTGGGAGCTGGGCTCAGTTCCTTCTCCTCCACCTACTAGCAGGCAACTTACTTTGATCTCTTTGTGCCTCTGTTTCTTCATCTATAAAATGAATGTGATAGTGGAGCCTGCTTTGTAGGGTTATGGTGAAGATTCATGGGGAAAACATGCATGTAGTAAATGCAGCATTCCCGCCCCCTGTGCGCTGTTATTCATATCTCATAGTCTGAAAGTCTCTTCTTTCTCTGCAAACCTGTTTTGTTCCTCTGCCTCAGTTTCCCTCGTAGCATGCTTTCCTTAAGGACATTTTCTGAACCCAACTTAGGACCTATCGTGTGACAGATCTGGAACAATGGACCAGAGTTCTAAACTGCAAGCAGCCTGAAAAGCCAGGGCAAACGTTGTCATTATGGTTTGTGCATATGCCTGTGTGCATGTGTGTGTACACACGTGTGTGTACCCACGTGTGTGTGTGTGTGTGTGAGAGCAGTCATGCCACACATAACATCCCGTTAGATCCTAGACGGGGAACCACATCCTCTTCATCTCTAGTGCATAGGGGCTCTGCCTCATATTTGTTCATTTGAATTCTTCTAACTTCAGAAGATATAATTCTCTTTCAGAAACTCCTGTCTCCTTCTGAACCCCTGAGTCCTGAATGTCCTTCGTTTAAGGAAAGTGTGGCTTTTGTAAACGCTAATTTCTCAAAGTCAGCCCCTTCATCTCCAGCCAGTACAATTCAGGATAGAATTTCTTATTCTTCAGGACTTGTGGAAGACAGTGTAAGGTCTAGTTGGGTAGCTTGATTAAAATGTTGATTTCTAGACTGGGGCTCAGACTCAGTCTGTCAGAAATTCTGGTGGTGGGGCCTGAAAATCTGAATTTTTAAAAGCATCCCAGCTCATATTTATGCTTGCTCATTTGGAGAGACAGAACATTAGAATGAACCAGAAAAGGTCTAGAGGCTTTCTGGTATTCCACAGTCTTCAAGGCTTGGAGCTGCCGCCATTTTTATGAAGGAAGAAAGAATGGTTTTCCTTCATGCTCTCGGCTACATTCTTGGTAATGTACATGATGCACATGGAGGGATTTTTTTTTTTTTTAATGGATGGGTTGTGTTCTTATTCTACATTCCCTGCTCTTAAAAACACCCGGAGGAAGAGGACTAGGTGTTTGCAATCTGCACGAAGCCAAGTGCTCTCCACAAAGCAAGGGCGGTACAGACAGTGAGAAGTTCTGAGAATTTTCTCAGAGCATCGAGACCAGAGCGATGAGTTCAGAGCATCCCCTTGGGGAGGGCTTTGCTATTACCAGGTGTACCAGAAAGAATTCCATATGGCTCCGATAGTCTGGTGTGCTTGGATGCATATTTGACTATAACCCAAAGATATGAAATAATCCATCCTTGGTTTATTTCTAGATGATTAATCTCTCCTCAATATCCAAGACCTGTCTTATGATTAATTTAAGTTCTCCCACAACCAAAAATCTGTGTCACATCCTCAAGAGTAACAGAGCCCTGTGTCCATTGTGATTTATTTAAGAAACAAAAGCAAAGAGGATGTTAGGTCTCTTCCTTCAACTTCCTTGCTTGCCAATAATTTCATACCATTGATTTCTTTCCCTTTCTTTCTTGCAGTTTCTGAAGAAAATAAAACTCTCCCTTTTGACACCCTTTTTCCAGTGGACTCAGGGCATTTATTTGGATTTCGGCATCACCTCTTCCTAACTGGAGGCTTCGAACGGACCTCTGAATTCTCACCCTCTCTTTTCTGGACTTCTCCCCCCTCTTAAATATCTAATCTTTCTTCTTAATAAATAAATAGATCAATAATTAAAATATATAAATGCACCTCCGTGCCTCAGTGTCCTCATCTTAAAATGGGTTTAAATATAATACCTACCTCTTAGGGTTTCCAGAGCTAGAGTTAAAGCTTGTAGAAGATCTTGGCCCAAAGGAAGTGCTCACCTCCTATCAATTCAGAACTTCATGGGGAATGTGTCTGCCTAACTAACACAGGGCCTGTCTGTCTCTCTGTTTTCTGTGCACACACACTTCCTTCCTGAACACCCTTGCCTCTTCTGTCCTTCATTACCAATCTCACTGAAGGAGCCTTCGCTTTCTCCCTGGAGTACCTCACCTCCTACGCACTCGCCGTGACTTTCAGTTGGCCTTTGGCCAAACCCAGCCAGCTGCCGATGATTCTGGAACTGCATCATCTTTCCAGTGACCCCCACCCCCACCCCTTCTGCATTCATTCTACCTGAAAGTCTCGCAATATTGTACCTACATTTTTGTTCTTCCATCCTTTATTTCGAGATTTATAATGGCATTTTATTGGTGTCTCCCCTCTTAGAAGACTTGCTCTTTGGCTGTTGATGTGGCTGTTGCTGCCATTTTCCTGCTTATGATAGAAACAGAAGCTCGGTGTCGTAGAAATGTGTTCCTGACCTACCTAGTGATGCTTGGTGGCACGCGTCTTCCCCTCCTTTGTGCCTCTGCTCTTCCTCAGATGACCCCATAAATATCATGGCTCCCAATGTCTCCGTCTGTCCTGGACTCCCATTTCATCTCCTCTCTCTCTTTAGGCCTGGCGATCTCAAATAAGAGCCTGCAAGCAGGGCCTTGCCCACAGAAAAATTCTCTCCTGCGCTCACTATAGTAAAAAAAAAAAAAGACATTTCCGTCTTTTCACTTGCCTTCCCTGTGTGTGGCTTCTTTTGGAACACAGGAGCATCTCGCCATCACAGACCTATGTGTCTATGTGACCGCAGCCATCCGGGGCTTAGAGGGCACCCCCAAGTTCATCATCACTTACAATCACCTTCACTTAACTGTGATCACTCCCAGGCTCCTCCAGGCTGTTCGGGCTGCTGATGTTATATTAGCCCTATGTAAGTTATGACCCTATGGAACAAGAATGACCAAATTTATATTTCTCACTCTGGCCTGGCTCTCACCCCCACAGCCAAATCTCCATACGTGTTCCAGTAAGTCCCCGACTTGCACTGGCCAGGGAGCTCGCTCTCCTCACTCACAGCAGTTCAGCCCCTCCCTACACCTTGTGATATGACCTTTGGAATTTAATGATCCTTCTGAGAAAGTGTTTGGGTCCAGAATTCTAAAAGGAAAAAAACAACAACACGTTACGCATTAATCAATACATGGCGGCATGCTAGTTGAGAATCATCGTTCTATAAGAAGGATCTAGTTACACAATAAAAAAATATATATATAAAAGCTGATGCTGTAAGCAAGGAAGGGAGGTCGATATCTGCTGGAAGAGTCGGGACCTGAGCTAGAGGGTGCTGGATGGAAGGAACCAGGGCAGCGAGGTGTGGGTGTTGAGGCCACAGTCAGTCCAAACGACACTGCAGAGGAAAGTCTGGGAACAGATAAGACTGAAATAAAATTTGAAAAAGCAGATGCAAAACCTAAAATAAAGCTACAGAAAGAGCGTGAAGGTTGGTGGTTCCACTGATACGCAGGTGGAGGCAGAGACTTGGGTGGGGGGGTGGGGGATGTTGACAGTTCTGGGAGATGATGCCGAGTCCCATTTTTGGCACACTGAGTCAGATGCCAGCAGACATCTAAATAGATCCGGCGCGGTGGGAGGGGAGACATGGCATGGAGGGTGGAAGGTGGACTGGAGCTGCGGTTTCGGAAGCTGCCCGCGTGGGGGTGGTTTTCACAGAGCTCCCTCCCGGAGGGAGAAGAAAGAGAAAAAGGAATCAAGGAAATGAAAAAAGGGGACCGTTCCAGGAGGGAAAGAGTCCGGAGGGGAGTAGGAGATCAGGCAGAGAAGTAAAGAGGTCAAGGTGATAGTTTGATATGAAAGGAGATGGTCTCGCAGGACCCGCTGAGCGAGAGAGACTATGTCTACAGAATGTATCTGCATGACTCTACTGGCCTCAGTCGGAAGAAGGTCATTCATTCATTCAATCAATATATACTAAGCATCTATTATTATTTCCAGAAAGTGTGCTAGGGAGAACTATTCACCCTGGAGATTTTATCAATCAGTATGGCCTCAGTCTTGGTACAACACTAACTCCCAAATCTCTGTGGCTTAAAACAGCAAAGGCTTATTTCATACTCAGGCCGGGGGCTCTGATCCCCACCTTCTCGTGCTGGCACCAGACTGATAAGGCAGCCACCGTTTGACACGTGGCGATTGCCATAACAGAGAGAAAGAAAATGCGCGTCAGTAGTTAAAGCTTCTCCTGGAACATGGAAGCAAGGCAGGGGGAGGGGAGGCGGCCACATAGAACTTCAAGGGGCAGCGAAGTGCAATTCTGTGGGGAAGCAAACTGGAGCATTTGTGCGTAGTCCCTGTGAGTGCCGCAGAGATGACTGTAAAGAAAGAAAGATGCGGGGCGCCTGGGTGGCTCAGTTGGTTAAGTGGCCGACTTCAGCTCAAGTCATGATCTCACGGTTCGTGGGTTCGAGCCCCGTGTCAGGCTCTGTGCTGACAGCTCAGAGCCTGGAGCCTGTTTCAGATTCTGTGTCTCCCTCTCTTTCCGACCCTGCCCTGCTCACGTTGTCTCTCTCTGTCAGAAATAAATAAAATATTTAAAAAATAAATTATTAAAAAAAAAGGGGAGATGAAATTTCAGGTCTAAATAGCTACCTTTTATTTCCTTAAACCAAGGCTTAGAACCCAACATGCAGGGCCCAGGGCAAGATGAAATGCAAGTCCTAGGCCAGAGACTGGGAAGTCAATCACCTTTCCCCTCCGGCTCCCCACCTTCCTTCATGGTGGACAGATGACCCCCAAAATATCCAAACCTCCATGGGACACATGGGTGGCTCAGTTAGTTAAGCATGTGACTCTTGATTTTGGGTCAGGTCATGCTCTCACAGTTTGTGGGTTCGAGTCCCACATCAGGCTCTGTGCTGACAGCACAGACCCTTTTTGGGATTCTCTGTCTCCCTCTCTCTCTGCTACCTTCCTCCTCTCAAAATAAATAAATAAATAAATAAACATTTAAAAAAAGAGATTATAACCTCTACCCCTGATGAATTTGTTCCCTGGATCAGGGCAGGTAAGAGGTCCCCATCAACCACAGCTTGGCACTGCCCGCTCAGGGATGCCGCCACCCGGCCCCACCCCTGATGCTACACAGCATGAGTCTGACCCTGACCCTACCCTGACCCACACCCAGGCTCCCACAGGGAACTGAGTGCAGTGGCAGAAAATGTGGGCCGTGAGCCGTGACCAGCAGCAGGAAGAAGGAGAATCCAGACGAGATCTGGTCACCAGAGGGCAGGCAGTGGGCAGCTGAGACCCCTTCCCAGGGACATGGAGGGCACAGAACCCCTTCTGAGCTGAGGCTTAAGCCCCATTAGACTTCACTTACAAAACACTTGAAGACGGTGACTGCAGAGCCCCTTGGGAGCGTGGGGCCCTGTGCTTTGACCAACCCCCAGACCCACGTTAATGCCTTCATTGTTTTGTCTTTTTCAAAATTGTATTTAAATTCTAGTTAGTGAAGGGTGCCTGGGGGGCTCAGACATTTAAGCCCCCGACTCTTGACTTCAGGTCATGATTTCACGAGTTCATGAGTTCGAGCCCCACCTTGGACTCTGCGCTGATGCTGTGGAGCCTGCTTGGGATTCTCTCTCTCTGCCCCTCCCTCATTCATGTGTGAGTGTGCTCTCTCTCTCTCTCTCAAAATAAATAAACTTAAAAAATAAAAACAAATTCTAATTAGTTAACATACAGGGCAATACTGGTTTCAGGAGTAGAATTCAGTGATTCATCACTTACGTACAACACCTTGTGCTCATCACAAGTGCCTCCTTGATCTTCTTGCCTTCATTTTGCTGGAAGGGCAGTCCTGCGTTTAACCCCATCATTTGCCTTTTCTTCTGTTCCTCTTCTTTGCTTCAGTTGCCCTTGAAATCACATTCAGATTAGGAGCCATCCTAATAGAAAATTCAGTTTTGGTAAAACATAAATCCCCACCTACTGAGGCTACCTGAACCGGCTTGACTGTAACCTACTCTATTTTAAGTCTTCTTCCCAGATATTGGGGTCTTGGTAACTGCCCCCACCCCATATCTGGGCCTGGGAACAGGCTAAGCTTAGGGTGTGGAATGAATGAGTCAACTTTGCAAGGGCAATAATTTGCAAGTTTGCAATTTCCGCAAAGTCTAAGAAAGTCAGCCAGCCATTGCTTGCGGGGAGATTGCATATTCGATAAGCCCTCAGCTTCTCTTTGCCAGTGAGGCCGCTTGCAGAAGTCAGGTGTCAGGGAAATAGAAATAGGTGGTCTTAATGTTCTCTCTGGTATTATATCTGTCTGTAGAGAGTATAGCTTGCAACAGATTAGCGGACTCAACATATACGGAGGCCCTGGTAAGAGTGAATGCTTTTGACATTATCAGCAATTCCTGGAAGAGAGTTTTCTTATTTTTCCCCTTTTCTTTCTTTCCGGAATTTATTTGTTCCCCTCTATACTTGGCTATCCTTTATCCTATTGCTGTTTATCTCCCTGAAATAGCTTTGTGTATCTAACCATATTAAATCCACTTACTTATTGTTCGTTTATCTCTGTTTGGTGTATTGAATGTTTATTTATAAACCACTCATGTATCTAAAATTTACCTGATTGTTGCCTGTCTATTCTGTTTGATGGCATGTATCCTACTGGGCTGTGTATATATTTGCTACACTCAGCTACTAGAAGTCTTTCGGTAATCACAACTATTAGAAGTCCTAGAGGAAGGTTTAGAATACCTAAGAGGCAAGTAAACATTCTTCTCTACCCGGGAAGTGCCCTGATACCCAGATATTGACACTGAGTGTATTTTGGAACAATGACGGCCAGTCCTTGAGTGTGCGTTAATCCCCTCTCTTAAATGCCTTCAATATCCTGAGGGTCCTCTTATCACAAATTGATTAGTGCCAGTGTGTGTGTAACGCTGCCTCCCCAGTGTGTCTCCGTTTCACGACTGGTCTGGGAGAATACAGATTATCTGGTTCTCAGTCAGCATCGGCTCTTCAACACCTGACCCAGCGCCTGGTAGACAACAAGCAGCCCATGCAGATGACTTGAGTGGATGATGAATACTTGGCCTCCTTTGAACCAGGACACTCACGTCCCTAACCTCTTATAAAGTTATGTCTAGGATTATTCAGATGGACCTGTATGTGGTCTACGGATGCCCAAAGCATTCCAGAAAGGGACACTCTCAGATGCGTACTCAGAAACCGAGCTTTGAGCCA
Organism: Proteles cristata cristata; assembly: GCA_017311185.1. Classification (NCBI taxonomy): domain Eukaryota; kingdom Metazoa; phylum Chordata; class Mammalia; order Carnivora; family Hyaenidae; genus Proteles; species Proteles cristata. The sequence continues at coordinate 337,057 of JAESUZ010002959.1, forward strand.
GACACACAAGGTACTTGTACTTGGTCTCGAGCATGATTAGCTGGGATATGTAGCCCCTAAATTCCAAGACTTCATCTATCAAGTGGAAATAGTCTGAGCACCGCCCTCACGGGCGTGTCGTGAAGATAAAATAACATGATCAATGCGAACTATGGTGTAGACAGCAGGCACTCAATAAATAGCGGCTGTCGCTGCTGTTCCCACTACCCCTGGTCAGCTCACATTTGTCAGACACCTACATCAGCATGTTGAAAAAATCTGGGTGCAAAATGGATATCTCAGTGAATGCTCCTTGACAGGTTGACTCTGTAAACTCTTTTCTCTGTTCCATGTGGTGTCTTCCCCAGAAGCCCGCCTGTGCCCGGGCAGAGACCGTCCCCAGATCTGCCACAAACCCGCTCTCCCTAAAGTCCCTCAGAGTGGAGGTGGTGAGGGAGAGATGTGATTACTCGGACCTTCTGCTTAAATTATTTTGTGCCCGGGGTATGTATTTATTTGCCTGCAGCGAATTCAGAAGCACGAACAGTGCTCATGTTCACTAAGTAAGAGTCACCAGTGTTTTTAAATTGTGCCCAGCAATTCCTGAGTCTGGATCTGAGAGGCAGGAAGAGGCCTAGATTGGGTTTCATGCATTAAGATGTCTTCCTTGCATGCGGGAAGCATTAATTCTTGGCGGTTTGGCCCAGGATGAAGCGTTTCTGCAAGGACCAAATCTCATGCATTTCCGTGTCCCCCCCCACCCCCACCTCTGAGTCTTTACCATGTTAGGCTTCCTTTTTCATTCACTGATTTATTTGTTCAACAAGTACGTTTGGAAGCTCTGCTCTCTGCCAATCCTTGGGCTACGTGTGTGGATACGAGCAAGATTTTTGCCCCTGTGGGTCTTACCTTCTAGAATAGAGGGAGGCCATAAAGACATGCCCTAGCTGTAGGTAGGGAGGTCATACAAGTATTTTCATTAGGTCATCAGAGCAGCAGGAGGTAAGGGAATGAGTCCCGTGGGGTGGAGGGCAGTGTGTTCTTTGCTGCAAGAGCAAAGGCTGCTGGTGGGGCCGGAGGGGGCGTGCCCACCTGGTACTTGTTTCATTGGCAAACCATTCTGGCCAAGTAAAACCTGGCCTCGTGTAACCTGGAGGTTCGTTTCTTCAATGTAAGCCTCTTGAAAAAAATTTTTAATGTTTATTTATTCTTGAGAGAGAGACAGAGACAGAGGGTGAGCAGGGGAGGGGCAGAGAGAGAGGGAGACACAGAATCCGAAGCAGCTCCAGGCTCTGAGCTGTCAGCACAGAGCCCGATGCAGGGTTTGAACTCACAAACCATGAGATCATCACTTGAGCCCAAGTCAGATGCTTAACCAACAGAGCCACCCAGCCCACCCCCCACAATGTAAGCCTCTTTAAAATAAAAGTGGGGTGCCTGGGTGGCTCAGTTGCTTGTGTCCGACTTCAGCTCAGGTCATGATCCTACAGTCTGTGGGTTCAAGCCCCGCATCGGGCTCTGTGCTGACAGCTCAGAGCCTTGACCCTGCTTCAGATGCTGTGTCTCCCTCTCTCTCTGACCCTCCCCCACTCGCTTTCTGTCTTTGTCTCTCAAAATAAAGACATAAAAAATTAAAAAATATTAATAATAAAATAAAAATGCCAGCGGGTTCCCCCAGTCCACCTCCTTGGAATGCCCCGGCCTCCTCCTCACGCCCCATGCTCCAGGCTCCAGGGTCACGCATCACCTCTCAGCTCCCTCAGTGCTCCAGCCTTCTCTCCTTACCGGCCCCCACCCCCCACCATGGCTGGTGCACTTGCGGCTTTCCCAACTGGCCATGTGGCATCGTTGTAGAATTTTAGGAGAACTGACCACATAGAACACCGTGTGACTAGCATCCCCTGCAGGTATCGTGCCAGAGATCTTACAAACCCCTCACCATAGCTGGGAGCCCACCTCCTAATTTCTCCTGGCTGACTTCTACTCTTACATAAGGCCATAGCTCAAGTCTCATGTCTCAGGGACATGAGTACATAGTTGCAACTTTACTTTCTCCATACTTATGCCATGGAAGCCAGTCGACCCCACTAGAGTGGAAATTCCATCAGCTTGGAAGCCATGGTTGTTTGTTTCTTTGCCGTTTGCCCCTCATCACCATTCCTGTGCAAACAGTCTCTGGCTATGAGCAGTCATGCTGTGTTTGTTGAACGAATCACTGACCTTCCAGGAAGGATCTGTGTCTTTTATTGATCCCTTACCGTGTAGAAGTTTGTTGCTCTGAAGCCTAGCAGGAAAAAGACACAGAATCAGTACCAGACTCCCCTGTGAGAAGAAAACCAGCTCTTTTCCAAGAAAGCCAAGCTTGCTGATGTTCACCAGCCTAGAGGGCAGAGACCTTGTTCCTCTTACCTTTCCACTGGCAGCAAGGAATGAACAGCCAATGTCTCTGGTTGAGGCTGGAAAGCCAGGCACCTTGGGCTGTGACTTGAGACCACACTCTTGTCTGGAGAGCTTCCAACACCACAGCCAAGGTCACTGGTCACATCCTTAGATTGAGGTTCTAGCATATTGTTTTATGTTCATTTCCCAAACCACCAATGAGACGCTGAGGATGAAGCCTTGTATCTAATTCATCTGGACAGCTATAAGAAGGATACCACTGGTGGGGGAGAGGGGGGGCTAGAAGAACAGAAATTTCTCTTTCACTGTCCTGGAGACTGGAACCCTGAGACAGAAACCAGCATGGCTAGGTGCCAGGGAGAGCTCTCTTCCTGGTTTCCTCATGTGGCAGAGACAGACAGAGACACAGGCAGAGATGAGGAGAAGGGAGACGCTCTCCTATAAGCTCTTGCTGTAAGGGCACTAATCCCATCATGAGGCTCCATCCTTATGACTTGAATACTTCCCCAAAGCCCTGCCTCCTAAGACCATCCATGCATTGAGGGTTAGGGTTTCAACATATGAACTTCGAAGGGACACACACACATAGTTCATAGCACTTAGGAAGCGCCATATTGAGATTTCTGGCCAGTGTCATCTGTAAGAGGCAAAAAGAGACATCTCTTCCCTACCAAGAAAGACTTGAAGTTACACAAACTAACCCATTTTTTCCATTTAACAAATAGTTATTTTTTTAATGTTTATTTTTGAGAGAGACAGAGACAGAAAGGTGTGAGTGGGGGAGGAGCAGAGAGAGAGGGAGACACAGAATCAGAAGCAGACTCCTGGCTCTGAGCTGTCAGCACAGAGCCCGGCAGGGGGCTCAAGCTCCGAACCTCGAGATCATGACCTGAGCCAAAGTTGGACGCTTAACCAACTGAGCCACCCACACACCTTGTCAGGTCCTTTCCTAGGCACTGGGGTCATAGAAGGGAAAAAGACAAAAGTGCCAGTCCTCAGGGAGCTCACTTAGTGGTAGAGGCAGTAGGTGAGTGTGTAAGGTAATTGGCTAGTGCTAAGTGCTGCCGAGCATACCGAAGGCGGTTATGTGTTCGAGAATGACGCAAGGCGAAGGAAACCGTTTTAGACTGAGCTGAGACCCACGTGATACATGGGATCCACCCACGCGAGTACTTAGGAGAGCAGCGCTCCCAGAGGAGAGAGCAGTAAGTGCAAAGGTCCTAAAACTTAGCTAATGGCACTGCTCAGTCATTTGGGAGTACAAACTGATAGGGCCACTTAAAACAAAAAAAATCTTTTTTAAGTTAAATTAAAAATTTAAAAATTTAAAATTTTTTTTCAAAATTAGAAACATCCACAACCATGACGAAAAGAAAACATATTAAGGACACCACTTAGATTCTTTTTTTTTCTTTTAGGTATACAGATGAGATTTTTTTTTTTCTTAAATAGTTTATTGTCAAGTTGGTTTCCATATAACACCCAGGGCTCATCCCTACAAGTGCCCTCCTCCATGCCCATCACTCTCCTTCCCCTCCCCCCGCCCCCATCAGCCCTCAGTTTGTTCTCAGCATTCATGAGTCTCTCATGGTTTGCCTCCCTCCCTCTCCCCCACTATTTTTCCCCTTCTTCTCTCCCACGGTCCTCTGTTAAGTTTCTCCTGATCCACCTATATGTGCAAACATATGGTATCTAAAGGACACCACTTGGATTCTAAGTTGTTCTTTGTTCACATGTTTTGGCCAAGGAGTGAACAGATTCAGTACAGTTCTCCCTGCTTAGTCTCATATCTTTCCAAAATTTCCCGCAATCCACCTGTCTTTCTATTCCTGAATAGCTTAAATGGCAACCAGAGAGTATGAGAAGTATATATTTTCATGAAGCTGTGTCACATTCGCATTCCAGTGGGACCGTGGAGAGGACTGACAAAATTATCACTCCCCTTTGCCACTCAGGAGAATTGTAAAATTGTGTAGGTGTGGACTTTGCTGTTGACTGCAAATGTTTGATCAGCACACTCAGAGAATTTACGGTGCCTTCGTGGGGTAAGGTAAACATCTAGATTAAAAAAAAAAAAATGCTGGGGCACCTGGGTGGCTCAGTCAGTGAAGCGTCCGACTTCTCTCAGGTCATGATCTCGTGTTTCGTGGGTTCGAGCCCCGCGTCGGGCTCTGTGCTGACAGCTCAGAGCCTGGAGCCTGCTTCGGATTCTGTGTCTCCCTCTCTCTCTGCCTTTCCCCTGCTTGTGCTCTGTCTCTCTCAAAAATAAAAAAAAAAAAAAACATTAAAAATAAAAATCCAAATGCCGTTCAAGGCTTCTGCTACACTGGTAAATGGTTCTTAAAGAGCAGCATGTTGATAGTTTGAGGGTTAATAAGAAAAGACATTTGGGAAAGATGTTGTAGGAAACAAATGGATTTACATTTTAAAGGGGTGGAATAAGAGGGAGAAGAATCAAAACATGACAAAAGAAAATTATACTGTCTTATGTCAGGTTCACTAAAAGCAGAGCCTGAGGCAAGGATTTGGATACAGGTGATTTATTGAGTGATCTCAGTAAAACCTGTGAGGAAGTGAGGGAAGCAAGACAGCGCTGAGGAAGGATGTGGTCCCAGGTAGAGTCTAGCTTCGGTCTGAAGCCCAGACAAAGGGCTCTGGAACTTAACCCCCAGTGGAGTTCTCCTATTTGGAGTCAAGGAGGGCGGACGTTGGTATCCCGATGTCAGCCAGGCATTGGTCATGGGCATCAGGGAGGGGTCTTAACCTTTCAGACAAGATGGCACCTGTCAGCCTCTGTGGACAGCTCTCCAGAGGGGCGGCTAGGGGTAGCCGGCAGCCACCACTCACGAGAGCTGCGGTGACTCTGCACCAGAAAGGGATCCTGGTGGAGAACTCAGAGTCTCCTACACCTTGACTCTCCTTCAAGGTCTGTCTTTTGACAAAATAGAAACATCCATCCATTCATTTAATTATTAACTCATTTGTTTAATAAGTGTTTCTTGAGCACTTACCGTGTTTCAGAAATCAGTGTTAAAACACTGAACCAAATGGATCTGTCTGTCGCCAGTTATCACCACACTGAAGCAAATGTGAGAGACACAATGAAACAAAGAAATGAGAAGGTCAGGGCGGCCTGCGTGGCTCGGTGGGTGAAGTGTCCCGCTCTTGATTTCAGCTCACGTCATGATCTCATGGGTTGTGGGCTTGAGCCCCGCATTGGGCTCTGCTCTGATAGTGTGGAGCCTGCTCTGAATTCTCTGTCTCTCTCTCTCTCTCAAAATAAATAAATAAACTTAAAAAAAAAAAAAAGAAATGAGAAATTCTACAGTAAGAGAGGCCAGGTTCTGTAGGAGCTCATCTTAGGCCCCCTGAATCTAGGGGACACTAACCAAAATGGTTTTGCCCATCACAGTAGCCATGAGCACTTGAAATGTGGTTAATCTCAAGTGAGATGCTCTGAAAGTATAAAATACACCTGGAATGTCAAAGACTTAGTATAAGGGAAAAAATGGGAAAGGTCTCATTAATGATTTGTTATAGTAATTACACATTAAGCTGACTATAACATTTTGACTATATTGGGTTAAATAAAAATAGATGATCAAAATTAATGGTACTTGTTACTATTTACTTGTTTAATGGGGCTGCTAGAAAATCTTTATATTTGCATTGAGTGGCTCGGGTCTAGGGGCTTCTTGAAGCTGTCTTCATCCCTTCAGCGCCACTGAATAGCTTGCTGAACAATCCAGTAACCATCCAGGACCCCGGTGACTGGGGTGTTCATGGAGTATCTCCCCACGGTAATGAAGATACAGTCACGTGACCCCAAATTTAATATTGAGCACTTCCAATCACTTGAGACCACTAAATTTGGTTTGGTTTGGGGTTTTGTTTTTGTTTTTGTTTTAATGTTGATTTATTTTTGAGAGAGACAGAAACGGAGCACAAGTTGGGGAGGGGCAGAGAGCAAGGAGACACAGAATCTGAAGCAGGCTGCAGGCTCCGAGCTGTCAGCACAGAGCCCGACGTGGGGCTTGAACTCACGAACCCTGAGATCATGACCTGAGCTCAAGTCGGACGTTGTTCAACCTACTGAGCACCCCCGCCCAGGGACCCCCAGCTTGGTTTATTTTTAATAAGCCCCTTTATGGCTCCCTCTGGTATCCGAAAGCTCACAAAAACATCCCACACCCCTCTTAGATCATTGGAGTTTGACTGAAGAGGGTTTTCATCCACCACAGATAACAATTCCTGTTTTATCAATCTCCCTTTCTCTTCTCCATGTGGCACGATTATGAATATACATCTATAGATGCGAAAGTGAAGAGGCAAAGAAATATAAATGGTTTGAAGTGAGCCTCTTTTCAAGCAATTTTTCCCCTACCCTGGTAAGTTGTCACTCCGAGAGAGATTTCACAGCACAGCAACATGAAAAAGTATGATAATCGTTCAAAACATAATTGAAAGATTTCAAAAGTTGAACTGGAAGCATTTTTGTCAGAGTTTATTGCAAGTATTTTGTATCTTAAAAAAAAAGTTTATGAAAGTTCTGTGACAAGAAGATAAATTATGGAACCATAAGAACGGGGAAATAAATGGATCCTGGAGACTGACAAACAGGGCAAATGACGAGAACGTATAATTTTAGAACACAAAAAAAGGTAACTAAATTTGAAAAATTGCATTAGTGTATCATTTTCTGTATATGAGCCATTAGAGGGGAAAAGTGGAAATTACACCCTGTAACAAAGTAAAAATGTTTTCAGTGTTTAAAGGTAATTTTGTAATACTGCTACTATTACTTAAACTCTTACCTCTTAGAAAGATCCAAAGACAGGACCCCTGGTGATATTACTTGTATCTTAGGCAAAGAGCAACAATTTGAATTCCATTCAAATACATTTGTATTTTGCCAAGTGCTATCAAGCTCTGAGCTGCATAATTTGCAGTATAAGTGAAATAGATACTTTTTCTCTGCTCATTTATCACTCTCCTGTGGGCTTCATTACTGACAATCAAATCATAGAAGATGTACAAAATTGTCATGATGCACTTATTTCCTCATGATATTCGATACAAATAGTACTTCTTTACAAATGGCTTTTTTTGCCCTATTTGCCACAACATTTTTGCTGTCTTTTTAGAATCTTCCTAAAGTTCCAGTGATAGACTCCCCCCTCCCCCCAGCAAATGGGTAGGGGCCCCTTGAAAAACAAGTATTTCTATTTAGGGAAAAATTAAAACTACTTCACATAAACAAAAGTAGTACTGTCTACAAGTAGTCCTTTAACTGTTACTCCCCACATGTGTGCGGGTGTGTGTACCATGTAAAAGTGTTTATGAACACAACAGATTCTAGCTCAGGTTACGTCCCTTTTGAAATCATGCACACCCCATGACCGAGTCACTTTAAGGATTAAATACAGAGATGCCCGGGGCTCCTGGGTGGCTTAGTCGGTTGGGCGTCCGACTTCGGCTCAGGTCATGATCTCATGGTTTGTGGGTTCGAGCCCCGCATTGGGCTCTGTGCTGACAGCTCAGAGCCTGGAGCCTGTTTTGGATTCTGTGTCTCCCTCTGTCTCTGACCCTCCCCTGCTCACGCTGTCTCTATCTCTCTCTCAGAAATAAATAAAACATTAAAATAAATAAATAAATAAATAAATAAATAAATAAATAAATACAGAGACGTGAGTCAAATGCCTAAAATCTAGGCGGGAAAATTAAATGAGGGAGAGGGCAAGACTCTGTCTAGCTTTTATTTTTCCACTTTGGAAAGCATTGTGCGTACGGAGAAGTTTTCATCGGCTCTAAAAGATTCAAGAACAGGCAGCTGGCTCTGCCTGGTGGGAGTAACTTTAATTGGCAAAACTATAGGGAGTAGTGGGGGCTGTGGTGAACACAACACACTCTCTGCCTCCAGGGCCAGCAACCACTCCCAACCCCAGTTTCTTGTTCCAAGAGCAATGGCATGTTTTTCTTTATTTCTTTTCAAAAGAAGCCAAAAATCTGGATTTCTCTCTCTCTTTCTGTCTCTCTCTCTTATGTGTGTTTAGAAAGATATTTCTTAGTTTTTAAAGGTTGATAGCATGTTTTAAGTGTATAAACATTGAGCAAGCCAAAGAAATTACATTTCCTAGCCAGCTACAGCCTGGAGACTGCCAGGTGTGACTTTGGCAGAAGGCTCTTTTCAAGGGTCTGGGGCAGCCAGCGTGGTCACGTAAGGGTCACGGAGTCTGTCCTGAGCCTCTCCCTCTCTACTCTCCCTCCTAGGACGTGATCTATTGGAGACAAAGTCATTGACAGATTGATGTATTGACCGATCAGTATTATGTCAGATGTCATCTGTCAGCTATGAAATCTCCTCTACTTTTCTTATCAATATAGGTGGCAGTTGGACCTTAAAAATAGTTATGTCCCCTCTCAACAGAAACCATCAGGTCATTGTCACCTAGTGAGTAGGAGCCTTGGGGCAACAAACTAAAGATATGACAGGGAAGATCACTTCCATTTCCTAGATTTCAAACGAATTCCCGTTTTCAGCAAAGCAAACACAACTTTTTAACTCTAATCTGTTATGGGGTCCCCTTCCTTTAAAGCTGAACTAGAAGTTCATGTATAATGCCAGCCTAACCCATGTTCGCAAGGAAGAGGGGGACGGCTCTTGGGGAAAATGGATGGCCCCTGGGCGACGATGACACATGTGGCATGCCCCCTGTGGCGTCTGGGCCCCGCGTGGGGCTCACACACCTCCCTGCATGGCTGTCTCTGAGGTCTGGCTGTTCACATGCACCAGAGCAACTTAGCCCTGGAGGAGTCGGGCTCCATTACATGGAGCAGTCTCCCCTCCTCCCAGCAAGTGGAACCCCTTTTCTATCTGGGATGGAGGGAGCGGAAAGTGCGGAAGAGGGAGACCGGCTTTCAGTTCTCAATTCTGGCCAAATTCTTCTTGAACTCCTGTTACAAAACCTCTAAGTCTCCTCAAGGGGTTTTTAAGCCGTTGGAGATAAAAGCCAAAGACAGGCAGAAGGTATCTCTGCTCTCTGCTCTGCCACATCCCTTCCCCAAGGCAATGAACAGAACCGAGGACTGCACGGGAGGGTGGGAGGCAAAACCCAGGCTAATACCTCCACAAGTATCCCAGGACAGTCCCAATTCCAGCATCTCCAACCACCTCGACTTACCGGATACCACCTCTGTGTTCTGGGCTTACTCGGTATCATCTTATTTATTTTTCAGGACGACCCTGTGAAGGAAACATTATCTGTATCAGTTATCTATTGACAGGACAGTGCTGTATAACAAATACCCCTTAACCCGGTGACATAAAACAATCCACGTTTATGTTGCTCACGAGCCGGAGGGGTCCAGCTGCTCTGGGCTGGGCTAGCCTGATCCTAGGTGGCCCTGCTCATAAATCTGAGGTCAGTTTCCAGGTTGGCTCAGGGGGTCGGCTCATCTTGGCTGGGGTTCACTCACGTGGTTGGGGACTGGCGAGCTGTGGGCTGATAGAGAACAGTCTAGGCTGTCATGGCTGGGACACCCCGGCCCGACAGCAGGAATCTCTCCTCACCCAGCAAGATAGCCTCTGCCTTTTCTTCTCATAGCAACGGCAGAGGGAAAAAGTGAGCAAGCCAGGTCGTGTAAACATTTTTCAATTTTCTGTTTTACCTACATTTGCGAACATCCCAATGGACAACACATGTCATGTGCCAACCAGGAGTCAGAAAGGGGGGACACGACATCCATTGGCTGGCAAAGGGCACCGACGGAGGGAGGGCTGAGGCATTCGGGCCCATAATGCAAACAATATCCCATCTTCTGAATCACAGAACTGAGCCGGGGAGAAACGAGCCTGGCAGTAAAGAGGCTGAGCTTCAAACCCTTGCATGTCTGACCCCAAAGCTGTGCTCCGGGCCACATTGCTTTGCTGCCTTAATGTTTAAAAAGAGCTTATAAAGAGGATTCTCCATGTTAAGGCAGCATCTTCGAGGCCAAATGGAGTGTTGAGTAATTGCCTGCTGAATATGGTTGATAGAGAAAGCAAACTTCAAGCCAAAACACTTTAATTTCCCCTAAACATATGTAATCATCTTAATTTCCTTTTTGCCTCTGTTGACAGAGCTTTGGGGAGACAACCCCTTTTGAGCATCAGCCACTGTTTTCCCGGGAAGCAGCATGCAAGAAATGGGGTTGGCTGTCTTTCCTTCAAAAAAAAAATCCGTTTTACGTACTTTGACTATCTTCCCTGGGCTGGCCCCTTCCCCCACCAGGGACCTCTTTGGCTTAATGTTGTTATTTGCCCCGTGGGTTTGACCCCTCGTGCTCGTTTACCATCAGGCTTCCATGTCTTCGGTGATTTGTGACCCAGGTATAGTTCCCATCAGTTGAATCCATTTGGGGGCTGAATTTCATACATAATGAAAGGGCTGGTTGAGCAGGGCGGATGTTTCTGGAAGGACCAGCCCATCGATCAGTCATTGGTTTGTTTCAGAGAACAGTGCTGTCCTAATCTGAGAGGCAGATTACATGTCTAACTCAGCAAATCCAGCTTCTTCCGTGGGTTGGCATGACCAGAAACTGCCAGCTTGACTTTACGGACTGTTAAACTTTTTAGATGATGACATGAGGTCAGATTCAAATGGAAATAATAGTAATAATAACAGCCGCCCAAATTTCCTGATTCTTTATCACATGCCAGGAGCTGTGCTGCCTCTTTGCACGTATTTCACGTTCCCAACCCTCCTGAGTTATGGATAACACTATACCCATTTTGCAGCTTAAGATACTTCAGGTTTGGGTCACTTTCTTTCCCAGGCCTCACTGCCAGCCAGTAAGTGACAGGCAGAGACAGGAGTTGGCTCAGCGGATGCTGGTTAAGAACAGGATCAGTAAACTTTGTAAAGAGCCAGACAGTAAATCTTTTAGACTTTAGCAGGCTCTTTGGCCTCAGCAGCAACTACTCAGCCCTGTTGCTGTAACACAAAAGCAGCGACAGACCCTGCGTTTCCAAGTGGGTGTGGCTGTGTGCCAATAAAACTTTATTTACAAAAACAGGCAGGGAGCTGGATTTGGCACTTCTCTGGCATCACTTCCAAGCTGTATTTTTGGGGGGAGACTATCTCAACTCCTCTGTCATCTCGATTTTCTCATGTAAAAAAATAAGAAAAAAATAAAATAAAACAAAATAAAAATTGAGGATGATGATGTTCCTAATGCCTAGTTTATAAGGTCACTTTGAGGAGTAACTGGATTGTGCCTACAGAACACTTATTTCCATTATTGCTGATGTGGGAGAGGGAGGGGGAGGTGAGGAGCACTTCCTTCTGGGCTTAAGCTTCACTTTCCAACTTAACCACTGGCCGAGTGATCTTGGGCATGTTACTTACCATCTCTGAGTCTCTGACTCCTTTCTCATAAGGTGGAGGGTGCTGAGAGGACAAATGTCACAGGGTATTTAGAAAGATGAAATTCATTCAATGTGTCCAAAGAGTTTAGAACAATTCCTGGCACATGGCAAGCACTTTAGAGGTGCATTATTATTATTATTGTCGGTATTATTACTGAAAAATCAAGGTTTGAGCCCAACTACTCTTGGCTTCCAACCACAGGTCCTTTGCCACCAAATGCCCCTGAAATGCTTCCTCACGGTTTTACACTATCGATGACCCCCTTGGTGACCAGGTGAAGTCTATGGACCCCTTACCAGACGACTATTTTTCAGTGCATAAAATAAAAATATAAAAAATCACAAAGAAACAATTACACAGAAATTCAGTTATCAAAATATTTAAAACAACAACAGATTTTGATGCAGCTACATATGTACTTCTGTACAATGCATTAAACAATACGATCTATCAGGAGGCCTAATAGCTACTATAACGTTGAAATAGTGATAAATGTCCATGATATTTCAGTAGCTCCACAACAACTGTAATGTGATACAAAGATATCTGTGATTTGTACTGGTGCTAAAGTCACAGGTCTCGTGATTTGATGCCTGCATTTATAATTGAAGAAATGCTACATTTCATTGTAAACGTTGGTGAAAATAATCTTTTCAAAAGTTCACGTTCACAAAATGTCTGAACTCATAGAGCACTGGGGTGCACAGGCCCCCGGGGTCAAGAACCCTCAAGGAGCCATTTTAAAGAAATAATAAATCTAATGAACGCTGGTTCTTACGGAGGTGACTGGTCTCTGGATCCAGGACTGACAGCACACACGGAGATGGTGTTGGGCAGAATGGACGTCCACAGAGAGAGCAAATCCTTCCTGTGCCTGTGCAGTCATGGAGCGTTCATTCACTGGTACGTGAGCGAGAAATCAGAAACTGTGTTGTCCCCTAATTTGATGCCCCGCATGGAAAAAGATTGTCATTGAGACTAAGCCAGCGAGAGGTAATGGAAACATGATACCGCTGACCTCATCCAAAAAAAATAGCTATTGTCACAGGACAGAGATGCTGAATATTTGTAGGTTTGGGGAGAAATATATTTGTTAGTGAAATGGAGCTTACTGTGGGGTGAGTAAAGGTGAATTATTTGTCAGACGACTAGAGGAGGTTTATGCAATATAGTATTATTGAGCGGGGCTATTAACAGAGTGAATTGCTATTGTGACATGCCATTAAATTGTTTTTAGTGTCCACAAAGGTATCATTCAGGAGCAGGCAGGGTTAGTAACAGAGTTGTATTTTTGGTGGACAGCAGCAGATCTTGAAACAAAATAGCGTATTTTATAGAAAAGTAAAATACAGCCAAAGCCGGAAGTCCACAGACAATAGAGTGTGGGGTAGTCCTTTGCAACTGCTTGTCAACAACCCAGAGACTCGAACAAGGCTCTCTGAGTCCCGGCTGTATATATAGTTGAAACTGAAATCTGAGCCATCCATCCATCAAGAAGGAACAGTGAAGAAGTGAAACGAACAGAGAAATCTGAACCCTGGGCTCTTTCAAGAATATTCTCTCTTGTTCATGAATGTATCCCCAGTATTTGGCAAAGAGGTTGGCTCAATAATTATTTGCTGGGGGAAAGAAAGGAAGAGGGGAGAGCATGAGAGACGGAGGCAGAGATACAGACAGAGAGAAAGAGAGAGAGAGAAAAAGTATTAATTAGCCAAGTAAAACACTGGTGGTATGGAAGCCTGTATGTAACCCTGTGTGTCTGAACATCTATCCATTTTTTATTGTTCAACAAATATGTATTGCATGCCTACTAAGTGTCAGCCCCTGTACTATGTACTATGTACTATGTATGACTCAGTCGGTTGAGCATCCACCTCTTGATTTCAGCTCAGGTCATGGTCTCATGGTTCATGAGTTCGAACCTGCATGGGGCTCTGTGCTGACAGTGTGGAGCCTGCTTGGGTTTCTCTGTCTCCCTCTCTCTCTCTGCCCCTCCCCCACTTGTGCTCTCCCTCTCTCTCACAAAAGAAGTAAATAAAAACTTTAAAAAAATTTTTTTTAGTGTATGTTTAGTGAGATGGGAAAGATCCTGGCTCCCAAATGATTGGCATTCAAGTGAGGGAGTCAGAGAATAACCACAAAATCAAATAAACTTATTTCAAGATAATGTTATATGTTTAAAAAAAACAAAAACAGCAAAAACAAACACCCAGAAACCAAAAGCACTGTAATGAGGTAGAGGCGAACTAGAAAGAAGGGGGTCCTTTGGGTATGAAGTTGATGTTGGAGCTGGGAAGATCAGCAGAGACTGACGTTTCCTGAGGGCTTCCTACCCACCAGGCATGTGCTAAATTCTTTCCGTCCATTATTTAATTTAATCCTCACGTCTATACTGTGAAGGAGAGAGTATTTATAACAGTTTCACAAATCACAAGGAAGAAAGTGAGGCTCCAAGAGGCAAAGTGACTTGTCGACTGTCTGGTAAGAGACAGAGGCAAGATTGAAATACCTTGCCATGCCTGGTCCCACACGTCAGAGATGAAACGGGTGCCATGTTGCCTCCGGGTGAAGGGAAGCTCCCTGTTCACGATCATGCAGATTAGGGAAGAAGACTTTCCAGTAAGGTCTCTGTTCTTTGACTTGCAAATGAGTGTTATTTTTATGCCCTATCATGGCTATTTTCTACCTGGTCACCTGGCTTCATTCCTGAGACTTTTCGGTAACCCAGATGGTGGATTGCATCTTGAGTCTGATTCATAAATGCCTGAAGAAAATGTACATCTTTCCCATATGGAAAAAAAAAAAAAAAGATGAGTCATCTTCCTAAATTAGATAGGGTGGGGAAAAGGGATAAAGTTCTTAAGGAAAACAAGCTCTTCTCTTGAAGAAATTGTTTCAACCCTATTTAGGACACATTTTCTCATAGCTAAGCTCTTATGGCCTAAGCCATGTCTACTGTTAGAAAAACAGTATAATTTTAGCATCGACTGGCCACCCTCCACCCCTCTTCTGCCTTGGAATATTGGTTTTCTTGTTTGTTTTCTTGTTCAGAACTCACCATATACACCAAGGCCGATAAAGATCATATTTGTCATTATTATTTATTTTTGTTTATAATTTAAGACAGCAGATTGCTACAAAGTGTTGGCATGTGTATGTTAATATATCTTAGTTGGTTACCAAATAAATGCAATTTAAACCACCAAGTATCTTTATTATTACAATTGCTATTATATTTGGGTTATCCAATAATTAGTGCATTTCTTATGTCAGTATCTAGTATTGGGGGGTCCAGGAGAAATGAGCAAGAACACTTCCACTGACTATGTGATGAAGCTCAAATTGGTCACACTCTCTGGAGAACATTTGGCAATTTATCAAATGCCTCTGAGGTGAACATGGCCCATGACACAATAATTCTGTTTCTGGGAATTTAGCAGAAGTTATATCCACATTAAGTAATACGTAAATTATATCCAGTGAAGTATTTATAATATAGGGAAAAATAGAAACAACTGCTAGGTCCAATAATAAGGCATTGATTTTTTAATGTATATTTCTTTTGAGAGAGAGAGCAAGAGCATGGGAGTGGGGGAGAGGCAGAGAGAGAGAGAGAATCCCAAGTAGGCTCCATGCTCCTTGCAGAGTCCAACACAGGGCTCAAGCTCACAACCACACAATCATAATTTGAGCTGAAGTCAGAGTCAGATGCTTAACTGACTGGGCCACCCAGTCTCCCCATAATTATTTTTAAAAATGGTAACTATATAATGGCTTATCACCCACCATTAAAAATCCATGATCATAAAGATTGAAGTCCCTAATATATTAATTAGGGTGAACAAAATGCACATTAATAAACATATGTACATGATGACCCTGTAAAATACGAGTATAATTATAGCTACAGTATATCTATAGATACATGATATAGATAGATATCTATATATAGAAGTATATATCTATATAATCTATAGCTGTAGATTGATATGTTAAAGGTGATATTATATTACTACATAATATTGTTATTATATTATTATGATGTAATTTATCCTAAGTGGGATATTCTTTTCTTCTTTCTTTCTTTTTTTTTTTTTTACTATTTCCACGTTTTCTGCATGGAACATAATTTTTTATTATAATCGGGAAAAAATACACATGAAGATCCGTGTTAAAGGTCCTTGTTACTTCCCATCAGGGTAAGGGGAGGCAGTAATGAGAAGAAGAAAAAAAAGAAGAGGTTAGCATTTATGGTTGATCGTGGCTTAGTATGTTTACTTATTAATGATGGGTTATTAATTTCTTAATACTAGATGCTGAGAATTTAAATCCACATAAGGCTCAAGTACTGGTTATGTGTATTGTATGCAAACTATATCTGAACAAAGTAGAAAGAAAAAACTATGGGGCAAAGTACAACCAGAGCCAAAGTTTACTTTTTTTGTTTGTTTCCTTTTGTAAGTCACAGAGTTGACTGATTTCAGAGGAATTGATATGCTGAAGGGCAGTGTGGTTAGTGGAAAAGATCTCAAGTTTGGGACTCAGATTAAGCTGGTTGGAACCCAGGCCCTTACATTCACTGGCTTTGTTACTTTGGACAGAGATGGTGTGATTTACCAATTAAAACGGCAACCAGACATTAGAGCTCTAATCCCAGCCCATCAATTTTTTTTTAATTTTTTTTTTTAATTTCTAGGAGAGAGAGAGAGAGAGAGAGCGTGAGCAGGGGAGGGTCAGAGAGAGAGGTGACAGACTCTGAAACAGGCTCCAGGCTCTGAGCTCGCAGTCAACACAGAGCCCGACGCGGGGCTCGAACCCACAAACCGCGAGATCATGACCTAAGCGAAAGTCGGACGCCAACCGACTAAGCCACCCAGGCGCCCCATACCCAGCCCAGCAATTTTGAGCTCTGTGATTTCCCTTCAAGTCACTGAAACTCTCTGAGCCTTTGCTTCTGTGCATGGAAAATGGGGGAGCTCTTTTCTTCTGCAGATCAGTGATGTCATTAACTAAGCCGCTGACACATAAACAGTGCTTCTAAGCAGTGACTGATATTAGTACTTTCAATGATGATTTCATTCTACTTACATATCTTGCGAAGAGAACAAGGAGATGTAAGAAGAAAGAAAAACCAGATGACGTTGGTTGTAATGGTCAATTCAAACGGAGACCTCCTGACCGTTGAGGGTTGTTATGTGTTTTGCTTTCTGTGAAACACAAAGAAAGTCACCTGGACCTCTGTGAAGGCATGTGTGTGCTCCTCTCCATATTAGATTACATGTTTAAGGACAATAAATCAGTGAAAGAAAAGTAATAAATAATGCATGCCGAAAATGTGATCATGTTTATTAAGAAGCAACAGCCCTGTCAGCTTCATTTTCTTCTTCAGTGATTCTCCCCTCTGAGGGTTTGCTCTTCAGGGACGCCCTGCTATTTAGCTGGAGGCCATTCTCTAATTCTTGTTTGCAGAAATACCTGCTTTGCAAAAATAAGTTAAAAGCCGAGCATCCGGGTCCTCTGATGAGTCTCTCATCCGATCCGTCCCATCATTAGAGATGGCTTCCCAGGAGCTCCACACCCTGCATACTTTGTGCTTTCCCACACTGTGTCTTTGTCCTCTGGCCTTTCTGCGGCAAGGTTTTAAGAAGTCTCTAGGCTTTCGGATTTTGGAGAAGAAAGCAAAACACAAAAATCAACTTTCCTTTTCCGCGTCATGTGCAGCTGCTGAAACAATATGTTGACATTAGTGCGTTGTGACATCCCACGACTTTAATTGGGGCTGCATTATAATCTGTTACTCTTCTCCGTTTGCACTTGAATGACCCTGAAAAAGAAAGAAAAAAAAAAAAAAAGAACCACACTGGCAAGCAGGCTTCAGGGGGCGGGTGGAACTTTGCACTGTGGAAGCAGAGCTGGGTGTGTTTCATCACAGAGAGAAACAGAGCCGGGGGTAAGGGAGGTTGAGTCAGGAGCCATAAGGAGAGGAGAGCTAGAGGAAGCAGAGGCAGGAGAGGGAGACCGACGGGCGCCTGGGTGGCTTAGTGTTGCGTCCGACTTTCGCTTGGGTCATGATCTCGCGCGGTTCGTGGGTTCGAGCCCCGCGTCGGGCTCTGTGCTGACTGCCAGCTCGGAGCCTGGAGCCTGTTTCAGTCTGTGACCCCCTCTCTCTGACCCTCCCCTGCTCGTGCTCTCTCTCTCTCTAGAAATAAAGCATTAAAAAAAAAAGAGAGAGAGAGAGGGAGACCGAGAATGAAGAATGGCTCGCACGTGGTCCTGGGGAGCAGCCTGGATGCAATGGAAGGCACCCTGGCTTGACAAGTTCCTGGCTGAGGTCTCCTCTCTGAGAAGTGAAAGACAATTTCACCCTGCGGAGCCATTGTTCTGCACTCCCCTGATTGAATGTTGGTGGCACAGTCTTCCATTGAATGTCTTGCTCTCCTGCTGTCATTGTCTTGGGTCCTGAGAGCAGATTCCAAACTTTGAGAGCAGCACTAGCCTGGGACTGAAGCAAGGGTGGGTTTGCATGTGCCTGAAATACCTTCAGTCCACTCCCCCCCAACCCAGAAGGCTCCGTTCATTCTTTTTACCCTGGTTGGTTTCTGCTATTCTGGAGGAAAGGAATTCTCCCCAAACTCTAAACTTAGAAACCCAGAGTCTCTCCCCCTGACCCCGTTTCTCTCTGTTCCCCCTTTCTCCCTGTTCCTCTCCTAGATCCACACCTGCACCACCGCACCTGCCTCATCTAGCTTGAGGTGTACGTAAGGGACACTTTATCGTCGTGTGCCCAGCCCAGTGTGGTCTTAGCAAGTTCACCGAATAGTAACTTACTTGTGGACAGAGCCCCGTGTTTAGTTAGCTGTCCTGACATGAGCTTATTTATCAGGCTCTTCCATTCACACCTGTGTCCCTGAAATCCGTGTTAAGTTTGTTTTTCGACTCATGGCTTTTCCCTCGTCCCCTCCCGGTGCATTCCTTCTTCCCTTCTTCCCCTCCCTCCCTCATTTTCTCCCAGTCATCCTGGGTGCATCTGTCCAGTGCCCTCTCTCCTTCTTTCTCTCCCTGCCCCTGCTAGCATTTGACTGCATTGCAAACGCGATAACCTATGGTGTTTTCTTACGCATTATATTGCTTGCCTGGCCTTCGTCTTCCCAGGGGTGAGTCCAGCCCCAGAACTCCTCCACAGTTGCCCACCTCTTGAGCCCTTAGATTCCACGTTGCTCACCTTCTTCCAACCTGGCTTCCCTCCTTTCTGCTTTGACCTCTGTCTTTGTTGACTTCGATATGACCCCCGTTTCTTCTCAGCTGAATCCCTTTAAGCCAGAAGCTCTGATCTGCTATTTCCTTGCCTTTGATGTGTCTCCATTTCCTGTAATTAATCTCATTTTCCCTATAGCTCAGTGGCTCCATAGTCAGCCATGAGGGTAATGTACCCAGTCTGAGCTAGCTGCAATCCCTCCCCAACCCACATCTGTTCCTCAAGGTCTGCCACTTTGGTAGACACGGTCTTGGCCCGGGAGTAGAAGGTGGATGCGCCACGCGGGAAATAAACACTGACTTCTGTTCAAGGGAAACTGTACCGCGGGAAAACCAGGTGACAGCAGCAAGCAGGCCATCAGTTATGTTGTGAGCACAGAGCTTTGACGGGTAGCTCTATTTAAAAGAATGTATATTTTTACATTCTTATTTATAGTGAGCTCTATGTATATTCAGTGTTCCGAGAAAAACCAATGAGGATCAACTGAACATCTAGCCATTCCAATAAATCCTATCACATTGCCACATATAGTACTGGGAAATTTTTCCTCACTTTGCAGACTCTGTTGGCTTCAACACCAGTGATCCTTTCTGTTCTTGATTTATCCTGATCAACATTCCTGACCCTGACCGTGGGGTGTATTCAGCACCGAAAGGTCTGTTTAGCCCAATCTTTGACTACTAGGACAAACAGATTTGAACAGTCTGTCCTCTGAAGATCCTTTATAAGAATGTTGTCCTTCCTGCTTTGCTAGAATTGTTAACATTTTTCTTAAAAAAATTAGGTTACAGGTTTCATGGGCAAGTCCTTGATACTATCTGCTGGCACAGACGTCCATGAAAATACTTTGAAAATGTAAAGGCATTCAAGTGATATGAAAGGTTGTTCCTTGCTTCCTATGAGCTTCCATTGCCTCGCCTAGAAGGTGGGCGTGCCCGGCCCGGCCAGGCCAGCGTGCGGAGGCTTTGAGATGACCTATAAAGAAATGTTCTGCAAATGCCAGAACATATAACAATGAGGACACTGTGTTGCCATCTTCATGTCTATGTGGGAAACGGACCAAATCGTGGTTATTGCCTTTGAAACTGTCCACAAGGAGTGTTTGGGTGGATTAGCCAGTTAATGTTAGCAAACCATGTTGAGGTATAAAATGAAAGGTTTTGTACTATGTTTTTTCTTCTCTTCTGACATGGGAGAATCTCCAGTGTTCATTTCACCTGGAGCATTATAGGCCTCAATAAAGACTGTCTGGCCATCTGATGCTTTTTCTTCTCCCCACTTGCAAACTGAAATATGGAGAGCTGAGCATTTCGAAAGGGAAGAGTTTATGTATCCCAGAGTTTTTAACTCATCTGTCTGTATCTTCTCAAATTACTCCCAAACTTGCTTTCCCTGCTGAAGGGCATAGCAGACCGTATTTCCAGTCGGTAGCCACAAAGCTATAGATGCAACTCTGTATTTATGCACGTGCATATGTGCATAACTTTCCACAAATAGGGCCGTATTATAGCTGCTCCTTTTATATTTTAACTGGTCATCCTTTACCGCTTTTCAGGCCTGACTCTCCGATTCTGGACCCTATCCTGTGCTCTCTGCACCCTCCCTCCTCCACCCATAACTCATAATCCAAATCAACAACCTCGATAGAACCTCTTCACTCTTTACCCCCTACTCATATAAGCTCTATGTCATATTTGCACTTTTTCCCTCTCTCATGTTCACACACGCAAACACACAAACATAGAGGAGTTGGAGCACTGCCTTTTGGGGGCTTTGGGGTTTGCTTATTTGTTAGTTTGCTTGTCTCTATGCATAAAATGGAATGCATCTTCCAAGAATGGAGACTTTTCATTTGTGTTTGGATGCTTTCATTTTACTTGTTGTTTAATTATTTATTTTTTTAATGTTTACTTATTATTTGGAGAGAGACAGAGACAGAGCACGAGCAGGGGAGGGACAGAGAGAGAGGGAGACACAGAATCTGAAAGCAGCTCCAAGGCTCCGAGCTGTCAGCACAGAGACTGATGCGGGGCTCGAACCCATGGACCGTGAAATCATGACCCGAGTTGAAGTCGGCCGCATAACAGGCTGAGCTCCCCAGGAGCCCCTTATTTTACTTTCTAAATGATCATATGGTGAAATGAAATCTTTCTGGTGGTGTAGAATTCTATGAGTTTTAATTCCAGTATGGATTTGCACTATGACTACAGCCGTCAGCATAGGGATGGTCCCCTCACTCTGGAAATCTTCCTCCTCCTTCACTCTGTAATCACACTCTTCCTCCACCCTCTTCCCTGTCACCCACTGACCTGTTCTCCTTCGTCTGGTTTTTGGGTGAAGTATATTGATCGAATTCTATAGTAATTAACCTTCTATGACTGGCTGCTTTCATCCAGCATAATGCTTTTCTGTTTTTATTCTCTTTTATTAATTTCATTTAATTTCATTTTAATTCCAGTAGTTAACATACAGTGTTGTATTAGTCAGGTATACAACATAGTGATTCAACACTTCTGTGATACTTTTCAAAAGTATCTGTCCATTGTCCCTATTTAATGCTGAGGAGTATTCCATGGACCGATGGGCTTGGACTGCGTGATCCATTCTCCCAAGAGTGAAGTCTTGGTGATGGTGCTAGTTAAGTTATGCGTGTTTTATGGCTCCATTTTTAGAGCTTCCGGTTTAGGTAGGGGTTTGTATTCATGTGTGAATTTACCAAATTAAAATATCGAGAAAATCAAGGGATTAGAGAATTAGTCACTAGGCAAATTTAAATTTAAAAGTAATTCGAGCTTAAAAGGCAGACGAGCTCCCAGGACTATTAAGAACAAGTCCTTGCCCACTTTACTGACTGCTTCCCCTGTACCAGGTATGGAATGGAGACGGACACTGGCTTCCAACATCTCATCAACTTCCCTGGAACCCTCTGCAGTAGACACTGTTACCCCGTCTTACAGAAAGGAACCTAAAACTCCTTTGTAAGTAACACCCAAAGGAGGTGGTCCTACTCTGGTCTCCTAGGTCATTGTCTACCCAACCTCCGTCCCCCGATGCTGGAACTTTCTATCAGCTTATGCTTCTCTTGGCTTTAGAGTTTCAAGCCGCTTTCTACTCGGTAGTCTAGATACGCTTGATATGATAGTTTCCCTTTCATTTCTTTAAGTGATGCAAATTGCTTTACCCAAAGAAAGGCATCACATTACACCATTACATGAAAAAAATCAACTGAGGAAGAAAGAGGAAGAAAAAGATGTTTGTATTTTTCCCCCTCATTTTTCTTTCTGACTGATCTAAATGACTGCTGGGATCCCTCCAGCCCCTTTTCTCTTGTTAAGTGAGGATATTCAGGTCTTACTACAGAAGCAAAAAGAAGGGAAGAGATGATCAAGTTATCTGATTATTTGTGGAGTTGGTGGTGGGGGACCATTCTCCCCTCATCTGCCTGCTCCACACCACCATGAGGGGTGCGGAGAATGGGGCTTGGGGTTCCGAAAACTTAAAGTACGTGAAGTGAACCAATGATCTACTTCAGTTTGCCACTGTGGTTATGTTCTGGTGATTGTTTGCTTTCATTATTGACAATGACACTTTTGTAGCCAGAAGTTAAAGCATTCAATTTACAAAGTACAGGAAGATCTGCTAGCAGAAAGTTTGCTTCCATTAGCCATGTCGCATCGACAGCTGGGCAGACAGATGGACACATAGTTACGTTTCTTTCTTTCTTCCTTTTCATCCTAAACACTGCATATCGAGTAAATAGTTCTCCCCAGGAAAAACCTTGCAGGCTCTGTCACCAAGAATTCAGCTCCTGGAGCTTACATAACTATGTTTCATGCATTGGAGAGCTCAAGATTCTAGCTTCTGTGAATGACTCGGATATAAATGGAATGACTTCGTAAATGGCTGTCAGGAACTGCCCCTCCATTAAGGAGCCACGTCTGGCCCATCACACCTGCCATTATTCCTCTCTCCCCCGTCCTATCTGCCACTAAATCCTGTTTGGTCTACTTTTGAAATGGCTCTCAAATGGGTCCCTCTCTACCCCCACCTCCACTGCTCCATCCAGACCTTTGTCACCTTTCTGATGCATTAATATTATCATCTCCTAACTGGTCGCTGTGCATCCAGCCCCTGTAATCCATTCTTCTTGGCAACAAAAGCGTCTTTGTAAAGCAAGGCTCTGCTCTGATCCTGCATTTTCTTAGAATACCCAGAGTTCCAAACAGTGTTACCAGAACTATGGTGTATGATTTGGCAGGAAATATACAAATGAATACACTTTATTTGGAGAGTTATATGTTTAATTTTAGAGTTATATCTTATTTATGGAGATCCTAAGTTTCCATCCATGATGTGCACTTTAACTTCCTTTTAAAATAAGCTTAATAACGTGTGTCTTTTTAAGTGAGCTGCTTACAAAATAAATCCCTAAATCAGTGGCTGGTATGACAAAAATTGTGAACCTTAGAAAACACCAGCAGGGATACAAAGTCCAAACTCTTTAGCCCGTCATTAAAGATCTTTCACAGTTGGTTCTCCCAAAGTAGCAAAGAGCAGTCGTCATGCCTGCCCTCCTTCCTCAAGTTCAACATGAACTTCCCTTCCACTTTTAGTCACATCAAATATTTTGCAGTTTTCCAAACACATTAAGGCTCTCACATGTGTGCATTTCTTTTTCCCACTCCCCAGAGTATCATCCCCATGTTCTGGATTGTGGTTTTCTACCTGGTGGACTTCTACACATCCTTCAAAACCCAGTTCACATGTGCCAGTCTCTTCTCTAAGTTTCTCAGGGAGAGTTCAGCAGGCCTCTGTGCTCCCACTCTCTGCTGTATGGCTTTCAACACTCGATATCGTGGCTATTTGAGTTCGTATCCACTTTCACCCCCAGAACTAATGAATCCCATAGGGCTGTACCTAAATCTCTTTGTCTCCATTGCCCATTGATGGGCATGGTGAAAGGACTGAGCCATTTGCTGAACAAATGAAGAGGGAAATAGCTGAGTAAATCAAGTCAGATTCTTTCTTCAATAGGAGGGTGTCTGTAGGTAAGTGAGGTCTCACACACAACTCATTTGCCAAAACAAAGTCATCACCGTGTTCCATCCTCCCTGCTAAATGGGGCTCAGAAAGTTGTTCTGACAGTGTTTCCCAAGCAACTTAGCTGCAACTATCTTTTCTTCTTTAATTTACTCTGAAACATTCACCCTTACTAAAAGGTGATACCGCGGCACAGCTCTCTTCCCGTAACACTTATAAAACTTACTATAATTGCCTGCTCTCTACCTTCCTCCCGTCTCTACGGACTTCACTAGAGCAGAGACTGAGTCTGTTTTGTTCAGTGCAGTACCTACGTCCAAGGACAGGGCCTGGCATGTGAGAGGTACTTGGTGTTTCTTGAATATATGGCGTCTGAATACTCCATTTATTTGGCCGGCAGACTCTCAGTTTTTCCTTCTAGTTAGAGACCGTGCAAAGCGGCATGAGAAAAGCAGCTTTCCTCCTTTCAGGAGAGGCACCTTCAAAGCCAGTGCCTTTCTATGGCCGTTTCCCCACTCTGTTTGCTTGGCCCTACGGTGGCACCATTTGCCAGCCTGGAGTAGTGTCTTTCATTCCCTGAATTCCCATGGCCTACTCAACACAGAACAATCAAGTCTGTGCACCTGGCCAGTATTTTGCTTTCAGGTGCATATACAAGTGCTAGTGATCAAGAGTGCAGTCAGATAAAGGGATTAGCAGAGTGACTGGCATGGCCAGGCCTCAAAAGTGCGATTATAATTAATGATGATTTATAACCATCTTTATCCTCCTAAGGGTAATAAATGTCACGTGCACAACTTGGTCCTCTTTGTCTATGTCCTTTGATAATTTTATGTCCAGTCCTGAAGCCCTTTGATGCTTTTCTGGGACTCACACTAAACCCCACTTACTAGCTCTGGTTCCCGTGGAAGGTTATTGTTATGTTTCCCAGCATGGAATCCTTTTAGGGCCCTGGCTTCACAAATTACCTACTGTCCCCCTCCTTCCTCTTCACTGAGGCATGTACTTTTCACTTGGCCGGTTTTTGACCTAGCTGGATCTTAGAGTTTCTAGTCATTCATTCATTCGTTCATTCACTCACTCACTCAGCTCACTCACTCACTCATTTCAGTAAATATCCACTGAATGCCTAGTCTACACCAGATACTGCTCTAGGCTCTGGGGACACCATGTTGAACAAGACAACAGCTCTTGCCCTCTTAAAAGAGTTCATTCAAGTGGGGAGACAGACAGACAAAAGAAAAGGAAAGGAACAATACATTATATAATATAATAATATAATATAATATAATATAATATAATATAATATAATATAATATAATGACATAATATGATATATGACAATGTGTTAGTATAATAGTATATTGTGATATATGTGTTATGAAAAAGCCAAATGATAAACAGTGGCTTTGACCCGAGTCACAAAGTCAGTGGCTTCGGCTTAACTCCTTGTACTCGCCAGCCCAGCTTCTGTCCTGGGTCTGCCAGGAACCGAACCAGACCTATCTTGCCTCTCGGCCCAAACTAGCTTCCCACTGACCTTTGCACATTTCCAATCTAATCAACTCCCCTTACCTTCCACTGCTGGTAGCTCCAATCTGTGCACCACTCTGGGTGCAGAGAGCACCTTGGGAGGTAGAGCTTGCTGGGAAGGGGGTGAGTTAGGGGGAAGAGGGGAGACACCTGGCTCTTTTTTTTTTTTTTAATTTTTTTTTTAATTTTTAT